>JAPKLY010000193.1:417164-529249 GCA_026898435.1 Prunella vulgaris
AGATCTTCTTCAGATTTTTTGGGTAGTCAACTTTCAAGCATTTAATGATTGATGACTCATTAAATGCCTGCTTAGAGTTAATGCAGCAGCCTTTGAAAACTGTGCCATCCTAGGTTGTTGGTTGCTTCTGAACTTGGTACTGACAGGACGGTCTTTATGTCAGATCCGTACATAGGTGGTAGCTTCTTATTGGCATGTCTTTAATTGTTCCTCAGTCCAGTCTAACGGTTGCATTGAAGTCCTCTGTCTTTTCATCAGGTGACTTGGAACATTCTCTTTGCTGCATTAAACACTTCACTTAGTCTTCTGGGGTGTATTCTTCAGACAATGGGTGTATCTACTAATCCTTGATTAGGCTAGTCTAAGATACATCAGGCTAGTTTAAGATACATCAGATCAGTTTTAAGCATAAGTGGCCTGTAAAAAATAAACTTTTATTCTAAGGTTTTTGTTATAGCCTCTTAATACTTTGGGCTATTTTTCTAAGTCTTATTCATACAACAAGATATCAGGGGAGTCTTTGGGATTTCATCAAAACATTTTCTAAGTCATTTCCCAACAATTTCCCCCTTTTTGATAAGATCAAAGACTTATCCTGACTTAACATTTTATCAGAAGAATTTAAAACTTTCAGAATTTCCCCCTAACTGAGTACCTGCAGGTTAGTTAAGAAATATATAGTAAGGTGCATAGGCCTAGCAGATAATGAGATATTATCTTGGGCTCAAAAGATAGAAATTTTCATTTATGACCAAAGTGATTACAGTTTACATGAATCTACTGTAATCAATAGACTATCCTGCCCAAAATAAAACAAAAACAAATCAACCATCTTTCTCCTGCTCCCTTCATCAGCTTACTTTGCTTCACAGGCACCCAAAGGTTGGCTCCAGCCCATACTGGGCAAATACTCTTTTCTTCAGTTCCATCTTTCTTTCCATCACCTCCCTGCTGTGTCCCCTTAACCCAAGCTGATCACAGACCAGCAGCCACTCATTCAGGATATCTTGCATCCTGACTTCTCCACTGGCATCAATGGGAGGCATGAAGAGGATTGGGTCAGTGGCTTTGAAAGGGTCACCTCCACTGTGCTCCTCCCATGCATTCAGAATCCTGGGATATATAACAGGCCAGTTTTCCATCATTTTCTGATGAAAGACTTCATCAGCTTCCACTCCACCAAACTCCTCTGTGACATAGATGGAGTACACAAACTCCCTCTTAGCTTCCTCCTAGGAGTCATTAATCTCCTTATGAACCCAAGGATCTATGTGAGGATACCTTGCAATGGGCTCACTAGCCTGAGCCTGACTTCTCTTAGCTTTCAACCTCCAGTAAGAGTTTCTGGGCTTCCTTGGTGGTGGGGGCTTCATCACTTGGCCACTCTCAATCAATCTCTGCTTCTCCTCCATCTTTTCCAGATTGTATTGATCAAGAGTCTTCCCTTCCTTAACTGCCTGGGCCAGTGGGCTGAGTGATGGTGGCCTGAACAAGTCCTCAGTGGACTGGACTTTCTTGGGTGGACTTGGTGCTAGGGAAGCAATAGGATTGGGATTTTCAACTGGAAGCTCCCTGACTTCCTCTTCTCCCTGATCAACTAACCTTCTTCTTTTAGTGCCTTGTTCCTCAGAACTGCTCCCCTTTCTCTGCTCATTTCTCTGCCTCTTTTCCCTTAGGATTTGATCTTTTGCCTTAGAGAGTCTGGTCTCTCTACTAGTATCAGCCTTGCCCTTCCTCTTCTCACCAACAGTTGCTTGCTCTCTGTTTTTCACAAGGGTGTCAATCTCCTGCCTGACACCTGCTACAACTTTCTCAGGGTCAGGCTTCTTTCCCACTGATGGGCCACCAAGTGGCCTAACCCTTTCTCCTTCCCCGTTCTTGCTAACTCTGTCAGAGAGTTCAGCAAGAGCAATCGAATGCTTGGCTGTGTCCTGCTTCACCACTCGCAGGTGAGTGAGACAGTCCCCCGCTTCTTCATTCAGAGCCTTCAAATGATAAGCAGCGTTTATACCAAAATCAGTAAAAGGCTGCAACTTTTCTTCAATGATTAGGTTCGTGGCTGCCTAAGTGGGGAGAACTGAGAGTGCCTGCCTCACTTGGACTTCTATTTCTGCCTTCAGGGCTTCTTCCCTCTGTCTGATATACCCATCCATTTTCTCCATCAGGCCAGTTGCCATGGCAGTGATGGTAGCTTGCATAAGTCTTTCACTTTCCTCCAGGTTCTCCTGCCTGATAGCCACAATAGCCTGTGTATGAGCCTGTCTCTCCTGCTCTACACTGGCTTTCAGTTCCCTGACTTCTGGTGAAAGCTTCATCTCCATTCTGTCCACATTGCTTGACAGGTTAGTGATAATAGTAAGATTGGTTTCTTATACCTGATCAAGATGTTCATCCAATACAGCAGCTTCTATGGATTGTTCCTCCATTAAGATTTCCCATCTTATCTGTCAGACTTGCCAGTTCCTTTCCCTCTGACTTGGGCTCCCCAGGGGTCTGAACAATAGCCTGAATCACCCCTTCTATCTGAGCCACTCGTGCCTCATCAGGGGAGGGCACCAACTCAGTTTGAGTCCCCTGAGACTCAGGTTGCTTCTCACTCTCCTTTCCTTTAGTGACCTGAGGATCACTATCCTGTCCTGCACTAGCCTGGGTTATCTCCTGATGCCCACCAGTCTGGCCTTTTTAAGTAGGGTTGAGTTCTTTATCATCACCATCTTTCCTCTGATCATCAGTGGACTTCTCTTTTGGCCCTTCTAACAAACTTGCTTCCTCCAGCTTCATGGCCACCAACTTACCAAACTCCCATTCCTGCAACAGCACACTAACCTTTCTTACTTGAGCAAACTCAAGTACTTCCTTTTCCTCATTTCTCCAGAAACCTTCACCTTGTCCTCAAACAGCTTCCAAAAGCTCATATAAATAGGCATCCTTGAGCTTGACAAGTAGCCTCACCCTCTCAAACATCTCCTTGAGGGTGGGATGGGAGGTCAAGGCAGGGTATAATTGCTCTATGTCATAGCAAGCCTCCTCCTTTAGAGAGTTCAAGTAAGTATACTGGACCTCCTCCTCATCAGCTACTTCTAGTGAGGGCAAACCTTCACTAGCCTGAGTGACAGTGGGTTGTTCTTTTGCTACACTTTCAAGCTTTTGGGAGCCTTCAGTGGGGTTTGTTGTTGTGGGCTCAGTGGGTGTAGTTTTGGGTATCTCAGAGGACTTTTGAGAGTCCTCTGAGACTTCCTGACCTCCTCTTTCTTCTTCTGTCTCCTCAGAGCTTTCATCAGCAGACTCCTCTGATTCTTCCTCCTCATCAGCTTCCACTTCCTCCTGCCCTTCCTCAATCCCCTTGAGGGCAGTAGTGGCAAGTAAATGAATAGGGGACTTCAACCACTAATCTTCTTCTTCAGTAGACTTCTCAGCTGATGAATGGGTGTTGGAAGTCTCAGAACTGCTGCTAATGGCCTTGCTTTCAAAGAATGCTTTCTTTACTAATCTCCTCTTCTTCTTCTCCATCTCCTCTTCCTTGTGGGATCTCATCTTTTCACTGGGCTTTAGAGCCCTTTTCTTCAGGTTTAGTGGTGGACTTTCCTCTTCAGCTTCTGCAGGGAATTTGGCCTGCTCCCTTCTTGCTTCACCAGTTGGTGCCACTGCTTTCATGTTTTCTAGTAATTTCTCAGAGTTAAACATGATCTTGGATTTGTTCCAAGATCTTATGTCAGGGAAGTTGTACTTTAGATTCAATGCCTCAATAATGAGAGACACTCTTGAGGCATAGCACACCTTGTGCTTAATCAACAGTCTGCCTCTTACCTCCTTCATTTTGCTCTTCTCTTCCCTGAGGTTAGTGATGAAAAACTGGTGCCAGTTGAACTTTACTCTGTCAGTGGTGTCAAGAATTGCTGCCATTAACTTGAGCTTGATCTTACTTACTTGTTCTATGCTTCCCTGGTTTGCCAGAATACATTTCCCAACAATCTTTGCTAAAATCTCAAATTCTGGTTTTAGCAGCTTCTTGTGTAAGGTGGTACCATACTGCTCCTTCTTCCTGGTTATAGTGTCCAAAAACTTTTCCTCCTCACCAAGCTTGTATGTTGCTCGGTCCAAACCCTCATTTGGCAGCCCAAAGATGTCATGTGGATCCTCCTGCCTCAATGTGTACTTGTGCTTTTTCTGCACAGCTTCTAGGACTTCTCTCCCTTTCTTGTCCACCTTCTTCTCACTTTTCTCCATCATAATGAAGGATCTGATGGAAGTGATGCTTTTCTCCATACCCACAAAAAACTCAAGCACCAGCCTGTCATAGCATTTCTCTGGCCCTTTTGAAAAAAATCTATACAACCCATCATTTCTGACCATCTCTAGAGCTTTTCTTATATGGTATAGATCAGGGTCAGAAAGGACTTTTGGATGATTGAAGCATACTATTAGTTCATACCAAAAGTTTTTGCTGTTGGCCAGTTCTTTGTAGTCTACGTAGATTTGAGACATGGTGTGTGAAGAATTGGGAATGTGTTTAGGGAAAGGTTTGTAGGGTTAAGAGTATGAGATGGTAAGGCTCGCAAGGTTTGATAGTAGTGAAATCGTGTGTAAAAACTGCTAAGTGTGGAGGTTATTTATATTGATATTCAAGGGTGGAGATTAAACAAGAAGGATTTGATCTACGGTTGAGAGTGAGGCAATGATTTAGAAGATAAAGTGATATAACTTCCCAAGTAATTTGTAATTATTACCAGATTTGGAAAGTGGGTTTGATTAAGATCAACAATTGAGATTGAAGAGGGTGGCGGTTAAAAGTGGGGTTTTTCATGAGAGATAACTGCTCAAAATCATCTCTTCGAGATTTTACTGCACACTTACTATCGCATTAACTGCACCGTAGGCACGGTTATCAATAAAGTAACCGTCTGTCAGAAGTTGTCTCAGTGGAGTACTCAGTGGACTTTTGCTCAGTCCAGTTGAGATCAGGGTAGTTGGCTCTTCTGATGCCCAGACCACATCAGTAGACTTCATTGCATTAGTCCACTGATGTTTTTTGACTGTTCCCCCTTGAATGGTGGCCTGAGATTACTCTGAGTCAGGTAGCCTTAATAGTTTCCTAACTCAGGATCAAGTAGTCCCAACTCCACTGATAGCTCATGAAACCTTGCTTCAGCCAAGGGTTTTGTGAGTATGTCTGCCCTTTGCTTATCAGTGTGGATTTTTACAAGACATACATCCTTCTTTTCCACATGGTCACTGATGAAGTGATGCCTTATATCCACATGCTTGCATCTTGTGTGAAGTACTGAGTTTTGTGATATTGCAATGGCACTGTTGTTATCACAGAGGATAGGTACTTCACTGGCCTGAATGTTGTAATCAATAAGTTGTTGCCTTATCCATAATATTTGAGCACAACAACTTCCAGCGGCCATATATTCAGCTTCAGTGGTGCTTGTTGCCACTGAGCTCTGTTTCTTTGAGAACCAGGATATCAATTTGTTTCCAAGGAATTGGCAGGTCCCTGTGGTTGACTTCCTATCAATTTTGCATCCTCCATAGTCAGCATCAGAGTAGCCTGTTAATTCAAAGTTATCATCAGAGGGGTACCATAGTCCCATGTTGACAGTACCCTTGAGATATCTTAGAATCTTTTTTGTGGCTTCCAGGTGACTTTTCTTTGGATTGGCCTGATATCTTGCACAGATCCCTACTGCATAAGTAATGTCAGGCCTGCTTGCAGTGAGGTATAGGAGGGACCCTATGATTCCTCTATAAGTAGTCTGATCTACTGCTTCTCCTTCTTCATCAGGTTCAAGCTTTGTGTTTGTATTCATAGGTACCCTGACTACTTTGCTTGAGCTGCAACCAAATTTCTGAATCAGCTCCCTTGTATATTTGGCCTGATTAATGAATATTCCTTCAGGAGACTGCCTGACTTGTAGTCCAAGGAAGAAATTCATCTCTCCCATCATAGACATCTAAAACTTTCCTTTTATGAGATGTGAGAACCTTGTGCATAAGTCTTCATTCTGAGATCCAAATATGATGTCATCTACATAGATTTAGACCAAGAGTATGTCCTCTCCATGTGTGATTCTGAAGAGTGTTCTGTCAACACTCCCCATTGTGAAACCATGCTCCAAGAGGAACTGTGACAGTGTGTCATACCAGGCTCTTGGGGCTTGTTTCAGGCCATATAGAGCTTTCCTCAGTTTGTATACTATGTTGCCTTCCTCAAAGCTAGGGGGTTGTTCCACATACACTTCTTCATTCAGAACCCCGTTGAGGAATGCACTCTTGACATCCATTTGGTAAACTTTGAACTTCTTGTGGGCAGCATAAGCAAGAAATAGCCTGATTGCCTCTAGTCTGGCTACTGGTGCAAAGGTTTCATCAAAATCAAACCCTTCAACTTGAGAGTATCCTTTGGCCACCAGTCTTGCTTTGTTTCTGACAATCACATCATTTTCATCTTTCTTGTTTTTGAAGACCCACTTGGTTCCAATGATGTTTGCATGCTTTGGTCTTTTGACAAGCTCCCACACCTGGTTCCTTGTGAACTGATTGAGTTCTTCTTCCATGGCAATGATCCAGTTTGGATCTTTTAAGGCTTCTTCGATGGTCTTGGGTTCCTGTGCTGAAAAAAAACAACAAAAGAGAGCATTCTCTCCATGAAAGCTTCTAGTTTTGACTCCTAGATTAGGATCTCCTAGAATCTGATTGATTGGGTGATCAATCAACCAGTTTCTTTTGGGTTGTCCTCTCTCAGTGGGGTTATCCTCATGGGATAGATTTCCAAATGGGATTGAGTCACTAGTTTGTGCAATTCTAAGTAATTCAGGAGATAGTGCAGAGCGTAAGAGTCCTAAGTCATCATTCAGGGTTGTTTCTAAGTTGTCAGCACAGTCTAGTCTGGCTTCCCCCTGAATATTATGCTCAGTGTCTGTCTCAGCTTGGCCAGCTTCTTCATTGACAGAAGTTACCTGAGGAGCTGGGATTGGGTCATTCAGCTCATTCTCATCAGTGGTGTTTTCCTCAGGCTGGTTTGACCTCTGAGAGCAGTCCTCTGACTCTTTCCACCCTAGGTTGTCCCATGTTGGAATGTAGGCATCCACTTTCTTATCAGTGGATTTGTCCAGGGTCAGGTTAGTTATTTTATCAGTGATTTCTTTGGTAGCCTGATCTATCCTGGACTTAAGAGTAGATTCATCAAAGACAACATGGGGTGTTTCTTCCACAACAAGGGTTCTAAGGTTGTATACCCTGAAGGCTCTACTGATTTGGGAGTATCCAAGGAAAATTCATTCATCAGCTTTGCTATCAAAGGTTTTTATTAGTCTTTCTCCATTGTTGTGAATGAAATACTTACAACCAAAGACATGAAAGTAGGATACCTGAGGTTTCCTACCATTCCATAGCTCATAGGGGGTCTTGCCTTGTGTTTTAGTGAGCATGGATCTATTCTGAGTGTAACAGGCTGTGTATATAGCTTCAGCCCAGAACCTTTTGGGAATTTGTGCATCAGCAAGCATGGTTCTGGCAGCCTCCTTTAGTGTTCTGTTTCTTCTTTCAGCTATCCCATTTTGTTGGGGGGTTCTAGCAGCTGATGTCTCATGGGATATGCCTGACTCATTGCAAAAGTTAGTGATAATGGAATTTATGAACTCAGTACCTTTATCAGATCTTATCTTGATAATAGATAGACCCTTCTCATTTGAAATTTTCTTGAGTAACTCAGGTAGCCTGAGTTGGGTATCCTTCTTGCTGGACATGAATATCACCCAAGTAAATCTTGAGAAGTCATCCACCACCACCAGTGTGTATTTTCTTCCATTGATGCTGGCTGGAGTAACAGGTCCAAAGAGGTCCATGTGTAGGAGTTGAAGTATCCTGTCAGTGGAGGGAGTTATCTTGCTTTTGAATGAGGCTTTTATTTGCTTCCCTCAAATGTGATCTTTGTTGAACACCTCATTTGGTATTCCTTCTACCAGGCTCAGCCTTGAGATCTTGTTGAGGGTCTTGACGTTCAGATGATTGAGTCTTCTGTGCCACAGCCAAGTCAGGTTACTTGAGCTTTTGGCAATGAGTCAGGTCTCTTTTAGGCATGATCTCCAATCTGCAAGATAAACATTTCCTTTCCTAGACTCTCTTAGTAGTACCTGTGTATTTAATGCATTCCTTACACAGCACAGGTTACTTGAGAACTCAACATTATATCCCTTATCACAAATTGACTTATATAAAGCATGTTATGTTTCAGTCCACTGACATATGACACATTTGTTACCTGGACTGTCCCTATTATCAGGGTACCGTAACCTTCTGTGATTCCTTTTGAGTTATCACCAAATGTGACCTGAGGACCCTTTTTGTCCTTATAGTTAGTCAGGAGACTTCGGTTGCCTGTCATGTGCCTTGAGCAACCACTATCCAAGTACCAGTCATCCTGAGAGTCCTTAACCTGCATAAAGATCAGTTCTTAGGTACCCATCTTGTGTTGGGTCCTATTTGGTTAGCTGTACCTTTAGGGATCCAAATATGCTTAATAGTCCTAATTGCTTTGGACTGGCTGATTTTTCTCCCATAAACATCTGCATAAACAGTAGGCTCCCTAACTGCCCTGGGAGTTGACTGTCTATAAGTGTCAGTCCTTTGTGCCACAGGAGGCTTGTTAAGTCTCCTGTTCCTAAAGGGCTTTGGTGCAGCTGGCCTTAGGTGCTGTTGATAAGGAGGGATGTATTTTCTCTCATAGGGCATATATGAAATTGGTTCCCTATAGTGAACCCTTCTGTCAACTCCCTTGACAGAGGATTCAAGCCAGTTTGTCCATTGCCTAGATTGTCTCTTAGAGGAAGATCTAGGCTGAGGATAAGTGTACTGAACATTACTCCATTTGTTTTTAGAAAATTTTCTTTTATGGAGTTCATTAATCATGAAGTTGGTTTTAGGAGGTGTATAAGCTGTTCTAGTCCTTTCAGTGGACCTACTTGGCATTATCACCTCCTTTGCAGGTTCAGCAGGCCTTTTGCCCTTATCAAGGATCCTTTTGGGATTCTCAGAGGACCTTACAAACACTCTCTCATCACTGCTTGTGGATGCAGTGTTGAGTTGGCCTTCTGAGGATGTGCATGGGAAGAATCCTATCCCATGTCTACTGTCAGTGCTGTTTTGTAAACTCAGAATCTTCTCTATAGCAAGAGAAGGTTTATTGAGAGATTCCAGCTTTCTTAGCAGAAGATCCTCAGACTCTTTCAGCAAGTTTACATTGCTGATGAGGGTTTTGATTTGGATAGCTAGTTCATTGTTTACACTAGCTAGCCTAAATTTGATCACTGGTCAGTCCCCTGATCAGCTCATCCTTTGCACTGACTTGACCTTTGAGTGTTTCCACTTCATTGGTCAGGGCAATGGTTTGGGAGGCTGAGGCAAGGTCTGCCTCTATTTCAGATTCAGCTAGCTTGGTGTTTTCATTTGCTAGCATCCTGTTTTCTTCCTCAAGGGTGAGGTATGCCTCTTGCAGCATGGAGAAGTCAACCATCAATTGTTCTAATGAGAACTGAAGGTTGAGTTCCCCTGCTGACTCTAAGCTAGGCTCAGGTGAGTGTGCTAAATATTGACACAGATGAGATTGTACCTCAGGTTCATCATTGGCCATGAGGCATATGTCATCATCACTGCTATCGGTGAACATTTCCTCAGATGAGCTTCCAGCCTCCTCATCTTCTGCCACCATTGCTCTTATTTCTAGTCTCCTATCTCTCTTGGCTTTCCTCTCCGTCTTTTCCTTGGAGCTCAGCTGAGGACAGTCATACTGAAAGTGGCCTGTCTTATTGCATTGGAAGCATCTTTTCTCATTTTCTTCACCTTCTTCTTTGTCTTTCCTTTTGGATTCAGATTTTGAGGTGGATTCCTCACTCTTGTTGTTTCTCTTGTATTCCTTCTCAGGTTCCTTTTCATTCCTTGGAGTGAATCTGGACTTCTTCTCCTTACTGTCCTGATAATATCTTTTGTTTTTGCCAAACCTTGAGTTTAACTTTTCAAATCTTCTTGGTAGAAGGCTCATTTCCTCTTTCAGCTCAGCCTTGCTTTGAGATTTGCAGGGCTTGTTGGCCTTCTTGATCTTGGCTGGTTCACCTTCAGAACTGTTTGCCTTGAAGGCTACTCCTTTCTCTGATGAGGAAGGCTCTTCTGTAGCTCTTTTCCTATTGAGATCAAACTCATAGGCTTTGAGTTCTGAGAATACTTGCTGCATAGACATGTTGGATAGATCTTTGGTGTTCTGCATCATCATTGAATAGACATCCCACCTAGGTGAGAGTCCCCTGAGAATTTTGAGAGCAACCTCCCTCTTGGTGTAAACCTTACCAAGGGAGTTTATCTCATTCATAATATCAGTGAATCTGCCATCAAGGTGATCAATGGTCTCATTTGATTCCATTGAGAATTGTTCATACTTTTGAACAGCTACTGATAATTTATTTTCTTTTATTTTGTCAGTTCCCTCACACAGGAGAGCAAGAGTGTCCCATATCTCTTTTGCAGTTGTACAATGGACAACCCTTCCCATGACAGAGTCAGGGATGGTTGTATACAATATATTCATAGCCACAAAGTTGAGATTATGTCTCTTCCTCTCATCAGCAGTGAAGTTGTCTTCATCCTTAGGCCACTCTTCACTAGGATCTTTAATCTGAGCTTTAGGGATCCTAGGATTAGCAGTCATAAAGACAAAGGGGCCTTTTGTGATTACCCTTAGCATTTCATCATGCACACAGGCTAGGTGAGCCCTCATCCTTATTTTCCAGAAATCATATCCTTCTACTGAGAACTGAGGTAGCTTGTGATGTGCAAGATGATTGAGAGGATTGGTTCCCATGTTGGAGTCTGAGCTTCCAACAATATTGGTGTGTGCTGCTCCTGTGGCTGTGTTCCCTGTGTTGATTGATCCTTCTGCTTGTGTAGACATGTTTAATAAAAAAGAACTTCAAGAGATGTTAGCTAGATCAGTTCCAGTGACCACTCAATTGATATATCAAGGCAGTGGTTCTAGGAACCCCTGCTCTGATACCACTTGTTGGTCCCAAATAAATAGAGACATGTGTATGGGGGGGAATACACCTGTAAGTTCAGATTTTTCAGAAATCAATTTATCAGTGAACTTTTAAAGGCACAGGTTACTTTTAGAGCATCAGTGGACTTGAAGGTCCCCTGACAAGTAGCCTGACAGTTTGATCAATGAAAGAGTTTGTGCAACAGATTATTTTAAACACTTGAAGTAATTAACACACACAAAAGCACAGGAGACACATGGATTTATAGTGGTTTGGAGTTCAACTCTCCTACATCCATTTTTCCTGATTTAACAGGAGAATTCCTTAACCACATGAATTCCTTGTTTTAGAGTGCCAAGGTGCACTGACCAAGAATATCTCCTCTTGATCTCTAGGATTTTCACTGAGTCCTAGTCCTCTTAGATTTCAGACTGAGACACTCCTCAGCTTACTTTCTTACCACTCACAACCTTGAACCTTACTTGGTTTAAGGGTTTGAGTTTTTCCAACTAAGGTTGAGATAACCCTTTACAATGAGAATCAGTATCTAGATAGGGTTATCTCAGTAGGCTTCTAAGATATTACAATGTAAGCCTAAATACAAGATTGAATTCTAATCAATGTAAGCACTTGGGAAACTAGAGTGATTTTCGAGTGCTTGAGCTTTTCAGTTTTTCAGTTGAGCTTGGTATTTTCCCGTACTTGACTTCTTCTTGAACTCTTGTATTTATAGACTTAAATTTGAAATACTATTCGTTGGAGAGATAGTTTCAAATTTAAGCTATTTTGGTGTACCAACGTTCCTTAATATTTTCTTCAGATTTTGGATGGTCAAATCTGTGAAAATATAGTAGTCCAACGTTCCAAAGATCTTCTTTAGATTTTTTGGGTAGTCAACTTTCAAGCATTTAATGGTTGATGGCTCATTAAATGCCTTCTTAGAGTTAATGCAGCCGTATTTGAAAACTGTGTCATCCTAGGTTGTTGGTTGCTTCTGAACTTGGTACTGACAGGACAGTCTTTATGTCAGATCCGTACATAGGTGGCAGCTTCTTATTGGCCTGTCTTTAATTGTTCCTCAGATCTTACTGGAGGTTGAAAGCTAAGAGAAGTCAGGCTCAGGCTAGTGAGCTCATTGCAAGGTATCCTCACATAGATCCTTGGGTTCCTAAGGAGTTTAATGACTCCTGGGAGGAAGCCAAGAGGGAGTTTGTGTACTCCTTCTATGTCACAAGAGAGTTTGGTGGAGTGGAAGCTGATGAAGTCTTTCATCAGAAAATGGTGGAAAACTGGCCTGTTATATATCCCAGGATTCTGAATGCATGGGAGGAGCACAGTGGAGTTGACCCTTTCAAAGCCCCTGGCCCAATCCTCTTCATGCCTCCCATTGATGCCAGTGCATAAGTCAGGATTCAAGATATCCTGAATGAGTGGCTACTGGTTTGTGATCAGCTTGGGTTAAGGGGACACAACAGGGAGGTGATAGAAAGAAAGATGGAACTGAAGAAGAGAGTATTTACCCAGTATGGGCTGGAGCCAACCTTTGGGTGCCTGTGAAGCAAAGTAAGCTGATGAAGGGAGCAGAAGAAAGATGGTTGATTTGTTTTTGTTTTATTTTGGGCAAGATAGTCTATTGATTATAGTAGATTCATGTAAACTGTAATCACTTTGGTCATAAATGAAAATTTCTATCTTTTGAGCCCAAGATAATATCTCATTATCTGCTAGGCCTATGCACCTTACTATATATTGCTTAACTAACCTGCAGGTACTCAGTCAGGGGGAAATTCTGAAAGTTTTAAATTCTTGCTAAGTAAAAGTCTTCTGATAAAATGTTAAGTCAGGATAAGTCATTGATCTTATCAAAAAGGGGGAAATTGTTGGGAAATGACTTAGAAAATGTTTTGATGAAATCCCAAAGACTCCCCTGATATCTTGTTGTATGAATAAGACTTAAAAAAATAGCCTAAAGTATTAAGAGGCTATAACAAAAACCTTAGAATAAAAGTTTATTTTTTATAGGCCACTTATGCTTAAAACTGATCTGATGTATCTTAAACTAGCCTGATGTATCTTAGACTAGCCTGATGAAGGATAAGTAGATACACCCACTGTCTGAAGAATACACCCCAGAAGACTAAGTCCAAATAGCCTGAAAGGACTCCCCTGAAGACAAGTAACCTGATGTATTAAATGCTCTCAGCATTTAATAAGGAAACAACCAACACATAAATGAATTGTTTAATGCAGCAAAGAGAATGTTCCAAGTCACCTGATGAAAAGACAGAGGACTTCAATGCAACCGTTAGATTGGACTGAGGAACAATTAAAGACAGGCCAATAAGAAGCTGCCACCTATGTACGGATCTGACATAAAGACTGTCCTGTCAGTACCAAGTTCAGAAGCAACCAACAACCTAGGATGACACAGTTTTCAAAGGCGGCTGCATTAACTCTAAGCAGACATTTAATGAGCCATCAACCATTAAATGCTTGAAAGTTGACTACCCAAAAAATCTGAAGAAGATCTTTGGAACGTTGGACTACTATATTTTCACAGATTTGACCATCCAAAATCTGAAGAAAATATTAAGGAACGTTGGTACACCAAAATAGCTTAAATTTGAAACTATCTCTCGAACGGATAGTATTTCAATTTTAAGTCTATAAATACAAGAGTTCAAGAAGAAGTCAAGTACGGGAAACTACCAAGCTCAAATGAAAAACTGAAAAGCTCAAGCACTCGAAAATCACTCTAGTTTCCCAAGTGCTTACATTGATTAGAATTCAATCTTGTATTTAGGCTTACATTGTAATATCTTAGAAGCCTACTGAGATAACCCTATCTTGATACTGATTCTTATTGTAAAGGGTTATCTCAACCTTAGTTGGAAAAACTCAAACCCTTAAACCAAGTAAGGTTCAAGGTTGTGAGTGGTAAGAAAGTAAGCTGAGGAGTGTCTCAGTCTGAAATCTGAGAGGACTAAGACTCAGTGAAAATTCTAGAGATCAAGAGGAGATATTCTTGGTCAGTGCACCTTGGCACTCTAAAACAAGGAATTCCTGTGGTTAAGGAATTCTCCTGTTAAATCAGGAAAAGTGGATGTAGGAGAGTTGAACTCCGAACCACTATAAATTCATGTGTCTCCTGTGCTTTTGTGTGTGTTAATTACTTCAAGTGTTAAAAATAATCCGCTGCACAAACTCTTTCATTGATCAAACTGTCAGGCTACTTGTCAGGGGACCTTCAAGTCCACTGATGCTCTAAAAGTAACCTGTGCCCTTAAAAGTTCACTGATAAATTGATTTCTGAAAAATCTGAACTTACAGGTGTATTCCACCCCCATACACCTGTCTCTATTTATTTGGGACCAACAGTGAAGTTAGTACACTACAAAGAAAAAAGGAAGAAATTGTGAGGGAGTTAAAGAGGAATTTAAAGAGGGTTAAAGAGTTAGAGAGGGAATTAACGAGGGAAGGTGGCCCTCAGTAAAAGGTGGTCGCCAACCTGTCTGTCGCCTCACTGCTCGTTAATGGGCGAGGGCAGAGCCGTCGTTGAGTGGGCGAGGGTTTTCCCTCGTTCAGGAGCGTTGGCGAGGGTTTGAACCCTCATGGATTTTGGCGAGGGGAAGCCATCTGGAATTAGCGAGGGTTCGAACCCTCGCGGACCTGAGTTAGGGAGATGTCGTCGCAAATTGACGAGCGTTATACCGTCGGTAACTAGCGAGGGAATTAGCCATCGCAAATTGGAGAGAGTTTTCCCTCGCAAAATTCATTTTTTGAAAAAAAATTATTCCACAGGTTCGACTCGATCCGGGTGACCCGGCACCTGGAGCATATTTCTGTGAATTTTCATGTGAGAGGGGGTTTGAACCCGTGACCTCTCGCATATGTATATGAGTGTCTTGTCATTTGAGCAAGTGATATTTCTTGTTCATATTTACATAATAAATATATATATATATATATCTTAATATCTTAATATATTATATAAAGACGAAGTTATGAAATCAACCAGAATGCTCGATTTCGTAATTCCTCTATTCTCATTGATTCTGGCATTAAGAATTAATCTCGACCTTATAATTTAAGTGTTTTAATCTTGACCGTACATTTTGATATTTTATAAATATATATATATATATATCTTATATAAATTTTATAAATATATTTATAATATCAAATATTATATCTAATTTTTTAATCTTAACCGTTCATCTTAATTTCTATACTTCTATAAATTTTAACTCCATAAACATTATTATTCTCATCTTTTGACCTTATTTTTTCTTGCGTCTCATTACTTCTTATTTCTCTTTTGATGTTCTTGTTTATCGTATTCTGATATTGGAATTATTTATTTATCTTTTTATGTTTGAGTTTCATTTGCAGGTTCATATTTTACATCTAATAATTTGTAGAAATATTTTTTTTCTATTGCTACACAATTTTGTTGGTTTTCTTTTGAAGGTAATGTTTAATTGCTATAGTTGCAGATCTATTTGATTTAAAATTTGATGTTTGAATTGTTTTCTTTTCTATTGTTACACAATTTCATGGTTTTTTAGGTAATATTTGATTGCTATAATTGCAGATCTATTTGATTTAAGATTTTGATGTTTGAATTGTTTATTTATCTTTTTAATATTTTTTTTCATGTTGTTAATATTATAATATTATTTTTTTATATTCTATTTTAATTGCAGGTTCGTGTTAAAATAATTGTGTTTGCTTCATACATTACCGTAAGTTATTTTACACCATAAGTTATTTATAATTCTAGAACCAAAGATGTTATAGAACATAATATTGTATATGTGTTGTGCATGTGTGCATATTTTTTAAGTACTTAATTTATTTACCGCAATATTGTATATACGTTGTGCATGTGTAAATCATTAATATACATATATGTTAGATTCAAGAAATCACATACACACACACACACATATATATATATATATATATATATATTATAACTCATTAATACATGTATATATAAATTCATTAAATCTTAACAAAATAAATCTTATAAAATATTATGTTCTTGATTATTTTAATAATATATTGTTTGATATATTCTTGATTTTCTTTTAACATACTTTTATAATAATAAAATTTTATATCATAAAATATTATGTTCTTGATTTTTTTTATTCATATATTTTGATATGTTCTTAATTTTCTTTTAACATACTTATATAATAAGAAAATTTTATAATTTAAATTTTACATAATTAGGTGGATGTTAGCACATTCATATTTTAAATATTGTGTAAGATAGCTCAAATTAATGAATTATATAAGTATAGATGTATTATCGAATAAATCTATATATAAATATACAAAAAATTAAAGTTTATTGATTCACATAATGTAATCTAAATTAAAAATATATTTTTTAATAATCCCGCATAATACGCGGGTTTACGTACTAGTGATATATATA
Organism: Prunella vulgaris; assembly: GCA_026898435.1. Lineage (NCBI taxonomy): Eukaryota > Viridiplantae > Streptophyta > Magnoliopsida > Lamiales > Lamiaceae > Prunella > Prunella vulgaris. The sequence goes on from JAPKLY010000193.1 coordinate 433,644, forward strand.
TACAATTTTCTTTATATATTTATTGTGCAACACTTGTTGTATATTTATATTAATATACTTTGTATATTTAAATAAATTTATCATTTATATATAATTATATATTTCTAAATATTAATTCAAATCATTGTAAATATTAATTCAAAACATCTACATATTTATTACTCCCTCCGTCCCAACTCTTTTTATTTCCTTTTTCCATTTTAGGACGTCCTAACTCTTTTTTCCTACCTTAAAAAGGAAATAATTTATACTCACAAAAGTCAATAAAGTATACTTTTTATATTTTATTAATTAACTTCACACTCACATATTCAACTTTTTTTTTAATCCGTGTATCCAGGTCTTTTGGAAAAAAGATCAGGAACAGAGGGAGTATTATTATTTATATGTAATTATATTAATCTAAATTTATATATTTTAATTTTGTAATACTTGCATATTTATATTAATATATTTGTATATTTAAATAAACTTATCATTTATATATAATTATATATTTCAAAATATTAATTCAAACCATTCTAAACATTAATTCTATTAATTCAAAAGAATGATTCAAATTATCATTTTAATTTAAAATATTAAATAGTTCAAATCACACTAATAGTTAGTAGGTGCCTAATCATTAGAATAATTCAAAATATAGTATAAAACGTACACAAAGTCAAAAAATTCAAAATAGACAAAGTTAAAAATATAATTCAAAACATACACATCAAATGTATCAACGTCTCGGTCCCTTCCCACGGCCTGTCGCTTTACGGTGTCCTTGAGAGTCAAGTTGTGAGTGAGAATCATGTGGTGCTCTACGGTGTCCTTGAGAGTCATGTGGTGAGTGAGCATCATCGTGTCGGTCATCTCCGGGATGGCTGCGCTGTACTAGACCATATTGTATAAATTTTAGCATTTGTTCTTGCATTTGTCTCTGAAACTCCTCGCGCTCCTGACGTTTCTGTGCTCTTCGACGCACCTCGTCCTCGTTTTTTCCTCTCTAACTCAACTACTTTTTCAGCAACTTTTTCATCCACAGCTCTTGCCACCCTTTCATCAGTCATGATCATCAACCGGTCAATATCAACTTGGCTATAAGATCCGATGTGCGTACTAGTTGATATCCTACCGGGGCCAGAAATAATGCACCTCGACTTGCCTAGTTGTCCTAATCCGCGTATAACCATTAACAAGCATAAACATTAACAAGTATAACTACTACTAAGCAGGTCTCATTAAAAATACTAAAATAAGTCTCATTAAAAATACTAAAGCAAGTCTCATTAAAAATACTAAAATAAGTCTCATTCATCCTCATCTTCTTCGTCCTCCTCTTCTTCTTCTTCTTAATCTCCTTCTTCGACTCTTTCTTCTTCTTCATCATTTTCTTCTCATTCTTCTACTTCATCAATGTCCATTAGTGCACCATGGATATCAGTAAATATAACAGTGTCATCATCCATAATATACATATGCACACAAATAATATATATATACACACACTCAAAATGTACAAAATTTAACCAATTAAATCGAAAAAAATTACCGTAGAAATGTAATTAACCACAAGAGGATCAAAGCCCGACCCGACCGGTGGAAGTTCTTTTTCCAGCAGCAGGACGGTGGTGGAGCTGGCGGCGCACCAGCGGTAATTTTGTGGAAAAAAATAAGGGCACACCCAATTTTGTCTGCTTGTGTACATATACATACACTTTTGCGAGGGCCTACCGTCACTAATGGGCGAGGGCAACGTACTTGCGAGCTGGTGAGGGTTTGACCCTCGTCTCGGTCGAATTTTAAAATTTGGCGAGGGAAAACTGCTTGCTAGGCAGTGAGGGTTTAAATGCTCGGAAATCGGCGAGGGTTTGACCCTCGGCTCGGTCCGTTTCACAGGCTGACGAGGGAATTCGCTCGCTAACTCAGAGAGGGTTCGATCCCTCGCGAGTACGCAAGGGTTTTGCACTCGCAAATTATGTTATGCCCTTGTTAATTAAAGAGGGTTTTTTGTTCCCTCGTCCCGCCCCTCTTTGAATTAAATTTTTTTTGCCCCTCTGTTGGTAGAATCTGTTAATTTGGTTAATTATGTGGCTGATTGTACTTTGGATTCCACCAAACAATAAACAAGATATGAATTCTTGAGAGGATTTTATAGAGAGAGAGAGTAGTGAGAGAAAGTGAGTGTAATATTATGAGCTTAGAGAGGGAAAATGAGTACAAGAGACCTATTTATAGGTTTGCATGTTGGTGAGGTGGCACTTAATGGGCTTACTTAGTCTTATGTGCTGACAAGTGTCCTTTACACCTGTCCTTACTCACCACTATACTTCTATTACATTGCTATGCCCTACCATATCACTACCGATCCCCTATATAGCTATCATCTCTACTCCAGACTGGGCGAGCTCCTTGGCGAGCTCACTTGCCTTGTGCTATTCTGGGATGTGTTGATGGTAGTAGGATCATGTCTTTGTCTCTTGGAGGTGGGCGAGCTCCAGGCTAGCTTCCCTGCAAGCCGGGGAGCTCCCATGCGAGCTCTCTCTTCTTGTGCTGGTTAACTGGTCGACTGTTGACACGTCATCATACATTTGGGCGAGGTCTTGGCGAGCTCCTCTGCTACTCATGGTGTTGACTTAGTCAAAGATGATGACTTGGCATAGGGCCATGCTGGCAAGCTTCTGGCGAGCTCCTCAACTTTGGTTATTTATTCCAGTTAATCCTTCATTAGTAGTTCGCCTATCAACATTTACCCCCAGCTCATCTACATCATGATATTTCTAATGTGTGGGCGAGCATATTTGCCTCCGTGAGCGAGAGCTCGAGTGTAGGCGAACTCCCTTTGGTGTGGTGCCGAGCGTCTTGGCGAGCTACTTATGGCGGTGGGTGTGCTGATGTGGCGCGGGATTCGAGGCATCATGCACACCTTTCCATGCCTCATTTCCCGCGCCCATCATGTCAAACTTTCAAATTTGTTGCATATAGGTCCCTGAACCTTCTCGAATTTGCACCTCGCCCATTTCATTCTTATAAATATTCGTTCACTATTTCATTCACCATTTTTGCACCTTCGAATTTTCAGAGCGTTCTTTGGCATTCCAAACTTTTCCTGGCGATTTAACCTTTGCATTATCGGATTTCCACCGGATTCACCAAGGTAGTAACATCAAAATCTTCTTTCCTTAACTCTTTCTTGCAGATTTCCATTTCTTTTCCTTTTTTCCTCGTTTCTCTATTTAGCACCATTAATTCCGGCAATCCTCAAGCTTTTTTCGACCGCTAGAATTCTTAACTTTGGACAATCAAACCCTTAGACTTCGCCCACTTTGAATACCATGTCAACTAGATCTTCGAGCCGCACTCTGTCAAATTGAAACCCCGAGAAGTAACCCATGACTGGCAACGAACCCATCCCTCAGATGACTCCTATCATGATCGAATCTAGATCCGAGGCAACCTCGGTAGCTCACCCCGACTCTGGCGAGGTTCGCTCTGATTCTGGGGAAAAGGCTACCAACTCCGGGGGTGGTGGAGACCCTGAACTTCACAGACTCTGGGAGGAGTTAGCCCGGGCTACGAACGAAGCAATTGCCCAGGACTAGGAGGAGGTCGCTGTGGGCGAGGAGGAGGTCACCGAGTCGGGTGGCCAAGCGAGCGAATTGGTTCACGAGCTGAAGGAGATGAAGATGAGGAGGAAGAGATTACATTGGAGTATCTCCGCTCTATTAATTTCCCAAATCCTCAACTTCCCGAGCACAACATTCCTACTGCCATTGAGCACGAGCTTGACTGGGCGGAGTATATGGAGAGGTACCAAGGGAGCTTCCCCACACCCGAGCAAGCTATCAGGGAGGTGGTTGGTAAATCAGACTACAAGGCAAACTCGTTAAGAGTATCATCTCGGAGTTTGTACTTCCCCATCTCCGCGAGAAATATCGTATTCCATTGGACATCCACATTTATGTTCCGGGTCCAAAGGAGCGAGCTGACTTACCTCCACCGAGTCTCACTGCCATCAACGTTCACACTCTGGACGCCGAACTTACACTACATTTGCACCCGATCATCGGTCAATTTCTGATGGACATGAATCTCGCCATCACTCAACTGACTCCGAATGCTTGGAGCAGCTTGTTAGCCATGTTAACAGTCATTGGCCTCGAAGGGTACAAGAATCGTCTAACCTCCGCGGAAATTAATGAGGCCTTCAGGGTCTCGAGGTAGTCCACTGAGGGCAATGAGTATAATTATCTGAAAGCCCATCCCAGGGAGAAATTTATTGAGAGCCTTCTGAATAAAGTCCGAGATTGGAAGGAGCAGTTCTTTTTCATAGGGGGAGATTGGTGGGCCTCAACAAACTATTCCGGGCATGGAGGGCGTATCAACTCTCCTGAGGAATACAGAGAGGCTAGCAGTAGGAGGATAAATTCGGTGTGCGTGAGTTGGATTAGATTTACTAATCTAATTTTTCCTTTTTTGCAGCTCCGAAGCATCACAAACCCGAACACACGTCTTCCAATGTTTCTAAGGCTTTTGAGTTTGTGCGCACGATGTGCTGCTTGAGGAATCGCAAGGACCAGGACATCGAACACCTGAGTAAATTCCACTGCAGGTGAACTGCCCTTATCCTCACTTCGCCTCATCATCTCACCGCTCAAGCTCCAGAGTTCCCACGTTGTTTATCTCATGGTAGCTCGCCAAGTTGATGTAGCTCGCCAGCTTCATTTCTCATTTTTATTGTTTTAACTCCTTTTACTTGTGCAGATCAGGTGTGACGGTTGCGATCTCACCAATCAAAGTTCCCGAAGCCTTTGATATTTTGGTCCAGAAGCTTAAGATGGGTCCATCTCGCCCAAACAAGCAAGGGCTGCCTTTCATGACGGCCTTGGCTGCTAACAAGAAGGTGGAGCTCACCCAGTTCACCTCGAAGGAGGTTGTTGGGGGCTCTGGCACTCAACAAAAGGCGCTATCGAAGGCTCCGGTGAAATCTCAGGCAGCCAAGTCAACACAGGTCGCCAAGACAGGAAAGGGAGGTGGGCGAGCTGCCGCCACACCTGAGCGAGCTTCCCAACCCCCTCAGTAGTAGAAGAGGGGTCTCCGTCGTGGCGACCGATCAGGAGTGGGCGAGAAAGATGCCCATGCCCCAAAGAGAACCCGATTCACTCTTCGTGATGAGGAGTCTGACTATGGCGGATGAGTTGGTTCTGGGTCGGGCCAAGGTGGCTCTACACATTCCACCGCTTCTCCACCAACTGCACTGACTCCTCAGTCGCCAGCCTCCCAGTCTCATTTCGGTGTCCAAATAGTAGATGACACCATTCTAGGTTGGGACCCCGCTAGAGTTGGGTAAGTGTTTTGCTCAAGTTACCTTTGTGATTTAACGCTTTTTGTTTTGAAATTTTGTCTAAGTATTTGAACCTTCACATATACGCGTCCATTGCTCACCCCAATAGGAGTGAGGTCCTCCATTCACACGAGCATTCCCGCTTCCTTTCATCACTTCGCAACCTTCCCGAGGGACTTGTTCTTCAAACTATGAGGAAAGCCCCGAGATACTAGTCGAACTCCAAGTTGGCCATCGTGGAGAGGCAGTCTCCCATTGACAACGCCCGATTGGTAATGCATTACGCAAGTGGGCTCTTACTTGCCAGCCAACGGGTGGTCAACCAGGTATCGGAGATAGAGGAAGTTCACCAGGAGAAGAATGCTTCCTTCTTGTAGATGGCAGAGTCCTTTAATGAGGCGAAGAGAGCGGCTGAGCTCGCCGAGGAGAAAGCTGCAGCGTCCTTGGCAGCCGAGCAAAGTGCGCCCAACCAACTCAGTGAGCTTCAGCGGAAGTTCACTACTATCCAGATGAATGCGGAAGCTCTTATCCGGACTAAGGAGACAGAGTTCGCTGAGAAGCTCGCCGCCAAGGATGGGGAGCTCGATTTAGAGCGGGGGTTGAGTAGGGGAGCACAGACTGAATGATCGCTGTTGAGGGAGGAGGTTGTTGCCAAGGCGCTGGAGATCGCCGAGCTCCGAAGTCAGTCTACTTTTTCGGAAGTTTTGGAGTCCTTAAGGGTGGAGGCCTCGGATAAAGGCTTCATCCAATGCAACGCTAAAGTTATCCGATCTATCCTATGGGCTAGAGCACACAAGGATGATGAGCTCGATGCAGTGGTTGGGGGCTTCAAAGAATGTATGGAGAAGGCCCAAATCTCTGCTGGCACTGAGCTAGATATTGGCGACCTCGCCCAGCTGGGAGTTGCCTTGGATTTCATCCCTGAGCGTTTCAAGGTCGTTCAAACTCTCGAGGTCCCTGTCTTGAACGCCGAGGAAGAGCAGCGAACTCCCCAGACTCCGCCCACTGCGGAGCAGATGTTAGACTTGACTGGGAACATCATGATTGACACCAGCACACTGGATACTAGTGGGCTGGGCAATATCATTGAGCTTCCAAGACTCTCTCCCTCGGCAGGTCAAGAGACCGCTGCTCAGGTCACCGGCGAGGTTCTCTTTGAGGTCTCCCCCACCGATGCTTCTGCCGCTCCAACACCCGAAGCCCCCACTGCTCCTCAGACTTGAGGCTTTTTACTCTGTCTTCTTTTGTTTTTACTTAAGTGGTAGTAGCTCGCTGAGCTTAGGTAGTCCGCCCAGTAGGGGATTTTTGTCTTCAAAGATGGCCAGTTGGTTGGCCTTTGTAACCAACACCACTTCCAGTACTTAGAGAATTTTCTAAGTATTTTTAAATGAATTTCAACTTTTTTGTTATATCTGGCTCTAATTTAAATTCTCACACGTTATATCTTTTATTAGCTCGTGTTTACATTTTTAGTACGCGATTGTTCGTCTTATTCCACTTTGGGAAGTGAATTGTTCATTTTATGCCGCTTAGGACTATGAATCGTACTTATTTATTATGTACTTATTTGTTCGTCTTACGAGACTTAGGACAACGAATTTACTCGTCTTAGGTCACTTAGGGTAGCGAGTTGTACTTTTATTATTCACTTGGGCGATTGGGTTTTAACAACCTTGTCTTAGACGTTCTAAACCTTCTTTTGTGAATTTTTTCTAACTGTGGGCAGTGGGTGCTTAGTGATCCTTTAGGAAGGACACCTTTGCTAACCTAGGCACTTTGGCCTTTGCCTCGAGCTTTAGATAATAACATTTTTGGGACCTCGGTCCTTGTGTTTTTTTAGCTTGAACAATTGATTTCTTTGGAAAAGTTCCAACTTTACTGAGCAATGGTATTTACATAGGTCGTCATCAACATTCCTGATGCGAACCTCTGACTAGTCTAATTACAAGTTGTAGTTCTTCTTCTTCTACTGATAAAACTTCTTCACGTGTGCTGCGCTCCATGTATATGACGAAGCTTTTTCATCCATATCTTTGAGATCACATGTCCCGTTTGCCCAGCTTGCGGTGATCCGGAACTGTCCTTCCCAATTGGGTCCAAACACACCGGGTGGAGTTGCCAGCTTCCTTCTCAATACCAACTCCCCAACCTTGAAACTTCTGTTCCGCACCTGGGAGTTGTAGTACTTCTCCGCTCTCTGCTTGTAGGTGGCGTTCTTTAGTTCCGACGAGGCTCTGGTTTCTTCGAGTAAATCCTTCTCCACGGCCAGGGCTTCATCCTTTTCTTTCTCGTCGTATCCCACCACCTTCCAAGTCTGGTTCTGGACTTCCACCGGTACGACTGCTTCTATTCCAAAAGCTAAAGTAAATGGAGTTTCACCGGTACTGGCTCGGTATGAAGTTCTATAGGACCACAACACCTTCGGAAGCTCATCTGCCCAACTACATTTTTTGTCCTCGAGACTGATCTTCAACACATGTTTTAGAATCGTGTTCATTGCTTCAACTTGTCCATTCGACTGCGGATGGTACGGCATTGAGTAGTGTTTCTTGATGTTCCATGAATTGCAGAACTCTCTCAATTTCTGACTGTCGAACTGTCTGCCATTGTCTGTCACTATTGACTGTGGGAGTCCTAATCGACATATTAAGTTCTTCCAGATGAAGCTGATCATCATTTCCTGCGTTACTGTAGTGAGTGCCTGGGCTTCAGCCTTTTTTGTGTAATAGTCCACCGCTACTACGGTGAACTTTACACCGCCTCTGCTGGGTGGGAATGGACTGAAGACCGATTTAAGTTAGCTCACAGGAGTGTGAATGCTTGGAGTGAACAGTTGGCACTTTTGGCACTTCCGAGCGAAGCTAATGGCATCCCTACGCAAAATGGGTCAATAGTACCCCTGTCTGATCGTCTTGTATGCCAAAGCTTGCCCCCCAGCGTAACTTCCACAGATTCCTTGGTGGATTTCTTCTAACACCTCAAACCCTTGCTTTTCAGATAAGCATTTGAGCAGGGGTAGAGAGAATCCACGTTTGTATAATTGGCTATCTACCAACGTGTATCTGGCTGCTTGTTTCACCAGTCGACTAGCTTCCCATGCATCTTCAGGGACTGATCCATCTTTCAAGTAATTTTTGATCGGAGTGCGCCAATCATTGCCTTCTTCATGCCCCCCACTCGAAGTCTGGTTTATTTTATAATCGAACATCGAGGGGTCCTTTAGCTTGGTGACGATGACCTCCGTCAGTTCTGCTTCACCGCTACTCGTGGCTAGTCGGGCTAGTGCATCAGCTTGGGTATTTTCCAACCTCGGGATCTGCTAGATATACACTTGCTTGAACATCGAGATCCCATGCGTCACAATCTTCTGATACAATGCCATCTGCTGATCCTTGGCTTCATACTCCACCCGGACTTGGGATATTATTAGCTGGGAATCTCCAAAATTTTGAAAATTAGATGCCCCCACAGCTAATGATAGCATAAGTCCAGCTATTAGTGCTTCGTACTCCGCTTCGTTGTTTATAGCTCTGAAGTCAAACCGGGTTGCTGAGGTGAAGACCTGTCTATCGGGGCTTATTAGTACTACACCGGCTCCTGCTGTTGTGCTAGTCGATGATCCATCTACGTAGAGGTGCCACGAAGCTATACGCCCCCTCATCGGATCTTGCGGGAAAGTTAGCTCGACGATGAAATCGGTGAGCACTTGTCCCTTAATCGTTGTTCGGGGTGTGTAGTGTATACCGTATTGGCTGACCTCTAGTGACCATTTCAACAAGCATCCTGCAATGTCCGGTCGGTGCAGAATTTGTCTTAGTGGAAACATCGTCAACACCTCCACCTGGTGGTCAAAGAAATATGGCCGCAACTTTCTAACACTCATCACCAGTGCGTAGGCCAGCTTCTCCGTGGGCGAGTATCGTAATTCTGCTTCGTGCAAAGCTTGGCTTACATAGTACACCAGTAGATGTGTCTTTCTTTCGGCTCGGACTAGTTACGAGCTGATGGCCATTTCTGATGCTGCCAGGTACAAGTACAACTTCTCTCCAGGCTCTGGCTTTGATAGAATTTGTGTATTGGCCAGGTACTCCTTGATTTTCTCGAAGGCCCTTTGGCACTCGTCCATCCACCGGAAGACGTCTAGGTGTTTAACCTTGATTTCTTTGAAGAATGGACGATTCCAGTCACCAGATCTGGAGATGAATCAGTTCAAAGCTACCAAACACCCAGTCAGTCTTTGAACCTTTTTCACCGAATCGGGCGGCAGCATTTCCATGATGCACTTCACCTGGGTCGGGTTGACTTCAATTACTCTTTGGCTTACCAGGTGTCCCAGGAACTTCCCCGAATTCATGCCGAAGCTACTCTTCTTTGGATTAAGCTTCATGTTGTAGTAGCGTAGTATATAAAAGGCCTTCTTGGGGTGATCTAGGTGATCCTCCTTCCGCAAACTCTTGACAACTATGTCGTCCACATATACTTCCATCGTGTGTCCGATATGTTGGTCGAACATCTTATTCACCAGTCTCTGGTAGGTAGCTCTGGCGTTGCTCAATCCGAACGACATCCTTTCCCAACAGTACAAGTTCTTGTTGGTGTAGAACGTCGTGTGTTCCTGGTCATCCGGGTGCATCACTATCTGGTGATATCCTGCAAAAGCATCCATGAACGTCATCATCTCGTGGCCTGTAGTGTTATCAACAAGTTGATCGATGTGGGGTAGTGGGAATTTGTGTTTTGGGCAAGCCGCATTGAGGTCCGTGAAGTCGATGCATAGTCTCCATGCTTCGTTCGGCTTCTTCACCAAGACCGGATTGGCAACCTACTGTGGACATAATGCTTCTTTGATCAACTTGTTGTCAAGCAACTTCTTCACCTCCGTGGTCAATGCCTCGTATTTGTCTGGTCCGTACTTCCTTCGTTTTTGGTGGACAGGTTTCCTTGTTGGGTCGATGTTTAATCTGTGGCACACATACTCCATCGGGATTTCCGTCATATCTTCATGGGACCAGGCAAACACGTCCAAGTTAGGCTTTAGGAATTCTTCCATCTTGCTTCTGTACGGCTCTGGCAGCTCAGAACCTATGAAAAGTTCTAAGTCTGCTTTATCTGGCTCCACCTGGATTGCTCTCAATTCCTCCATGGGGGTGGCTTTTCTCTTCTTGTTCATCCATCTCGGATCACTTATGAGCTCATCCCAGTCTTCCTTCACCATTGGCTCGTAACCCACTCGAGGTTCGAGGTCATCACCTCTTTCATTGACGCTGGTGGGTTCACGAGCCTCCTCCACCTCTTGAGGGACTGGGTTGGATTGTTCTCCCGTCTGAGGGACGTCGTCTACTTCCATCAGTGCCGGTTGTTATCCTTCCACCGGTTCATTTACTTGGGTGACCTCTGCCTCCTCCGGCTGGTTGTCTACCTCCATTAACTCAGTCTCTATTGAGATAACGTCTAGGATGCTAGGTTCGTCCACCGGAAGCTGCATTTCGTCTTGAAGTACAAGTACCTGCGTTACAGGCTTTTTAACTTAACCACTTTTTATCTAGAGTAAACACTCTCTTGCTTTGTTCTGGTCGCCCTTCATTCTACCGGCACCTTTAGGAGTTGAGAATTTAAGACATTAGTAGTAGGTTGAACATGCCGCTTTGAATTCATGAACAAAAGGGTGGCCGAGGAACCCGTTGTAGGTCGATTACTGATCAATGACAAGGAAATCTACGAGTCTAGTCAGTCTCCTTTTGGGGTCCTCGACCGATACAAGTTCGACACTCAACCTAATCTGACATAGGGGAATGGTTATAGCTTCCCCAAACCCCACTATCCTAGCATTACATGGTTCGATATACGACTCGTAATCACCTAGACCATCTAGGGTTGTCTTGAAAAGTATGTTGGTGAAGGCGCCTGTGTCCACTAGCAGCCGGTGGACTTTTACATTTATGATGTTGGCGCTGATCACCAACGAGTCGTTGTGGAGGGTCAATATTCCCTCCAAGTCCGACTGAGAAAATGTGAGCTCAGCAGTTGGCTTGGTGGCGGCTTGGAGCTGGAACTTCCTTCCTGGACCTAGTTAACAGCCCGGACCTCGGCTTTTCTCTGTCTTTTTGAGATGGACTGTCTTCCAACTTTGATGCCCCCGGCAGGTCCTATTTGCTCCTCAAGAACGAGGAGTTCCCTGGTTGGTTCTTGCTGCGCCAGTAGAGGGGGAGGTCCTCTGTGTCTATGTTGAGGGCAGCGATGGTCCTCATCTTCTTCCTCCTCATCATCAGTCTCCTCACTCCTTCCTTGCCTTGACCTTTTTTACGAACTTTGCCAGCTTACCATCTTTGTAGAATTTCCGGAGTTGTTTGAGCAAGTCCCGACACTCGCTGGTAAAGTGGCCGATGGACTGATGGTAAGCGCAGAATTTATAGGGGTTGAGTTTGCTGCGGTCTTGTCAGATCTTCCTCGGCTCATTCAACATTGCTTTATCTTTGACTGCTGCAAACACATGATCAACAGAGACGGTCAGCACCTGGTTTAGTTTCTCCTTGAATTCATCCCCCATCTCCGAATGCCTTCAAATTTCTGGGGCCCTTGTAGATGCCCCCAGACTTCTTCCAGTGTGGCTTTTTCTCCTCGGAGCCACCAACCTCATTCAGTTAGGGGTGGACGATAAGGCATACCAAAAATTTTCTCGCCATACCATTACCGTACCGAAATTTTTGATATCGAAAAATATCATACCGTTGTCATACCGAAAATTTCGGTATACCGAATTTCGATATACCAAAATTTCGATACCGAAAAAAATCATACCATTTCATACCAAAAATTTCGGTATACCAAAATTTCGGTATGACAACGGTATACCGAAAATTTTGGTATTTTTGGTATACAAAAAAATTTGATTTCTTCGGTATACCGAAATATTTTCAATATGAAATTTTCGGTATATCGCGATATACTGAAAATATTTTGGTATATCGCGGTATACCGAAATTTCTATATTTATATACCATTACCGTATCGAAATTTTCGATACGATACCAACCGTACCAAAAATTTTGATATTTTTCGACACGATAAGTGTGGTATACCGGTATTTTCGATATTCCCTCCACCCTTACCTTCAGTAATGCTTCCTGCATAGCCACATACACTCCTGCCTTGTGTCGGAACTCAGCATAGGTGTTCGGGTAGGACAGGTCCATTTCCTTCCATAGCTCGGTCCCTTTCTTCAACCCGGCCATTACTGCTACAATTTTGGTATCTTCGCTGACAGGCTCACCTTCTAGCAAAATCTTATCGAACCGCTCCAGGTATTGCTGGTCTGACTCGTTGCCCCCTGGTGGATGTTGGCAAGCTTGTGCTTCTGGGTCAGGTATGACCCGTAACCGGAAAAGTGGGACAAGAACTCCCGCGTCAGTTGGCCAAAAAATTGGATCGACCCCGGTGCGAGTGATGAAAACCATCGTTGGGCTCGGTCCCCTAGGGTCAGCGGGAAGTTCCGGCATTGGGTGGCATCTGAGGCTCCCACTGAGATGATGAAGTCCACGTACTTCGAGATATGTACCTTGGGACCAGATTGTCCCTCGTACACGACCATCACCGGGAACTGGATCTTCTTCAGCATCGGTGCTCTCAGTATGGAAGGTGCCAATGGTGACACCGGGAATGTGGTGGCAGCAACTCCACCATTTTTAGCCGCCACCTGCATGTGCAGCTGCTCCACAGCTTTCTTCAAAGTCGCCAGCTCGTCATCGTGAGCTACCTCCTGTGGAGGCTGTTCAAGGACCGTACACCTTATGGACGCACGACCCCGCAGTCCCTCGCTCTGGGGCAGCTCATCTGCGATGTGCTGGAATTGGCGGGCACCATGTGGGCTGAGTCTATCAGAGGCTGGTCTTCTCAATCTTTCATGCGCGGACCTACGTGGTCGTAGATCCGACTCCTCCCTTCGGGATGATACTGGGGCCGATTCTCATTCCGTCTCCTCATGTCTAGGCCCCAGCCTGCCTCGGAGGACCTCTCTGGATTGGTGGGTTTCAGAGATCTCTATATAGGCAGTAGCTCGCCCACCTTGTGAGTCGAGCCTGTCCGTAGCCTTTACCTTTTCGGCGGCATTCCATTGTTGGCGAGCTCTAGCGGAGCTCACCTCTTGTTTAGTGGGGAGCTCGCCAGCATGCTTCCTAGGCTGGGTGGCCTGTGTACGCCTAGTCTCCTGCTCCCGAGCATTGTTTGTGGGAGCTCGCTAGGGAGCTCGCGCGAGCTCGCCCTGTTGTTGTTGTTGTAACCTCTGGAGTGCTGCAATGATGCGCTCCAGCTCGCCGGGGTCGCGGAGTATCTCTCGGAGGGCAGGGGTCAGCCCATCTTGTGCCGCTGGGGTGGCGTCAGTTCACCTCTCAGCTCGCTGGGGAGCTCGCTGATGTGAGGCCTCCCCGTCAGTTTGTTTCTGGGGAGCGCGCCCCTTCCACCTCCTGGTGGTCGCCGAGGTGTGTGTGTTTTCCTTCGACATGGTCTAGCTTGGGGGAGTTCGTTTGTTCTTGAAGGATTTCCAGCAAAGGTAAGGTTTAATAAAGGTCTTTCTAGCCTTGCATGCAAGTGGATTTTCCAGAATTTGGTTTATCCACTAACACAGATGCGTTTAGAGTCCTTTTTCTTGTTGTTTCAGTCCACAAATTCTGGGAGTCAATAGTTTTCTGGGCAAACCCTTTGTATCTTCAAGTGTTCTTGGATAAAACCTCAAGAACACCTTCAACTCTCACATAATTTTTTTCTCAATTTCTTTATTTGAAGGTTCGAGCTGCCCTCCTTCTAGCGCCAAATTGTTGGTATAATCTGTTAATTTGGTTAATTATGGGACTGATTGTACTTTGGATTCCACCAAACAATAAACAAGATATGAATTCTTGAGAGGATTTTATAGAGAGAGAGAGTAGTGAGAGAAAGTGAGTGTAATATTATGAGCTTAGAGAGAGAAAATGAGTACAAGAGACCTATTTATAGGTTTGCATGTTGTGAGGTGGCACTTAATGGGCTTACTTAGCCTTATGTGCTGACAAGTGTCATTTACACCTGTCCTTACTCACCACTATGTTTCTATTACATTACTATGCCCTACCATATCACTACTGATCCCCTATATAGCTATCATCTCTACTCCGGACTGGGCGAGCTCCCTTGCCTTGTGCTATTCTGGGATGTGTTGATGGTAGTAGGATCAGGTCTTTGTCTCTTGGAGGTGGGCGAGCTCCAAGCGAGCTTCCCTGCAAGCCGATGAGCTCCCATGCGAGCTCTCTCTCCTTGTGCTAGTTAACTGGTCGATTGTTGACACGTCATCATACATCTGGGCGAGGTCTTTGCGAGCTCCTCTGCTACTCATGGTGTTGACTTGGTCAAAGCTAATGACGTGGCATAGGGTCATGCTGGCGAGCTCCTCAGTCTTGGTTATTTATTCTAGTTAATCCTTCATTAGTAGTTCGCCTATCAACACCCTCGCTAAAACCCTCTTTAACTTAATTTATTAGAGAGGGACTCCAACCCCCTCACTAACTCCCCTCTTTATTTCATTATTATTTTGTAGTGGTAATGCTTAGAGATACTATTATTAATTTTTTGCAACATGGAGATTGTATGGGAAGTGGGAATATCCGAAACTTTGCATCCACTTCTTGGATTGAGTTGATGTGGCTAATTTGGAGCTCTCGAAATAATGTGGTTTTTAATATTAAAAAATCGAATGAAACCCAAATTATGGAAGAATTGAAATTGAGATGTTGGTCTTGGAATTTTCAGCAAAATTCAAATTATTTAGAGATTTGTCAATCTCAATATAATTAGATGAGTCACGATATGTTTTAGAGAAACAAAAAAATTGATAGGAATATTGATGTGGTTTTAGTATTAAAAACTCTCATATATGATGTTATTGTTATAGTGATCAATTTATTTAAATATCTCAAAGTGTAAAGAATTATAAAAATTATATGGGTTGGAGTATTCCTTTAAAAATGCTAAAAAAATAGTTTCTAATTCATTTGCTTTTATAAACCCTATGCATGTATTACATTGAAGAGTATCACACTCATTAAATAGGATTATAATAGAAAACTTTCATGTTTAATTTACTTATGCAATAAATTATCTTTCTTAATCTTTGTGGAAAGTCAGGGTGAATTTCATCATATGTTTACTGTTTTTAATACATTATACTTGTAATAAATAATATTAGAAAAAAGTTAATTGTTTAAATAATTACATTAAAAAATATTGTGCATGTAAAAGAACCGCAAAGTTTTATGGCATGTAGGTAGTATAACTGTTTCTTAAAATTTTATATTTATTAAAAATAATAATTTTTTAATTAATATGTAATATATTTTATATTGACCTCATATTATAAAATAACTACACTCAAAACTTTTATAAAGTGATACATTTTATATTTGATATCATAATATTAATATGGATTATTAAGTATGATACTAGAAATCATTGATCCTATAGAATGCCATAAAAAAAGATGAAGAATTAAAATATACTACTATTACATAAATTATCTAAATTGCTCCGATGGAATAATAAACTCAAACTTTATTAGGCAACTTACAATTTTCAAACATCGCATGAGTTGGAAAGTTTTCTTTAATCATGTAACCGTGGAATCCACTAAAAATATGCTCTCCCTAATCGCTGTCTTATAGTTTTTCTGTGCCAAAATTACTTCTATAGTTGTCTTAAATATATAAACTAAAAAAGATTAGTATATAAGTGTAAAATTAAATAATAAAATAAAAAAATATAAATTATTCATTTTTATGAGTGTAATTTTTTTTTAAAAAAATATGTAAAACTAGAATTGAGACGTCCAAATAAAATAAATGTGAAAGTAACTATGGAACGAATGGAGTAATAAAGTATTTTTTAGATATTTTTTATAAATTTTAAAAAGTATGAAAATTATTATAAAATAAAGGGAGTAATATAGTATTTAATTTAGTAAAAAGTGGATTACTTAATTAACCAATGTGAAAATAATTCTGTTCCAAGGAGATATATAGAGATTTGTAAGGAATGAAAAGAATATAGGAATGGAAAGGCTATGGAATGAAAGTTATAGTTCTCATATAACTGAATTATGATTTTTTTTTTTTTAACAGAAAAAGGCTCCCTTACAGAAAACACCTAGCAAGCTAGGGAGCCAAATTTCTAATCCAAAACGGCATACAATCTTCCCCCCAGTCGCGAGGAGTGGAAGTCGATTTAGCCCACTTTGCTAACTCGTGAGCCACCTGATTTTGGTTTCTAGGAATGTGAAAAATGCCCCGCACCAGGCCATCCTCCAGTTCCTCCCAAATAAGCTTAAGGGTGGCTCCCTCCGGGCTTAAACAAAGCTCTCTCCTGTTAATCAACCCAACCGCTTAGAGGGAGTCCGAACTAATAGTAACCGGGGAATTATCCTTTTTCTTTGCTTCTCTAATGCCTTCCAGAATCGCCATAAGTTCAGCCCCAAGTATTGAGCCTGGGAATTTAATTCTCCTGCCACCTGCTTGTATCATCCTGCTCCTCTCATCCCATATTACATACCCTATAGACGCCAGTTTTTCCTCTTCAATAAATCCAGCATCTACTTTAACTATCCGGCTATCCGATACAACAGGATCCAGAAGCACCAAAGGGGGTGAGTGAAGCTTCTTAGGGCTGTCCAGGCCCCTCAGGTTGCATTGCCGATAGTTCTCCAGAAACGTTTTCACCCAGCTTGCATCAACAAAATGATCAACTTTGCTATGTTTTTTCACAGGGTCCATCTCTTGTATGAGTCGACACCTATCTTTCCAAATACCCCAAGCAGTTAGAGCAATCTCCTCCCTATCATATGGTCCTTTACAATTAAACATATATTCCAAAATGATTCCTGCCTCAACTGTATCTCTACCTTTACAAACTTCCCACAATCCCATATTTTTCTTATTTTTCTTCACCCAGGGGCAAGTAAAAAGAGCATGCGATGTTGAGGCTACAACGGCCCCACATAAGGGTCAGCAAGGAGAGCAGGGGATATGGTGTCTAACAAGGTTTTCCTGGGATTTAATACAATCACAAAAAATCTTCCATATGAAAATGCGTACCTTAGGTGGGATGTCCAGCTTCCACAGGAGTCGCCAACGTTTATTTTGTAACAGATTAGATGAGCAGCTGCCCTCTTCCTTATTCGACATTGCCTCTGTAGCAGCAAGATGATAGGCCGATTTTGAGGTAAACATTCCTTTTCTTTTTGGCATCCAATACAAAGAATCCCCCGAGTTGCCTTCCACAATAGGTGTAGATAGAATGGCCTCAGCCTCAAATGGGAGAAATGCCTGACGTATCAGGCTTTCGTCCCAACAACCTTCATTATTGATGAACCTCACCACTGTAGAAGCACTCGCAATTCTGGATTTAATACTCCCGTTCTCAAGCCGCGGCACCCAAGCATGTTTATAGATTTGAATCGTATCCCCTTTGTTGACTCTCCATCTAATACCTTTTTGTAGCAGTCCCTTGCTCCACATCAAGGATCTCCAAATAAAGGAAGGGTTTGATCCTATATCGGCGTCCATAACTTCGGTATGCTTGTGATATCTGGCTTTTAGCACCTTCGCAATTAAAGATGTTGGCCTTGTAATAAGTCTCCAAACTTGCTTGGACAACATAGCTTGATTAAAGTGAGTAAAGTTCCTGAAACCCAAACCTCCTTCGTTTTTAGCTTTAATAAGCTCAGATCATTTCTTCATGTGAGCACCTCCGTTTTTACCTTTGCTTCTCCACCAGAAATTTGCTATGAGTTTCTCCATGTCCTTACAAAGAGTTGTGGGAATACGAAAATAGGACATTGCATATGCCGGTATAGCTTGAAGAACAGCCTTAATTAGCACCTCTTTACCTCCCTCAGAGAGCTCCAGATTGTTCCATCCCTCCATCTTCTTAAAAATTCTATCACGTAGATATCCAAACTGGTGTCGTTTATTCCTCAGCGACAAAGTTGGAAGGCCCAGGTAAATATCATGGCCTTGCGTAATTTTCACCTGGAGGTGTTGCATCACCTGCCCGATCACCTCCGGATTAGCGTGAGGGCTAAACAACATAGCCGATTTTTCAAAGTTAACAAACTGCCCCGACGCATTCTCATAGCATTTCAAACAATTTTTCAGATTCTCCGTATTCCGTTCCTCAGCCTTGAAGAAGATAAGGCTATCATCAGCGAAAAACAAATGGGAAAGAATAGACGCTTTTCTAGCAATAGAAACTCCTTGTAGCATCCCTGAGTTGATGTGCTTGTTTATTAAAGACGAGAGTCCTTAAACACATAGAATGAACAAATAAGGGGATAAAGGATCCCCCTGTCGAAGTCCTCTTGTAGGAGTAACATTTCCCACTAATTTACCATCGACCTTGAATAAGAAGGATACCGTAGAAATACACTCATAGATAAGTTTAACCCAGGAGTGGCTGAACCCCAGCTTAATCATCAACTTCTTCAAAAAATTCCGTTCTACTCTATCATAAGCTTTAGCCATATCAAGGTTAAGAGCAGCAAAACCATTACTACTCCTATTATTGTGAATCCAATGCATGCACTCAAAAGCCAAAATAATATTATCAGTGATTAATCTTCCAGGAATGAATGCACTCTGAGAGTGGTAAATAATCTCATCCAGGACTAACCGTAATCTGTTGGTGATCACCCTTGCCACAATCCGATAGGACACATTACAGAGGCTAATCTGAAATCGGATACTTGTTTGGGGGCAGATTTCTTCGGGATGAGGGTGATGGCCGTGCGGTTCCATTGTTTAGGTGATTCCACTCCATTCAAAATTTGTAGGGCTTGGTGAGTGAATTCCTGTCCAACGAGGTCCCAAGAGTGTTGGAAAAAAGCTGCTGAATAGCCATCCGGGCCAGGAGCCTTTGCCGGATCAATTTAAAAAATGGCCTTCTTAACTTCTTTAGGGGAGAAAGGCCTGTTAAGGTATTCTTTTGCAGTGCTCGAGAGGGTTTGATCCATGACACCAGTAACCCTTGCAATTTCCTCATCCGAGGGAGTGTGTGTTCTAAAGATATTCTCAAAATAATTCATAATGATTGTAGCAATGTCCTCTTTATTAGAACACCAGGCTCCATCAGCATTAAACAGTCCCTTGATAATATTTATTTTCCTTCTCTCCGACGCTTTGTTGTGGAAGTAAAAAGTGTTTCGATCCCCCGCCTTTAGCCAATTGTTCCTGGATCTTTGTTTCCAGTAAGTTTCTTCTTGTTCTTCCAACTTATGGAGCTCTCCTTGAAGTTCTCTGACTCTAGTCAAAACACTCTCCATTGCCTCGTTCTTGTTTAAAAGCTTCTCAATATGGTTATGGATTTGGCCAATTATCTTCCTCCTGTTGTTCCAATATGTGGCAGACCAACTTCTAATAAACTTAGCGCAACTCCTGAGCTTATCGTGGAACTTTGCAAATTGCCTGCATTCTCCCATGCTTGTTTAATCATTGTAGCATAATCTTCTTCTAACAACCACTTCTGCTCAAACATGAAGCCTTTTTCCCCTTTGTTCTTCAGTTGCTGATAGGTACTGGAAGGAATCAGCTGTAAGACCCTGTGGTCCGACCCAAAAAATCCAAGATGTCTTACCTCCGCATCCTTAAATATGTCCATCCAAGCTGCATTGGCAACAAATCTGTTGAGCCTTTCTCTTATTTAGTCTTTTCCCTTCCTTTTGTTGAACCAAGTAAACTTTGGGCCAATAGAATTGATATCATTCAGTCCCAGATCATGTAAAACCTCATTAAACTTGATCATCTGATTATAAGGTCTTTCCTCGCCTCCTGTTTTCTCCGAGGAGGTTTTGACTTCATTGAAGTCTCCCCCAACCACCCACGCTTGTGGGGACCCCTCGTGAGAGCGCGCAATTGACCGAAGGAGGTCCCAAGACTGGTGCCTAAGGTGAGTAATTAGGTTTCCATAGAAACCAGTGAAGTGCCAGCATAAATCCAAGTCCGAAATACAACAATCAATATGAGCTGAGGAATACGACAAAAGGGAAACGTTGACATTAGCACTTTTCCAAAATAACAGCAGACCACCCGCAGTACCACTGGGGTTTACACCATAACAGCAATCAAAATTCAAACTACTTTTCCACCTACAAGCCACTTCCACCCTAACCCTAGACTCGATAATGAAGACAACAGAGGGACAATAGTTAGCGACTAAGCGCTTAAGAGATCGGAACGCACGAGGGTTGCCCAGGCCTCGTGCATTCCATGCTAGGCAACTCATGGCTGTTGGCGGGGCTGGGAAGATCCAGCCTCCGCCTTATCTTCTTGTTTTACAGTTTGGTTCACTTCATCTCCTGTATCTGCACTCTTTGCCTTTTTCCTGTCCCCGTTGTAATCCTGTTCATCATTCTCTGGTTCAATTTGTGTATGGTGTCTGATTCCTCCAATAGTTTCAAGTCCCTCCCAGTTGAAGTCCCCATAGTAATAGCCCATCGTGCCGTACCGGAGATGTTTTTTATGGGCAGTCTCCATCATCTGTTCAGCTTGTTTGCTTACGTACAGTCCTCCCTTGAGAGTCAAGTTTCCCCCTATGTTGGAACTAAGCTCCCCTTTTACTTGTGCTCTTCTCTTTTCCTTGCCCTTGGCCATACTTTGTTTCTGCCTTAGGTTCTTCGTACCATCTTCCTCTGCTTTGAATTTTATTCCAGTTTCCGCCCCTGCATTTCCCGGTGTTACCAGCGCTAGCATTGCATCACCATACTCCTGCACTTTTCTTACATCAATGATCACCTCTCCTTGCGCATTTGTTGTCAAATAGTTTAGGCTCACTAAGTCATCAAACTGAGTGACTTTGGCCGCCTGTTTTGGGGTTTTTGCTTCCCTCTGGAGAAACCTGTTTTCCTCTCCCTGCAGACTATCCACCCCTTAATTCATAATACCTTTCCCTTTGTCTTCTTTCTCTACCTTTGGTGAGGTGCCTCTTTCCCAGCCACTTTGAGTGAGGTTTCATCGGCCTTCCGCTCTTAGCCACTGCGGGAATTGTTTTTGGACCGTTGTGCTCAATAAAGGCATAGCAAATACTTTCGGGCAGTCCTTGTCAGTGTGAGTCAACATTCCACAAACATAGCAGAAGTTGGACAGTTTTTCGTACCTGAAATAGAGTCGGAGCATTTCTTGTTTCAAAGCTAGAGGTGTGTCTCGCATCAGTGGCGTTTCGACATCAAGAAGAACTCTCACGCGGAGGCATTTTTCCATCTTAATCCCCCCTTGGGGGCAATCAATCTCCAGAACTTTTCCAATGGAAGCCCCCACTCTTTCTCCAATCTTGTTGTTCATCGTGCAGAAATTTAGCCCATGGATCTACACCCAAAACGGGACCTTCGTCAGCTTGACTTGGTCGGGCCTTTCCACTCCTTGCATCTTGTCCAGAACCATCAGTACTCCATTCAAATTCCAGGGCTGTTTATGGTAGACCTAGTTCATCTCCTTTTCCTCTCCAAACTGGAAAGTATACATGCCTTCCCCCACAACTGAGACTTCCAGCGGGGCTGAGAGTTGCCAGATCCGCCTCATTGCTGCGCCCAGTTCCACTGCTCCCATCACTTTCCTCATTACAAACTTTCCAACCAGAACATTGTTCAGGACTGTGAGCTCGTCATCATCAATTTGGATTGCAGAACCTTCTTCCTCAGTAAGAGTAAGCCTTTCCCACATATCGCCAAGACCTTCAGCCATTTGAGGATTCTGCTTTGTAGGGGGTTGGGTATCTAAAGCTTTTTTTTTAGGTGGATCAGTGAGTGTGGATTGTTGAAAGACCCACCAAGGGGTAGATATAGTAGTGACGATTAAGGGGTGCGCCATTTGAGGCGAGAGGATCTTACTTGCGACTCTTGAAATGCCCGAGACACAAGAAGAGGAAGCAATCCGATCTCTGGGACTGAAGAAATTATTCCTTAGCACTGGAGATGAAGCGTCTCGCCGCAGGCCGCCCTAGGGTTTCAAACGGACAGATTGGGGTTTTTCTAGAGAGAGAAAAAATTTCGGCACAAGTCTTTTACAAAATGACAACATATAACTGAATTATGGTTGATTCCTTAGTTTTTGGGAATCAAAATCATAGTAGAATCATTCAAAACACACACTACGACTTTGATTACCATTACTCACCTCCAAAAGTCTCCAACCAAACATGTCATTATTCTTTCATTTAAGGCACCAAAATAAACCTTAGGTAGCTACCTAAATTCTTTCATATCGTTAGACATATGGCGAACATGCTTTATAATTAAATACGCCACAGTTTTATATGCACCAAGTGCACCGTATAATTCTAGTGCATTTTAAAAATTACACTATTTATTATTAAAAAATTGCACGTATTATTACTAAAAATGAATTATTAAAACTATACTTTTTAATAATAATTTTTTATTAATATTTTGTGTAACTTTTTAAAAATGCACTTAGTTGCAAAATACATTTAGTGTATCATATATAGGCTTACCCATTAAATGCTGTTGAATACTCATCATCTATATATATGCATATACAAATAAAATAAAGGAATATAAGTAATAGGGATAGTCTAGTATTTTTTAATTTTAAAGACTATATGCTTTAATTTTAATTTATACTTAAAAAAAAACCTTATGCATAAGATAATTTTTAAAAATTATTAAGGAAAGTTTCATATGCAACTGTTGTACGGTGCATTCGCTTAACAGTTAAAGTTGTTTATATTGAAAAGTTGCGGGTTGATATACTGAAAAGTTGTGGGTAAATATACTGAAAAGTTTACACTATTATCGATTTTTTAGTATAAACTTTTCAGTATATCAATCTGCAACTTTTTAGTGTAATCAACATTCACTTTTCAATATAAACTGCTTCAACTGTTGAAGGAGTGCACCGTGCACCTGGTGCATATGCAACTTGCTTTTATTATTATTATTATTATTATTATTATTATTATTATTATTAACAAGTTGCTCATTCATTATTGAAAAGTCGCTATTGTTACTCAATTTAATAAAAGATACTCCCTCAATCCCACTATAAGTTGCTCAATTTGTCATTTTCGTCCTTCCCACTATATGTTGCTCATTTGCTTTTTTATCTTTTCAAAAAATTACTATTCACTTCTTTATTTTTATTTTCAATATTTTTTATACTATTCTCAATATTTTTTCACTTTTTTCCATCATATCACATGTACTATAATAATATTCTTATACCCTTCTTAATATTAGTGTCCAAAAATTGTAAGCAACTTATAAGGGGATGGTGGGGTAATATTTAAATATGATTTTTTAGTAATAATAAAATAATTTTTTAATATAGAGATGAATTGTATATATGTGAATCTATAATTAGATTAAGAAAAAATTAAATAAAATGTATAATATATGTTTATCCGGAAAGCCATTTTAGTTGGGAGGTTACAGAAGTCAATGTGATGACGCAGGGGATGAGAATTGCAACATTGAATGTGGGGGGGAGTTGAAACGCAATTATTCAATGTTTCGTGTGTTTTTAATTAGTTAAGGTTTTGACATTTGGTAGGTCAAAGTTGGAGGGCGTTGCGTAGCGCCTACGAAAAACCAATTTCTTGGACTATCTATCCCTCGTCAGCCCATTTCACTAAAAACCCAAATAAATACATGCATGTGTTGTATTCTAACCAAGTTTACTTTCACATTTATTTCGGTATTCACAAAAAAAACAAAATCAAAACCGCTAACTTGGAAGAAATAATAATCTATAATAATAATAAGGGCCATGTTATATTAGGGTTGCAAACGAATTAAATAATTTTGATTCGATTCGGTATTCATATTCGAATTTTGATATTCGTATTCGAAATTTTATGATTCGAATTCGATTACAAATATTCGTATTCGAAATTTTATGATTCGAATTCGATTACAAATATTCGATTCGATTCGATTATTATTCAAATACGAATACAAAATAATGATATTCGATTAAATATTTTTTTATAAATATTAGAATGATAATAGACTTAATAGTTAGTATAACTACTGCTATTATTATTATTGTTATTATTATTATTTTAAGATTATAGACCATTACAAATTTATGGCTACTATAATTACTATTATTTTAAGGATGTAAGCTCATTAGATAATAATTTAGATATCATATGCACCTATATTTCAAACTCTTACCCGAGGGTTGTAAATGAATCAAATACTTTTGATTCGATTAGGTATTCGTATTCGAATTATGATATTTGTATTTGAATTTTTATGATTCGAATTCGATTCGAATTCGTTTACAAATATTCGATTCGATTCGATTATTATTCAAATACAAATACAAAACTATGATATTCGATTCGATTCGATTCGTTTGCAACCCTAGGTTATATGCACCCACATTTGTTAAAAGTACACACACTTCATAATTTTATTAATTAAAAAATATAGTATAAAATATGATAAATATTCTTTAGACTTTTTCTCCCTAAATCTGTACACCCACTTTAATTATCGGAACAACTCTCAAAAGTAAGCAAAAATCAAATAGTTTTTGTTTGAATTTTGAAAATTTTCCCAAAGAAAAATGTGAAATGAAAAGCACAAAATAAATAAATTAATATATTTTTTCAAACAATCCAAACATATTTTTGAAAAAATAAATAAAAAAGAAGGTGTAATTCGAAAAATTAAACGAACAAAAATTTCATTAAAAAAATTAAAAAATTGTATTTTATTTCGGATAAGTAGAATCGAAAAAAAATCATGTACTTAATATAGAAATACAGGTTGAGAGAGGAGTTGAAGAGGATGAATGAAGATTGAGGAAGGAAAAAAAATCACCGTTATTCTTACCTTTTTTTCTCATTTTTTCAAATAGGAGAGTGACTCACAAATGGGAAAAATGACTCTATTGCAGTGGATGAGCGATCGTTGAAGTTTAAGATAAAATTTAGGGGGGTGTATTGGATTAGGATTTTAAAAGACTTTTTTAGCTGAAAAAAATCCTGCAGATTTTAAAGATTTTGTAGGATTTTAGTGACTTTTAAGATTTTGCAGGATTTTGTAAGACTTTTAAAATAAGGATTTTAATGGATTCTATAGGACTTTGTAGACTTTGCAGAATTTCATGGATTTGTGACATACAATAAAAATTCAAAATTTTTCATACCTTCAAATTAAAAAAAAAAGAAAAAGTTAAAGACAAAAAAAATCATAATATCATATCCTTTTAAATAGCATTACTCCACATATTCATAGCTATACTAGTCCTCCAAACATTAGCGTCATGTCGTTCTTGCTCTTGAGTTTGAATGATAGGCTCAAAATCACGGTCTTCATTAACTGGTAATGTTGAAGATGAAGGTTCGTCTACCGATTCAATTGGAAATTCATCAGAATGACATTCTTTGCGAATAAAGTTATATAGAGCTGCACATGCTAATATTATCAATATAAAAAAGTATCGAAATTGAATAATCAAAGCAACCAAAGTAAAATATAACAAAACTCAAATACCGTAAAAAAATATTATCAATATAAAAATATTACCTAATGACATATGTAATATATAATATTAGTATTATAATAATACTATATAAAAATAAAGATTTATCTTGTATATAAGTTAGGATGAACAATATCATTTTTTAATACTATTTAATGATTAATTATTAATTATTTTTATTTATTCTAGTATATATGTATATATAATATTATATTACTCTTCGTCACTGTAATTATTTTATCGTTGATGTTATAAATGTAGAGATGAAATTATAAGGTTAAAACTATTTTAGGTCTTAAAAATAAATAATTATATATAAATCAATTTGGGGATAAATAAAGTCATTAATTAAAAAAGTCCACCGAAATCCTAGAGGTTTTGATGGAATTGTTGGTATTTATAAAATACACTAAAGAATCCATCAAAATCCATCAAACCCAACAATCATTTAAAATCCTTATATTTTTGAATACCTGTGGATTGTTTTTAAGTCTTTTAAAATCCTGATTGAATACCAGTGGATTGTTTTTAAGTCTTTTAAAATCCTGATTGAATACCAATGGATTATTTTTAAATCCTTTAAAATCCTGATTGAATACCAACAGACTTTTTTATAAGAAAAAAGTCCTTTAAAATCCCACGAAATCTTAACGAATACACCCCCCTTAGTGAAGAATATGCGTGATGTGAAAAGTTACACGGATTTAATGGGATAATACGGGGTTATACAGTGAATGTGAGAAAAGGAAAGAGAAGAAAGTAATAAGAAAGTGAGAAGAAAAAGAGAGGAGAAACAATGAAGATCGAGAAGGTGGGTGCAAAAAAACAAAAATTGAATTAAATTATTAAAAAAAATAGTGAGGTGTGTGTACTACGAACAAATGTGGGTGCATATAAACGTGGCCTAATAATAATAATAAAAAAAAATTTAGACTAATTTGGGCCCAACTTTAATTTTTATTTTTTTTATTGTAAAACTTCTTATATACATTATGACGAGGTACAAAGTTCAATTTTTTTTCATCTATATTATATTTTTTTAATATTATATTAATTATGTTATTATTTTTTTAGATTTATATTATTTATCCCTCTATATATAATTATATATTTATCTAATAAAAAAATTTCTGTCTAAAATATAAATTAATTTTTATTGTCAATTTTTTATTTCCAAATTAATAAGAAAAATATTGAAAAATTATTGTAATGTTTGATTTAATGGTAATTTATTGACATTAATTTGTAAAAAAATATAAAAGGTTTTTAAAGGTAAAATTTTAAAAACTACTCCATATAGAAACATAACTCTTAACTTTTATATGTGTTAAATATAAAATTTTATAGTTCTATTTTCATTCAAGTTTAGCACAATTTTTGCAGCTATAAAGTAATTTGAATGATAATTGATATTTTAAATTTTTTGTGCCTCATTCAATTCAAACTCTTTTTTTTTCAATGTCCATATACATATTCAATATTGTTGTGAATATAATCGAATAATCGACCTCAATAAAACTTCCAGTTTTCAGAGTTTGAAGAACTTCAATGAACACAAAATGCAGAAATTAAGAAATCGAAGAACAAAGAATTTTACGTGGTTTGATCAATTGATCTACGTCCACGGATGGGGGTTTCCTCACTTCACTAATAAATGAATAATGATTTACAGAATACAAGATTTCTCTCTCTCAAGGATTTAGAATGTTAATTCTCTCTCTATTCACTGGAAATGAATACGTATTTATAGATGTTCAGGTCCTAACTGCCCTCTAAACCCGTAACCAATCAATGAGCTTGTATGGTTACAACTGCCAGAAGTAACTGTTCCGGCATCCAATAGGATTGCTCCGCCAGCTGTCAAAATAACCTCCTTAATGTCAGCTCAAAACCTTCAGCTTGAGTGACTCAGGTGATTGATCATTTTCAGCTTAGGATATGCCTGTCAGGATGCCTAACCTTACTCAGGAGATGCCTGACTCGGGATGATGATATCAGGATTATGCCTTCAGGTTACAGAGTCTTCAGGACAAGTGCCTTCACTGATCTGATCACTCAGGATGAGTGTCAGGATCATAGCACTCAGACTCAGTATCACCTTCGCCCTTACTCAGACTCATTTTCTCTCAGGTTCAAGGCCTTGTCTCAGGATCAGGTTTTAATACTCAGTATTCAAACTCAGCTTAGCTTTTACACTTAACAATTCTCTACCTTAAAGTAAGTGGGTTTCCCCCATTCCACACTCCACCTCAGGACCTTAACTCATGGTACATCCCATGACCGCAGCTTGATCAGCTCCAAACAGTATCTGAACTTGAAAATAGGTAAGACCTTAGTCAACATATCCGCAGCATTGTCCTCAGTAGAAACCTTCTGCACTGAAATCACTTTCTTGTCCACCACATCTCTCACAAAATGAAGCCTCACATCAATATGTTTGGATCTTTCATGAAAGACCTGATGCTTAACCAAATGAATTGTGCTCTGATTGTCACACTGAACTGCAACTTCCTTCTGCCTTATTCCAAATTCTTTAATCATACCCTTGAGCCACATCGCTTCCTTAACTGCTTCAGTCATTGCAATATATACAGCCTCAGTAGTTGAGAGTGCCACTACTGACTGGAGTACTGCTCTCCAACTTATTGTACCAAATAATGTGAACACATATCCGGACAAGGATTTTCTTGAGTCAATGCTTCCAGCATAATCTGAATCCACATATCCCTGAAGAGGTTGTGCTACATCCTTAGTCTTCTCAAAGAGTAACCCCAGATTCTCAGTACCTTTTAAGTATCTCATAACCCACTTAAAGGCTTCCCAGTGTGTCTTTCCCGGATTTGCCATAAATCTACTGACCACACTGACTGAATATGCTAAATCTGGTCTGCTGCACACCATAGCATACATTATGCTACCAATTCCATTTGAGTAAGGAATTTTACTCATTTGTGCCTTCTCTTCTTCTGACTTCGGACACTGATCTGATGTCAGTTTGAATTGTTGACCAAGAGGAGTAGATACAATTCTAGATTCATGCATGTTAAACCTCCTGAGTATCTTCAGGATGTAATCCTTCTGAGTTAAGAACAAACTTCCTCTGCTCTTATCTCTGATAATTTCCATGCCAAGTATCCTCTTCGCAATGCCCAAATCCTTCATGTCAAATGTGCTACTGAGTTTTGCCTTTAATTTCTGAATTCTTTCGAGACTCTTGCTTGCAACCAACATGTCATCCACGTAGAGCAGCAGATATGTGAGTACTTCTTTTCCTTGTTTCTCAAAATAGACACAACTATCATACATGCACCTAGTAAAACTTATGGAGATCATGAAACTATCAAATTTCTTGTACCATTGCCTCGGACTTTGTTTCAGTCCATACAACGACTTCTTCAGTAAACACACCTTCTCCTGATTTCCTGGTAGAATAAAACCTTCAGGTTGATGCATGTGTATTGTTTCTTCCAGTTTTCCATGTAGAAAGGCTGTCTTGACATCTAACTGCTGAAGCTCCAGATCCTCCTGAGCAACTTTTGACAATAAAATTTGTATTAAGCAATGTTTCACAACAGGTGAGAATACCTCATTAAAATTTATCTCTTCTCTTTGAGTGAATCCTCTGGCCACCAGTCTTGCCTTGTATCTCAGCTTCTCTTTTCCTCCTGACCCCATTTCAGATTTCTTCTTGAAGATCCACTTGGAACTGACTACCTTCTGTCCCTGAACTCTGTTCACTAAGGTCCAAGTGTTGTTCTTTTGTAATGACTGAAGTTCCTCAGTCATTGCCAATATCCATCTCTCTTTGTCTTTGCCTGACACCGCTTCAGCATAACTCTGTGGTTCCTGATGCTCAATTTTTTCAGCAGTTATCAGGGCATAAGACACCATGTCAGCCTGACCGAATATAGTTGGAGGGTGTATGCTTCTCCTGTGTTTGTCTCTTGCTAGACTATAATTCCTGAGATCTTGGCCTTCAGTATCTGAAATAGAATGGTCAGTATCACTTTCCTCAGATTCCTCCTGATGTCTTCCTGAGTTTTCATTTGACTCAGTGCCTGCTTGTCCTGAGTTCTTGTCAGGAGTCTCCACCTCAACCTGAATACTTTCTTCTGAAAGAATTCCATCTAAGTCCTGAGTGCTTATGGGCTGATTGTATCCCATGACTTTCTCATTGAAAGTCACGTCTCTACTGACAATACACCTTTTATGACCAGGTTCCAGACACCATAATTTGTATCCTTTTACTCCCTTAGGATAACCAATAAAGATACATCTCAGTGCTCTAGGTTTCAGCTTGTTCTGCCTGATGTGGGCAAAAGCTGAGCAACCAAATATCTTCAGGTTGTTGTAATCTGAGATCCTTCCGTACCACACCCCATCAGGTGTCCTGAACTCAATTGCTGAGGATGGTGACTTGTTTATGAGATAACAAGTTGTACTGACTGCCTCCCCCCAAAACACCTTGGGTAATTTTTGCATCCCCAAAACACCAAAGCAAATTAATGATGCATCATCAAATTTAACCACATTATGAATTATGTCAAAACTTAACTTCCTACTATTTCTATCCCAAAAGATATTGTATAGTTAAATTTTTAAGATTTTTTTTATGTGAGTTGACTTACATTATATAAATAAATAAAATAATTTTTAATGAGGGTGAATTATTCAATTTAAGGGAAGAATATAAAAAAATGTCTTTATGTGTAATTATTAATTAAATATGATGTATTTATAGATTTTTTTTGTGAATAATTAATAGTAAATTGTGTAATGTCTTTCAAAAAAGAGAGTTATATATATATATATATATATAAAATATACTTGATATAAAAATTTTAAATTCATGCATATAATAAAAAAAATTAGTTACATTAATAAAATTAAAATTTTATTTCATAAATATCATCGATGGATGTGCATTGCATGAGTAAGAATACTAGTAATAATATAATGATAATAATAATAATAAAAAAAAATTGATGAGGCGGAAGGATAAACCACACACAATGGCCCATTAAATAAACCATTGGGCCCAGATGATCGGTTGGCCCAAACCCATTTTATTTTGCAATGTAGTGATTCATGTTGTGAAGCAGAGGTTGAATATGGCCTTTCTGGACGCACCACGTCATCAAGCGGACGCCGGTTTTCGGGGAAGGCGGCGAGCACACTATGCCCACCGGAATGATGCTTGACCCCTGTATCGGAATTATGTGAACCGGCGTGCCCCACCCGTAATCAACCTCCATGAACCCCAACCTCCCCCACTCCGATATGAACACTGTGTTGTATTCCAGCGGTGGCGCGAATGGATCCGACCCGTTTTCATTCCTCGCCCATTTCCCAAACTCGTTTCCTAGCTCACCCTTCCCTTGTTGGATCAGTCTCACTACTTGGAACACCGGCTCCTTCGTCACCGCCGCGCACGTTGCCGTTACCGTAACCGGAAAAAAACAGTTGCCGTAGAAACCCTTTGGCAGTGGAGGATCAACAATTTGACGGCAATTCGCGAAAAACACCAGCTTCACTTGCTCTTCATCCTCCAGATTGATGGCGAGCGTGCGCTGCCTCCATAGCAACGCTGCCACTATCTCGAATATAGAGCAATTTCTTCCACTCCATTCATGGAACTCTCGTTTCAGCTCCTTGATTTTATCTAGAGATAAATCTATCGTGATCGGCTCCAGCTGGTAATCGGGAAGGGGGATCGGCGCTTGCACTTGCGGATCAGAATCAGGCGGCGACGGCAATGACGGAAGGAAGTTCCGGCACCACTCAGGAGCGGTCCTCGGGTTTTCAGCACCTCTCGCCATTTCTCCGATTGCATTAAGGAATTGCGCTGCACCAAGCCCATCACATATGCTGTGGCAAAATATTAGCCCCATCACGAATCCTTTGCATCCGAATTGTGTTACCTGAAAATTCATTGGCAATAAACCAAATATGAAATGGCAATTACGGAAATACTCTTTTACATGCATCATCATCCAAGTATCAATTTTCACCTGCATTTGCACCAGAGGATCAAGGCCATGGGTTTCTTGAGGAAGAAGCTTCTCATATGGGATTGACATGGAATCGTCAAAATAATTGAGTTCATCCAAGGCACAATCAGCCAATGCCTCCACGAACCAGACGCCGTCTCCAGTACAAGCAATTTGAAGCTCGTTCTGATCAGACACGCGTAGCCTACCCGCAAGAGGATAGTAAGGAACCAATGCCTTAGACAAGGCATCAAGTATGACCTGTGCGGCCCCTGGTCCATGTCTAAAGACGTGAAGCGTTCGAGCATTGCATCGTAGGACAGGTATCCTGTCAACAGCTGATAATTCAAGCACTTGTTGTGATGGAGGAGATGGTGCTGATGGTGCAACCAAGCCTTGAGTGATTCTGGTAACAGAGAATTCCATGGGAACAGATTTGATGATATTCAGATTAATCCTTTGATGATCTTATAAGGTACACATTCTTGGCTTAGAAGTGTACACATAGCTTGTTATGTAAGCATTGCCTATATTGCCTTGCTTAGACAGAAACAGGGTAATAAAATGGATTATTTTTGGCAGGAAAGCCAAGACTTCATTATCAACTATGTGCTGCTTGGCTTAGAAGTGTACACATTCATCAATTTTCTGCTTTGCTTTGAAGTGTACACATAGTTTGTTATGTTAGTATTGCCTATATTGCCTTGCTTACACAGTAACAAGGTAAGAAAATGGATTATTTTTGGCAGGAAAGCTAGGACTTCATCATCAACAAACCATCTTAAAAAACCGAGAAAGGATGGATGTATATAATTCTTTGGAAACAAGGATACTGGTAAATCATCTCACAAATCAGCTATTCCAGGTAATAAAACCAGTAAAAATGGAGTTGACAAATCAATGTATGAAATTTTACTAACAAAAGAAATATAAGGAACAATGACTGCGGGGCTGATTTTAGGTAGTTCCACGTATATACAATTTACGCACTTCACTAGCTACTCGTCTCTTTATGACATCATTATTACTAACCGTCTAACTATACCTCGTAGGCTTCATGGGATGATATACTTAGTCCCAATAAATAAACTTGTTTAGGAAGAAAGAAAAAGAATGATTATGAAGCAGACATATGAAGTGCCACAAGTGAGGCATAGAAGCCATCTTGGATGCTGATTAGAGAATCGTGGTTGCCTTTTTCCACGATCACTCCATTCTTAACCACACCAATAAGATCTGCTCCTTTAATTGTAGATAGCCTATGAGCCACCACTACTGTCGTCCTGTTCACCATTACTCGATCAAGTGCATCTTGAACTACTCTCTCCGATTCTGCATCCAGTGCACTTGTAGCCTCGTCTAGTAATAGTATCTTGGGCGCTTTTACAATTGCCCTTGCTATGGCTATTCGTTGTTTTTGTCCACCTGATAATTGAACTCCTCGCTCTCCAACCAACGTGTCATATCCCTGCAACATTTGTATCATCATCATCTGCGTTAATTTACTTGTTCCAGTTGTAATATTTAGTTTGTTGTTGTTTGATTGATTTTTACCTGTTGCAATCCACTGATGAATTTGTGGGCATTTGCTAGCTCGGATGCAGCTATGATTTCTGCTTCAGTTGCATTGCCTCCTTTCCCATAAGCAATGTTATCTCTGATTGATCCACTAAACAAGATTGGCTCTTGGCTCACAAGTCCCATCTGTTGCCGCAACCATTTCAGCTGGAGTTTCTGAATATCAATCCCGTCTATCGTAATCACCCCTGAATCAGGATTGTAAAACCTCTGCAACAGAGCAATCACTGTTGACTTCCCACTTCCACTCTCTCCAACCAATGCCACAGTCTGAAACATTGGAAACGTGTTGATGCATTATGATTTATTAAATTTTTTAGTGTTAAATAATTGACTTAACTATAGATGGAGATAGGATTAGTACTATACCTTGCCACTGTGAATTCTCAATGAGAGGTCCCGGAAAATTTTGATATTAGGTCTTGTAGGATACTTGAAGCTTAGGTGTTTTAGTTCGATTTCTCCCCTTAGATTATCCAAGGTGGTACCAGATTCATCACTAGGATCAATGTTTGATTTTCTATCTAGGATGCCAAAGATGGAAGCAGCTGCACCCGTTGCCTTGCTTGAATCTGGGGCGAATGTGCTCGATTGAGATATAGCCACTGCTGCCATGTTTATAGCAAAGAAAACCTGCACCACATAAATAAATCATCAAAATCCGTGTTCTCTACATTGTTTCTCATATTATACTGAATGTAGAGTTATTAATTATACTTACACGAAAAACATCTTCAAATGTAGTTTTACCAGCCTCAACAAGGCGGGCTCCTGCATAGAAGGCTGTGGCGTAGACGAAGAACACCAGAGCTAAAGATAGACCAAAACCCGTCCCACTAATCAATCCTTGTTTAATCCCCATTTTTGCTGGACCTTCACACTTCTTCCTGTATAGTTCCATCACTCTTTCTTCTGCACAATAAGAAGCCACTGTTCTTATTGTTCCCACAGCATCATTAGCCACTTGACTTGCTTCTTCGTACATCTCCTGCAACACATAAACTCTTTAATTACATTTGTTTTTATATATGTGTGTGTGTGTGTGTGTGTGTGTGTGTTAGAAAGAAGCCAGATATACCTTGGCATCAGCACTGAATCCTGTCATGTATTTGACCTGCACAAATCCGTTTATTGCTATCAGAGGTACCATAGCCAGGACGATGAAGGACAGCTGCCAAGATGCCACAAATGCAATAATCAATCCTACTGCTGCTGATGCCAGATCCTGAACCAGTTGTGCCAATGCATCACCAACTAAAGCACGGATTGTGGCAGCATCAGCTGAGAGCCTTGCCCCGATTACTCCACTCGAGTTTTCAGGCTCATCAAACCAACCTACCTCCATATTAACCACCTTCTCAAAGCACATCCTTCTAACTCTCCTTATCAATCTACACCCAGCTACACCGAAGAAATAGGTCCTCAATGGATAAGCAACAAATGAAACCGCACCAAGCAACACAAACATCAAAGCCCAAAACCTCGAGTCCTTTCTCAACTCGTCTCTATCTGTCTCATTGAATGTTTTAATCACAAGAGAGAGTAAGATTCCAAAAAATGGAACTATTGCCCCGTTTAGGACTGCGGAGAGAGTCCCCACTGCTAGAACTGGTATCTCGGGCTTGTTTAGAGCGAATAGACGGCTAAGTGGAACTTTAGGATGCTTGTCCATTTTCTCAGAAGCATAATTCAAATCTTCATAGTCTGTCGATCTCGTCGATCTTGCGATGCTCAGCCCTCTAGATAGACTAAATGTTACGGATAGTGAATGGCGACTCCCACTTCTGAATCTGGATGATCTACGACTCATTAAATGGTAAAGTGATGCTTTTTGGCTAGCTTGCCTACTGTATTCCCCACTGTACTCTAACTCTTCAACCACTTCCTCCTCTTCTTCTTCTTTACGCGATTCTTGCAATCGTATGAGCTGAGTATATGCTCCTTCAGGATCTTCCAGTAGTTCAGAATGTGTACCTGATTTTGGATTATGAAATTGAATATGTTAATTAAATCATACAAATGTTATTCAGGTTTACGGACAAAGCATTTGAATGAAGTTGACCTTTCTCAACAAGCTTTCCTCTGTGAATGACAGCAATCATGTCGGCATTTCTAACAGTGGTCAAACGATGTGCAACTATGACAGTTGTTCTGTTAACCATGATCCTATCAAGAGCCTCTTGGACTACTCTCTCCGACTCTGCATCCAGCGCACTCGTTGCCTCGTCCAAAAGCAATATTCTTGGATCCTTCAGAATCGCTCTGGCTATAGCAATCCTCTGCTTCTGTCCACCCGAAAGCTGTGTCCCGTGTTCGCCAACCGAAGTATCTAACCCCTGAACCACAACATTTTCTTAAAACATCACACCACAAACATTTTTGTCCATATATAGTTGAATCATGTTCATTACCTGAGGCAGTTTATCGATGAATTTAGCAGCATTAGCTAGCTCAGTTGCCGACCTAATCTCTTGGTCAGTCGCACCGTCCTTTCCGTAGGCAATATTATCCTTGATGCTGCCCATAAAGAGAACTGGCTCTTGACTAACCAGACCAATCTTGGATCTAATCCACCTGAGTTGAAACTCCTTGAGATTAACCCCATCAATTAGAACCTCACCGCTACTTGGGTCGTAAAATCTCTCGATCAAACTAACCACGGTTGACTTGCCACTCCCACTCTGACCAACCAAAGCGGCGGTTGTGCCGCTTGCAATGGAGAGAGAGAATCCGCTAAAGATTTCCTCGGTGGGTCTAGCCGGATAGCTAAAATGAACATCTCTTAGCTCTATATCCCCACTGATGTCACTCAAAACCTTTCCCCTGCTATCAAACGGATTAATGTCCGGCTTCCTAGCTATGGTCTCGAACATCTTGTACGCTGCAGCTTTACCTGCTGCGAATGCGGTCAGGCAAGGCGATGCTTGTCCTAGAGATCTGATGCACCCAAGTTAACAAATCAAATTGACATGAAACATACAGTATAAGAATTCAAGATAGTATGTATGTATGTACTCACAGTGAGCCAGTTAGTACTGCAACAATTACAGTGAATACATCTCCCCCTGAATGACCCTTTTCCAAGATCATCTTGGCGCCATACCAAACTGCCAAACCGTAACTACAGAACATCACAAACATAACAGCCCCGAGACCCAGCCCCGTCGCCAGACCTTCGTTCACCGATGATCTGTAAGCCTTATCCAGGGATTTGTTATAATCGGAAGCAGCCTGTTTCTCTCCTGTAAAGGATGCCACCTGGCCGGATTACACAATCCCATCCCCTTCAGATAAATTTATATATTGTGATTGAGTGATATGATGAATAAATAAAAGAGGAAGCAAACTTACGGTTCTAATAGCGCCAATAGTTTGCTCGACAACAATAGCAGCGCCGGCGTAGGCATTTTGTCCGCGAGAGGCCATCTTGGATATGACGGTGGACATGATTGCCCCTGATATCATGAGGGGAGGGATGGATGACATCATGACCAGAGTCAGGAGCCACCCCTTGGAGAAGGCAATGGCGAAACCCCCAAAGAAGGTGGACATCAACTGCACAAACTTGCCAACCTTCTCGCCCATTGCTTCTTGAATGAGGACAGTGTCGCCGGACATTCTTCCGATGACTTCTCCGGTATGTACTTCCTTGTCAAAGAAAGCAATATCTTGCTGCAAAATAGTCCTAAGATATAGAGTCCTTATCCGCGCAGCTTGTCTCTCTCCAGTGATCATCCAACATGCCATCTCTATGATCATCAACTTCATAATCAGTACTTCAATCACATTAAATTCTTATAAAAAAAAACAAACTTACGAAGGAAAGCAGCCGTGCCACATCCTACAGCCACATACACAAACTTAAGCGACACCTGTGACAAGAAACTGTTCACTAACTGACTTAATATTAATGAATGATGGATGATGTTTTGAGTTAATTTTACCCTGGAAACAACTGGAAGCACGCTTTCGTTACTATTTTCACCGAAAGCATTGGCAAGGTCTCCGAAGAGTAATGCCATGAGGGCGGGGTTTATGCCGTGGCCGATGGCGCCAATGGTTCCTACAACCATCAAAATCTTGTCCCAGAAATCGGAGAAGACAAAGAGCTTGTAAAAAGGAACTGTATTTTGGGTTCCCTTGTGATCCTCGTGTGTTTCAGGGCCGTCGGCGAAAGCCTGCTCATCTACAGGCATCTTTCTTTAGTTTCCGACAATAACAACAACTCAACTCTTGTTAATATATATCTTATATATGATGATATTGAGAGCACAAGAGAAGAGCTGGATTTGATATAGGAATGAATGACTTGGTCAAATTAGTGTTAGCCTGTTTTCATGTGTGTGTATATATATGTATAGGGGAGTTTAAGTTGGTGAGCCGTAGGATCCAGTCAAGATAGATATATATATATACAAAATATGTATGTATGTATGGCATGGTATGTTTTGTTGGGTAGGTAGAGGATGGATGATTGCTTCAATTTCAACGGGATTCTCAACTTGCTTTGTCATAATAATTATTATTAAACTAATCAAATGACTTTGCCAACCCACTTCCCACTTTGTTTGTTTCATACCTAAGTAACCATGCAAAAACTCATTCATTTTAGTATGTTCCATCCATCATCTCACACTCGAATTATAGAATTATAAAGTAGTAAAACATTTCAATCAGTAATTAATAATATTTCAGATTGTAAAATATTGTATTGTGTCTTTTAACAAAATTATTTAAATTTAGATATATGACATGCTGCAGCCAGGTGGTGCATATACTGAAAACTAGTCATATTCTAATTATAAGACAAAATCAACCTAACATTATACTACTGTTGTCTTTCTATATAAAGCCAGGTTTTGTGGATTTTGAAATGATTATTTTACCATAAATTATTTTTAAGTATTACCTCTTCTTATTTTTTTTATCTTAATATTCCACTCCCAATAGTTCAGGTAACATCAATCTTCTACTTTTTGTTAGTTTTTTCATTCTCCATTAATATGAGTAAAACTAGTATAATTGTGGATATGTAAAACGTAGGTTAGGTAATTCATATATATATTTTATAAAAGAATTCATACTCGTTTACATTAAAATTAAAGTGGATAATAAATCCGA
The DNA here is from genome assembly GCA_026898435.1 of Prunella vulgaris. Classification (NCBI taxonomy): domain Eukaryota; kingdom Viridiplantae; phylum Streptophyta; class Magnoliopsida; order Lamiales; family Lamiaceae; genus Prunella; species Prunella vulgaris. Next base: position 472,181 of record JAPKLY010000193.1, read on the forward strand.
TATTGAATATCATTTGATGTGAATACTAGTAGTTAATTATTATTAAATTCGAAAAAGGACAAAGTAATAAAATGTTATTCAAATTAGGCGACTCTGAAGTGTGAAGACCATTTCAGCAGCAACAGTTGTTTTCATGCCAAATAAAGCGCGTTCACTCGGACCATTTCAGCTCATGCATAAATGATTTACCTTAATAATCCCCTCCACTCTCACAATTTTCATAATCATACTTATAAATAATATAAATAAAAATACAAGTTAAAAATTAAATAATAAAATAATTTATTAATTTTTATAAATGTAAAATTTTTTTTTTAAATGTATGAAAATAAAAGTGGAACGTTTAGATAAAATAAGTATAAAAATAAAGTTAGAACATAAGTAGTGATAATTTATAATATTGAGATTAATACGTAATTTTTTACCACATGATTTCATATTTTATGCATGATGCACACTCATCTGAAACGTGTTTTACGATGTGAAATATATCATATTAAAAATTCGCGGCCCTTAACCTGGTCGGGTTGAATTTGGTTTTTTTTTTTTTTCAAAATTTTTACAATTATGATTTCAAATTTTTTTCGCTTTTAGGTATGTTATAATTTGGGCAAATACATGTTACTATTTGGCAAAATGTGTGTTACAATCAGATTAAATGTTGTTTTCTTTACATATATTCATTTGTTTTGTAAAAATAACATTTTTTTCATACAATCTAATAAAAAATGTGTGTTACTATAAAAAGAATATTATTTTTTCATAAATATTTATGAGAAAACAATATATTTTCTTATAATAACACATATTTTGCTCTTGTATTATATGAAAAATTATTTATTGTATAAAAATAAATGAATATATATAAAAAGAACAATATTTCATAAGATTATAACACACATTTTCTTTAATATTAATACACATTTTCTTCACAGTTTGTGTTACAATATGGGCAAATACGTATTACTGTAAGAGAAAATGTATTCTTATAAGAATGAATATGTGTTTTTTAATTTAATCATCATTCCTTTAAATCTAGGTATATTGATTCATATATTCACACACTTTTTTACTATTTTATATATGTCATTATATAAAAATAATTATTTCTATACAAATATATAAATATTTATGAAAAATCAATATGTTTTCTTATAGTAACACACATGTTTTTTCTCTTATATTATGTTAAAAACTATTTATTCTATAAAAATAAATGAATATATGCAAAATAACAACATTTTATAAGATTGTAACACACATTTGTTCTAATAGCAACACATATTTACTCCCAATTTGTGTTACTATATGGGTAAATATATGTTACTATAGGATAAAATGTAATTTTCTTAAGAACAAATATGTTTTTTAAATTTAATCATCATCCTTTAAACCTAGATATAATGATTCATGCAATAACACACGTTTTACTATTTTATATGTGTTATTATAAAATAAAATTATTATTTATATACAAATAAATATATACTTATGAAAAATGTAATGTTTTTTCTTATAATATCACACATTTAGCTTTTACATTGTATGAAAAATATTAGTTCTACAAAAACAAGTGATATATATATGTAAAAAAACAATATTTGGTCTGATTGTAACATACATTTTATCTTAAACTAACATGCATTTGCCTAAAAAGTAACATATTTGGGAGCAAAAAAACTTAAAAATTGTGTTTATGCAAAAATTTGAGAAAATTACTCAAATTCGACCCGATCCGGCCATGAATCCACAAATTTTTAATATATAATATGTTTCACATTGTGAAACGCTTGATATAAATTTTTGTGTTTATGCATATATCTACCAACTTTATATACATTCATTCATCCTTTTTTCTGCCGACAACGTGTACGCACACGCCTTAATTACCTTTATCATTGACAATTTGACATACTCCAATTATTTTTAACTTTAATATTCTCTTTGTCAAAGTGTAAGCGTTTCATAAATTGTTGTTGTAGTCCCTCCATCCCAATTCTTTTTAATTTCTTCATCTTTTATTTTAAAATATTTTAATTCATTTTTATACTTTAAAAAAAATTACACTTTATTCAATATATTTCTTAATTTGTGTGTCCAAATTTAAAAAAAAAAAGACTTGAAACAGAAGTAAGTAATATTAATATATATATATTTAGTAATGAGTAAAATTTACGTAAAATTTATTTATAATATAAAATTTATATTACAAGAAGAATTTATTAGTATCATATAATGTAAAAATATTATAGTATCAATGATTATAATTGTAAATATAGCTTGTGATATAAGTTTGATATCATGAAGTACGAAATTTGTTCATAGAAATGTTTGTGTTTAATAATATATAATGGGTCATAGGTTGATTTTTGTGTAAAACAATAAATAATGCTAAAAAGAAGAAAATTGTTTGAAAAAAGTGTGAAACTCATGTGAAATTGGTTTATAGATTGAATTTATATCATATAAATGTACTTACTATGCCATAAAATGTGGTATAAGTTTTTGTGTTGAAAAATAATTCATTTTCTAAAATTAATATTCCGATGCGATGAATAATTAACAAGTTATCAATAAATGTATCAGTACATTTTTTCTTCCAAAATAATTCTTGAACTAAACTATTTGCACCCCAATCTTTTCCAGCTATATATTGGAATTGATTCATATATATGCTACCTCCGTTCACGAAAAATACGCTCAGATATTTGCACGTGGTTTAATACAATATGTCGGAATGTATTACGGGATATTGTGAGGTCCGATACGAATAAAGATAATATTTTTGGAAAATATGTCATATGTACTTTCCAAAGACATTCTCTTTATTCATATCGGACATCACAATATCCCGTAATACTTTCCTACATATTGCATTAAACCACGTTCAAATATCTGAACATATTTTTCGTGAACGGAAGGAAAGGAGTATGTCACAACACTGACAAATAGGGTAAGTTCTGATTTGATATACCCGAATATACACTTCATTTGACAAATACAATGTCAAAATTACTGCAAAATAAAATAGGAAAAAGGGTTAAGAGATTACTCAAAGACTAAGTATATATATTCAAAGCCCTGTGAACCAGGTCATATTTGACATTATCTTAAAAAAAAGAAGATATTTTTCACTTAATATGTCCTGGTCACCCACTCGGCTCCACAAACATATATATATATATATGCAAAAATAAGAAAGTGACCGAGAAACTAAAGGCTACGAATTTAATAAATCCCTATTTTTCATAAACTCACATATTCCAAAATACATCATCAATTTTATCTATATATATATATATTATAAACATCTAAAAGAAAATAAATTTAAAGTTCTTTAAAATGATCATGAAAGAAATAATAGTATAATTTATATTTTAAAAGCCTATCACACAAGTAATATATATTTGTAAGAGAATCTCCACTTAAAGACAAATTGTCACTAAAATCATTAATTTGTCATTTAATTTATCTCAAATAGTAAAAACATTAATTTGTTATTTTTTTTATATATTTCATACATTTTATCAAATATTTATTATAATCAAATATATAATTTCCTATTTATATCATGATAGTCGATGGCCTTAACCACTTGAAAAAAATTTCGTTATCAAAATTAAGTTATTTTCAAAATATTATTAACTGATCAACAAAGTATTCGAATCAATTTTCTTATTTTTAATAATTAGATATTTTGATATTTATCAAATTTTAATACATTAAATTAATTATAAATAACATGCTTATATTTATGGGTATTTTTTTATATAACATTATGAATTAAGTTCTTTAAAATATTTTAAATTTTTTGTGGGACGGAGGCAACATGGGCTAAATTTAATAATTTGAGCTTAAATTAAAAGTTAAAATGGAACATCAATCATTTGGTATAACAAATAGTAGCTAGGAAGGGAGGTTTATGTTTAGGTCAAACGGAAATAAACAGTGCATGTTAGTTAATTATTATTTAATTTATTAGTTAAAGATGACTTTTGGAGTATTTCTGGATGGGTTGAAACTTGTTCTCCTCAGCTACACCCACCCACCTACCACTATATATATATATAATTAATTTATTTGATTGATGAAATTAATACATATCCTTTTAATTAATCATTAATTTTATATATGAATATATGATATGTATAAATATAAGTCAAACTTGTCCCTGAGTTGTTCCCACGGCATGCCTAACAGAACATATATATATATATTCTCCAGTTTTGACCAAAACACCCATCATTCATTCTTTCATTCATACGCACATGTTAATTTGTTGAGAGATACTATTTTGGAATCTAATAAAGGGACTTTGCAAGCCAAGGGTTGAGCCAACATTCCACTTTATCAATGTATAATTATGAAAATATAATGTGAAAGGATGGGCACAATAATAGACTAATTAATTAAAGCAGTAATTAGGTAGGACTCATGACGAACTTATAGATTATGAAATTCCAACAACATGAATCAAACATCAACTATCTTATCCATCTCCAATAGAATTAGAGCCAATAGTATACATAAGATGTAAACCATCTGAGTGTATTTGATGTAAGTTTGGTTGTAAATATATTCAACAATTGCATGATTTTGGTGATGTATTCACCGCAAAAAAACGGGAGAAATAGTGAGGGAATTAAAGAGGGATGGAGGGTTAGGGAGAGATATAAAGAGGGAACAAGACCCTCTTTAACATGGGCCTCGCTAGCAACTCCCTCGGCTCGCTGCTCGCTAATTAGCGAGGGCGGCCACCGTCAGGAACTTGGCGAGGGTTTAATTACGCTAGTAAATGGGCGAGGGCATTGCCTTCGGGGAAACGACGAGGGGAAAGCGCTCGTGATGAGGTGAGGGTTCGAACCCTCGCGGAGCTGAGCGAGGGACACCCGTCGCAAACGCTCGAGGGAAACACCATCGCAAACGCACGAGCGCTTTTCGTCGCAAGCTGGCGAGCGCCTCCCGCTGTCGCAAACCGGCGAGGGAGAACCCTCGCGCACTTCAAATATTTAAAAAAGTAATATTTTCGCAGGTTCGACCCGACCCGAGTGCGACCCGCGAACTTGAGACCAAATTCGCGATTTTTCATGTGACAGAAGGTTTGAACGCGTGACCTTTCGTATATGTGAATAAGTGTCTTGCCATTTGGGCAAGTAGTATAAATATATATACGATATATACTTTTTATTTTAACTAAGTGTTATATATTTACTTTATTATTATTATATTATGCAATTATACTAATATAAAGTTGTATATTTTAATTATGTAATACTTGTATATTTAGTTTTAATAAAATTACTATTATATATATATATGTAATATATTTCTAAATATTAATTCAAATCATTATAAACATTAATTTCAATAATTCTATTAATTCAAAAGATTGATTCAAATTATCATTTTAATTTAAAATATTTAATAGTTCAAATCACACTAATAGTTAGTAGGTGCCTAATCATTCGAATAATTCAAAATATAGTATAAAATATACACAAAGTCAAATAATTCAAAATAGAAAAGTTAAAAATATAATTCAAAACATACACATCAAATGTATCAACGTCTCGATCCCTTCCCACATCTACACTGTCCTTGAGAGTCATGTTGTGAGTGAGAATCATGTGGTGCTCTACAGTGTCCTTGAGAGTCATGTGGTGAGTGAGCATAATCGTGTCGGTCGTCTCCGGGACGCTGTACTAGACTATCCTGCATAAATTTTAGCATTTGTTCTTGCACTTGTTGTTGCATTTGTCACTGAAACTCCTCACATATTTTTCTCTGAAAATTCTCGCGCTCCTTGAGTTCCTGTGCTCTTCAACGCTCCTCGTCCTCTTGTTTTTTCCTCTCTATCTCAGCCACTATTTCAGCAACTTTTTCAGCGACCTTTTCATCCACAGCTCTAGCCACCCTTTCATCAGTCATGCTCATCAAACGGTAAATATCAATTTGGCTATAAGATCCGATGTGCGTACCAGCTGATGTCCCACCAGGCCCAGAAATAATGCGCCTTGACTTGCCTAGTTGTCCCTATTCGCGTATACGACCGTGCTTTTTTCCAACGGTCTTCACGTATAGTTGAGACAAGTCCGACCTGTTTATTTTGGGTGGCCATTTCCTGTACTTCATTATGTACAAGATTTTTTTATGTAATGTATAATGTACAAGATTTATATAAATTAAAATAATGGAATGTATAATGAAAAATCTTATGTGTCTGAGCTATATGACCATAAGTATAATCCTCTCCCCCAAGATAGTGGTAGTGCTCCACTATTTCCCATTCAGTAGCTAGCCATCCCGTTCTCTTCTCCTATATATTTTTTAAAAGATTACAACTAAAACATGGTATGATCATTTTGTTAATATAATAATTTAAAAAATAATTACTTACAATATCCAAAGCAACCTCGGCTGCTCCACGGGAACCACCCTTATGGCGAGAGATGTTAGTACCTGGGCCTGCAGACTCCGACATACGATTCTTCCGACATTGTTCGCTCCTTGCTTTCACATCTTCCCTTTCCTAATACTGTAGCAATGCCTTCCAAAGTCTTGAATCTCATGATGATCACTTTTTTTGTTTCACCTTCCAGGTTTTTTGCACCCTGTTCAGCATGTCCACATATCGTTCGGCTACCCTTCGAAGAAACAGCTCGTAGACAAACTGTGTGGGTTAAATGGAAGGATCTCACCGAGTCTCCTTCTGCAGTACAAAATGAATATTATTAAATGTACTTAACTCAATTATTTAAATGTACAAAATGAATATATTAAATGTACATATCATGAACATATCCCACCACTCATTCAACCATTGTTGGGAAACCAACTTGAAAGTGAAAGCACCATACTCCATATGCATGATACGGGTAATTACCTTGGACACATCATGTGAGGGCATCAACCTGCAAAAATAATAAATACTTAGTAAAATTACAAACAATATATGTATATAATTCAACAAATATGAATTCAACGTATTTGCCCCTGTAGATGGATAAGTCTATGCGCTGTCCAAAATGTGCATCAGAGAGATCCTCGGACTCAGAGTCCGTATAAGCATCTGCATCAAACTCTTCCTCTTCCGGAATAGTGGGCACTGGGACAGGTGGTGGAACGGGTGGACGACTGGAAGAAGATGCTCTACTGCCTTGCCCACGTCCCCGACCCCTTCCCCCATCCGAGCTACAATTAGACCCACTCATCTGTGACATTAATTAAACAATTCTCATTAATAACGAGTATAAACATAACAAGTATAACCATTAACAAGTATAAACATTAACAAGTATAATCATTGACAAATATAAACATAACAAGTATAAACATAACAAGTATAACCATTAACAAATATAAACATAACAAGTATAACCATTAACAAACATAAACATTAACAAGTATAACATTTACTAAAACAGGTCTCATTAAAAAATACAAGTATAACCATTACTAAAACAAGTCTCATTAAAAATACTAAAGCAAGTCTCATTAAAAATACTAAAACAAGTCTCATTCATCCTTATCATCCTCTTCTTCTTCATCCTACTCCTCCTCTTCTTCTTCTTCTTCTTCTTCTTCTTCTTCTTCTTCTTCTTCTTCTTCTTCTTCTTCTTCTTCTTCTTCAATGTCCATTAGTGCACCATGGATATCAGTAAATAGAACAGTGTCATCATCCATTTGCACATTCATTTGAGTCTCTATCTCTTCTTTCTGGAAAGGGGGAAGCTCTTGTCCATCTTCTTTATCATTTACCACAAAAGATCTCGATTTAATTTTACAAACTGAGAGCCAATCATTGCTACTACTCCTGGGTATTTCCAATAATAAACCTGAGAAGCTTGACTTGCTAATACAAAAGGATTGTAATGCCCATATCTTCCCCTTATATTTACATCTACAAGATTGTAATTAGGATGAACTCTTGTTCCACTTGGCACAGATGGATCAAACCACTCACACTTAAAAGAACCACTTTTGACTCTTGAAGCCCAGCGTATTCCAATTGCACTACTTCCTCGAGTATCCTGTAGAAATCATTCTCATCAGAATCGTAGTTTTTCCCCTTGATACAAACTCCAGAGTTCGTAGATACCTTAGAAGCACCATAAGCTCGTGTGTGAAATTTAAAATTGTTCACATAATACCAAGGGTATGTGATGACAGAATTCACAGGACCGCTAGATAGGTTGAGAATAAGGTGATTATGAACACGGTTTATTTTTACCTATACAAATAAACTATATTAAAATACGAATAAACTATATATAACTATTAAAATAATATTATCCTAAATATATACTTACTAGTTGTTCAAACCATGAGGTAAAATCTTCTTGAAGTCTATCGTCTTGTTCAACCGTCGAGAGATTTGGTCGAACATTCTTAAGCTGCTCTAAGAATAAATTATAACACAAATGATCATTATAAATATGATTGAGATGGACTAGCTAAATATATGACGATGAGTAGAATACTCACTCAATGTACGGTTGCACCTCCTTGCAATTCATTAACACATACGTGTGAGCCATTTTCTTCTTCTTATCTAAAATTGACTGTCTGTTCATTCTTCCAAGTGGTCGCTCAGGAGGTATAAATATCGACAGATTCTTCTCCGTAGTTTGGGGTACATCTCCATGACCATCATAATTACAAGGCACATTGTGCCGCCTTGTAAGAATATGATCCTCAAAATAGTGTGAACAAAACATCGAAGCCTGTTTTGTTAAGTAAGCATTTGCAATCGAAGCCTTGACATGAGCTTTATTACCCACACTAAGCTTCAAGTTGTGAAGATACCTAATTAAATGTATGTGAGTATAATAGTTTGTATTAACAGAATTGAGCAAGTTTAAATAATGTATTACCTCTCAAATGGGTACATCCATTTATTTTATATAGGACCAGCAACTCCTGCTTCGTATGCAAGATTGACGGGTAGATGCTTCATCGAATTAAAGAAGTTGGGGAAAAATATACGTTCCAACTTACACAAGATGAGTGGAATATCTATTTCCAATCGAGTCATGTTCTCAACTGTAATGGTCGTGGAAGTTAACTCCTTGAAGAACAAACTTATTTCAGTGATAGCCTTCAACACGTTCGTTGGTAAGATTCACGAAAAGCAATAGGGAGCAACCTCTGCATAAAAATATGACAATCATGACTCTTCATCCCAAACATCTTCAATTTTGTCTAGTCTACACATCGAGACAGATTGGAGACATAGTCGGGAAACTTCAACTCATCTACCCAGTTACATACAAAATCTTTTTTTCTCTTATCAAGTGCGTAAGACGCTTTGTGATGCTTTCATGTATGTGGGCATTTCTGGAGCTCGGGACAAAGATAATATTCATTGAGCTCCTCACGAGATTTAGTTGTGTCCTTAGTTTTCCCTTCAACATTCATCATTGTGTAGAAAAGATTGTCGAATTCATTTTTCTCAATGTGCATCACATCCAAATTATGTCTGATCAACAAGGTACCCCAATAAGGTAAATTCCAAAGAATACTTTCTTCTTCCAACCACCATCCAATCCTTTATTGTGAGCATCGACATCCTCTTCTGTACTTTTCGATATCCAATCCAATCTATTCTTGCAAGATTGACTCACCTGTTTGAATGGGAGGTGGGTCATCTGTGACTACTCTTCCCTTCAAGAATGCAGTCTTGTTCCTTCTGTATGGATGATGTCTAGGTAAAAACTTGTGGTGATTGTCAAACCAAGACTGTTTGCGACTGTGGCTAAGTGTGAAAGCATCCGTATATTCACCACAATAAGGACAATCAATCCTTCCAGCGGTGCTCCATCCAGACAACATTGAGTATGCAGGAAAATTACTAATTGTCCAAAGAAGGGCATCTCGCTTCATAAAATTCTGCTTTCTGACAGCATCATACGTTTCCACACCATTTTTCCACAAATATAACAAATCTTGAATGAATGGTTGTAAAAAAATATCCAATTTATCCTTTGGATTTTTTGGACCAGGAACTAGAACTGTGAGAAACATGAATTGTTCTTTCATGCACAGCCATGTGGGCAGATTGTAAGGTGTCAATATCACTGGCCATGGTGAATATTGTTTCCCTGATTGTCCAAAGACTTGAAAACCATCAGTGCTCAAGCCTAACCTTACGTTTCGTATCTCTGAAGCAAAGTCAGGATAGGAACGATCTAGGTGCATCCAAGCCATCGAGTCTGCAGGATGACGCATAAGACTAGACACGTCGTCGGAGCAACTTGCATGCCATGACATATCCTTGGCAGTGGCCTTGGACTGATACAATTTTTGCAGTCGAGGAATAATGAGAAAGTAGAACATCTCTTTGAAAGGACTTCTCTTTTTCAAACAACCATCCACACCACGTCTGCTAGGTTTATATCGTGGCAGACCACAAATCTTGCAACAATCACGTTCACTATCTACACCCCAATATATCATACAGTTCTGAGAACAACAGTCAATCCTCTCCATGGGAAAACCCATCCCACCTATCAGTTGTTTGCTATCGGAAAAATTTCTAGGAACCATATTATTCAGAGAACAGATCTCACGAATCAAGTCAACAATTTGATTGTAACCCCTTTCAGATAGTCTATTTTCAGTTTTAATATTCAATAGAGGAGCATTAAATGACAACTGAGAATGAGAGTCACAGCCGTGAAACAAGTCTTGATTCGTTGCACTAAGCATGTCATACAACCGTGCAACATGCTCATTAGGGGGTTCCTCATCTTCCTCATTTCCAAAATTAACATTGGGTCCAGAAGTTAAGTCAATCATTATATTCTGATACAAGCTAGGTTCTGCAGTGTCGACATCAACCCCATGTGAAGTCGATGTCGACACCGATCGATCATGACTTTGGTATGGAAAAGGACCCCAACTTAGCTCACTATACAAAAACCAATTATAATAATTGGCCATAAATCCATTCCTATACAAATGTGCTTTCACGTCATCAGGTTTTATAAACCTCTGGTTCCGACACCTAAATTTTGAGCATGGACACCTAATGTTTCCCCCACTCATCCATTCCAAGTTACTAGTTGTGAATTCTATAAATGATTCAAGACCACTAAGAAATTCAGGACATATCATGTCATTAATTGTTCTCGAACCATACATCCAATGTCGACTTGAATAACTCCTATCAATCAGTTTCATATTAATAACAATCAAAGTTTAATTACATGCATTATGTGGATAGAATTTCATTAATTATTCGTTCCTATATTATAAATTCTAAGCAAATATTAATATTTCTTAAATTTGTTTACAGAGTTTCATTTAAATTTATCTTATCCGAATTGATCAATCAAGATCCTAGTGCATCCATTTCCGATTTAATTAATAATAATTCAATCGAAACACACAATCTAACAATAAACAATAACCAACAATTCATCAACCCCAACTCCATCCATATATAATCATATCTAAATAAAATATTCCTAGATCGAACGTCGAACATCTAACATAATCATAATCATAATCATAATCATACATATTAGTGTACATATTCATTAATTATAATTATTTTAATTAATATTCATAATCATACATATTAGTGTACATATAATAATTAATAATACAAAATTTAATTATACTAATAAAACACAAATTTATAAATTTTACATATAAATTAAGTATTATTACTCACTAATGAAAATATTAACTAATTAATTAAATAAATAATTAAATAATTAATTACTACTAATAATAAAATAAATAATTAACATTAATAACCACTAATCACATAAATAAATAATTAATTATTTATACAAACATATATATACATATACACACAAATAATATATATATACACAAAATATACAAAATCTAACAGATTGAATAGAAAAAAATTACTGTAGAAATATAATTAACCACAAGAGGATCAAAGCCCGACCGGTGGAAGACCTTTTTCCGGTAGCACGCCGGTGGTGGAGCTGGTGGCGCGCCGACAGCAATTTTGGGGGAAAAATAAGGGCAAATTCGATTCTGTCCGCCTGTTTGTGTGCATATATATATATATATATATATATATGCAATTTGGCGAGGGCCCATCGTCACTACTGGGCGAGGGCGAAGTACTCGCAAGGTGGCGAGGGCTCGACCCTCGTCTCGGTCAAATTTTAAAATTTGCGAGGGCTAAGTACTCGCGAACTGGCGAGGGTTCGACCCTTGTCTCGGTCAAATTTTAATATTTGGCAAGGGGAAACCGCTCGCAAACCGGCCAGGGCCCGCGCGCTTGCAAACCGGCGAGGGAATTGCCCTCGTCTCGGTCAGGTTTAAATTTAGCGAGGGGCAGCGCTCGCTAAATTAGCGAGGGTTCGATCCCTCGCGACATCGGGAGGGTTTTGCACTTGCAAATTATGTTATTCCCTTGTTAATTAAAGAGGGTTTTTTGTTCCCTCGTCCCGCCCTTCTTTAAATTTTTTTTTTTGCTCCTCGCTAAAACCTTGTTTAACTTTATTTATTAAAGAGGGACTTCAACCCTCTCACTAACTCCCCTCTTTATTTCATTATTATTTTGTAGTGATTGTTTAATTGGTGAACTCTTGACTTCATTCATGTGGTGTTTTCTCGTTTTCAAAGGGAATTTGATTGAAAAAAATTAAATGAGAAATACAATTTTGCAATTGAAACTCAAGAGCATGAAGTTAGGAGGAACCATAACCAAGGAACGTGTGTGGCCGAGCAAGACTGTTCATGATCGAGTAGTGTGCTTAATTAGTCGAAGCTGAAGACATTTGAATCTAGGCTAACAAGCCTATTTTTAATATAAGTTTTGCTTGATCAAGAAGTTGCTCGAACAAATCTGCTCAATCTTGCACCTCTAAATTCAGCAATAAATTAAATCATGATGATATATCTAGGTTCACGTGCCACAGGAAAGGTAGTGTATGTATAAAATACAAAGAAATTCATTTTAGAGTAGCCATATTAGTGATACAATTTCATTTCTTAAGCGTAGCTAGATTGATAGTTATTCCATAGATTAGCTTAGTTTCTTCTTATATTGTCATATATATACTTTAGTCGTGTTCCAAATTCAAACAAGAATTTAAGTGCATTTTGTTATTTTTTCAAAATTGTAGCTGTTATTACTCTCTAAAGATGATAATCTTTCAATTATTGCAAGTTTTGTTAATTATTTCTCATAGATTTGTCAAATTTACTCTCTCTAGCCATGTGTTTCTTGTTTAGATCCATAAGCTAAATGAATTCTTTTGGTGTTTGCATTATGAATATATTAAGCTAGTTTGATTATGGATTAATTGCTTTGATCTTCCTAATATCTTGCTATTGATGGGTTTTCTATTGCCTGATCGTTTCATTGATTTTTTTAGCTTGTATGTTAATTGATACGCGCATCAATGAGAGTTGGATATATATTCATGCAAAGTATATGATTGAGAGAATTAATTGATTGATTTAAATTTCATAGCTATATATATATATTAGCCTATCCAAGAGAGGATATATTGGTAGCCTAGATCACCTATCATAAGACATTAGAAGCTTAAAATTTTATCTTACTGTGTGTAACCACAACAGTAACCATGTTGAACATGTTTACGAATTTCATGATCTTAAAAGTTTATGGAAATTAGTTATACACTATAAATTATGCAAAAAAGAAAAAAATTAGATGTTTATCCTTTTGAAAGATGTAGGTGATTATGTTGATTTATGGAGCTTGATCGACTCCTTCACGTCTCACTATCACAATAATATTTTTTTGTCTTTTAAAGCAGTATTCAAAGTATGATGGTCTCTTAGAATTACGATCCAATTTTGGACATAAATAACTCTCTAATTCATCATATTTCATACCACAAAAATTAAAGTAGCTACATGCATGAAACAAAGTCAAAGTATATACATGAGGATCATCTTGGCGAGATTACCTTCAAATATCACACTACAAGGAAATTGAATTTGTGACAATGGTTCTGTGATTATAGTTTTTCTAGTTAAAAATCTTTTATAAATTTTATTTTAAGACATTATCTTGTTATTAGAGATTCTTTCCTGTCATTAAAAACTTTTAGTTAGAAAAACTAGAATGACAAAATTACTCACTACATATCAGTGTTTACTAAGGGCTCATTTGGTTCCTAAGATAAAAATATCTATTCGCCAAAAACATGTTTTTATCTTACGAACCAAATGAGCCCTTAGTGTCAATTTGCAAAGAAGAAGCGCACTCCCGGTGATGTTAAATTTATAGTGTGTTCTTTGTGACAATGAAGTGATTTTATCATCCTCTTTTTGAATGCTGGGAAGCGTATTATATATATTTGGATGAGCATATGCAAGTGTCTAGGATTTAATTCCGTATTCTCTTCTGACCCTTTCATTGATTTACCCCATTTTAGTAGATTACTAATTGGAGGGAAGAAAGATAATTCACTAATTGCTTATATTTTTACGGGAGGGTTAGTTCTATAAAAATGCACTACATTTTATTCAATTTTCAATCTAATCTTTAGCTTCACGGTTATTATTAAAAAATCTGACCTTTTAAAAAATTTTAGTTCAATAGATATATTTTTATTTTCGGTCGACGATCGATAACGTGTCTCATCGGAGCGCGTGAAAGTTTACCACACTGACGTGCACACATTTAATTATATTTTATTTTTTTAATTTGCACACCATATATCATATTTATATATATAAAATAACAATACTTTTTATTTATAAATATTTTCTGGCTGTAAAAGGGAAAAATGTTCTTATATGTTTGTTTGTAATGTTCAATATTAGATTCACAAAACACTTGAAAAAATACCCAAATACCCTAGAAAATTTGCCCAAAATTATACCAAATTCTGAAAAATCTCAATACTAGAGGTTTGAATTTCTAAATTTTATACATGCATGTCAGCATGACAAACTTTTACTCACTCCGGCGAGATACATCATCAATTGCCAGTCGGAAATGAAAAATATATTGGATTGAAATTTTTTAAAAGGTTGTGTTTTTTAATTATAATCGTAAAGCCCGGAATTAATCGAAAATTGAGTAAAAGGTGGTGTATTTTTATAGAATTAACCCTTTACGGGATAAATTAAAAAAATATACAAAATTTTTAGGGGTAAGTAATATAATTTATATGTATACCAATCCTACATTGCACGGATTAAGTACTAGTTTATATAATAATAAATAGCAAGGGTGCAAATGGCGCTTGGCGGTCGGCGGACGGTCAAGTGCCGCCAAGCGCCAGGACCGCCTAGACGGTGTCTGGGCGCCGCTTTGGCGGTGCCAAGATTTTTCTATTTTAATTTTTATTAATATTAATTTTTTCTAAATATATATTAATAAAAATATACATTATAGATAAATTAAAATTTAAAACATAATTAATAACTACAAAAAAATATAGAAAGTGAACAAAATGTTAAAAACTATCATAATACGACATAGAATGAATAAATTATGAAGTAGTTCAATTAAACTTTCATTTTTTAGTAATTTAGTAAATTAGTTTTTATTTTTTAATTTTAGTTATAACTTTTAAGTTGAAATAAAAATTTAAAAAATAAGAATAATGGTCATCTAGGCTGTGCCAAGACGGTCTCGGCGGCTGCCTAGATGGTCTCGGCAGTGTCAAATCTGTTGGCGGATTTTACTTGACGATTTGACCTTGACATCGACGGCCTAGGACCTTCAAGCGCTTAGGCGGTCTCGACAACTGCCATTTACATTCATGATAAATACTACCTACATCCTATAAAAATTTATATACTTTTTTTTAGTTTGATCCACAAAATTTTATATATTAATTCCCAAAAGAAAATATTTATTTATATCTCCATCCTCAAAATTTCTATGTCATAATTTTTATCTTACACATTTTATTCATTATACTTTTTAAAAAATTGTGTACTTAAAAGTATCGCAGATTTTTTGGGAGGAGAGAGTAACAAATAAATCAGCCGTTGGGAGCATGAGTTACATGCTTGATTAATTAATTAGTCACTTGATTTATATTACTATTATATATTCCTTTCAGACCCATGAGTTGGTGGGTGGGCAAGCACTTGTCTATATATATATATATATGTTTGTGTGTTTCGGACCTAATTAAATTGCAATATCACAGTACTCCACTTAGATCGGGTCATCTTTTTCTGCTTTTCCTTTTTGGTTTTTTTTAAAAAAATAAGGGACCCATACTCCACATATATACAAAAATAGGTAATAATATATAATAACACAGACAGATTACATGAAATATGTATCATGCTTTTCATATATTACATATATATTGAAATTAAAAATCCTATATATATATATATATATATATATGTATATGACTTATCCAAATCTTTATCTTACCCATTCATTCCAGCACATTAAATTAAACTGTTGATTTTGACAGCAATAGGATAAAAAAAAAAAAAAAAGTAGGTATATAACATTAACTGTAAGCAAGTATGTTCCCTAGTCAATAATTTTCTACACATTGATTATTTATTCAACATTTGAACACTGCCTTATTTAATGGATAATATTTCTAAAACTTGTTTTAAGTTTAATGCAACGATTAGTTTGCTTCGTGGATCATTGTTTCACTCAATCTCATTATCTCTAAAACTAATTAAAATTACTAATCATATTGTTCAATCTCCTTCTACCTATAGCTAAAAGCAAACTAGCTCTTTGTAACATTGTAACTAGAGATGTTAAACGGGCTAGCCCTAACGGGTTTCCGGCTAAACGGGTTAGGGCCTTATCCGGTTCATTCTTGACGATCCTCTAATATTTGAAACCTAACTCTAACCCTAGCGGTCCTCGGGCTAAACGGGCCATGTCGCAAAATTTAAAAAAATCTAAATTTTAACACATAATCTAAAATAATTGTCATAAAATGTTAATATTTAAACTAGAACCTAAACGTTGTCCATAATTTCATTAAAATTAATAAAAATAGTTTAACATAATTACAAAAGTTCAAACGTCAACACTTAAATATTTAAAAGTTCATTGATATTTAAAAGTTCAAGTATAAATACTTAAAATTAATATAACATTTAAATAGAAATTGGAGACAACTTTAATTAATAATAATAATAACTAATAAGTATATTATATATTTAATAGATATATATAAAATAAAAAAATTATGCGGGCTAGCGGGCTAGCCCGTTTAGCCCGCGGGCTAATAGGGCCGGGTCAAAAAGGCCCGGATTTAAACGGGCCAATGAAAGTATGGCCCTAACCCTGCATTTTTCAGGGTTAAACGGGCCAACCTATTAGCCCGGCCCGGATTAACATCTCTAATTGTAACCGAGTTGACCCAAACTAACCATTTGATAATTTTTTTATATCTCATATAATTAAAGATTTTAATTAATTGGGAGAGTTTAAAATTAATTTGTTTATATTATTTTTTTAATATTCTCTCATTTATTGGCTGAATTATAATTTCCAAAGATTGAGGATTTAAAATATTAATTGAAGTATATTTCTCTTTAAGTTTCAAAGTCAAAATTTATTGTACTATCAATTTTTAGAGATAACTTTAATTGCTTTCTCGTCCTGAATTAGTCAATTTTTGGGCCAAAAGTTGATTTATAAAAAGTTTATGGGCTAAATTATTAATTTTTAATGAGTGAATAATTAAATATGATTGAAGTTACTTTTTGTGGGAATTCAACCTAGAACTGTGACACTAATGGCATGAAAGAATTTCATTTAATCAAATAGTTTAAAATTATAAAAAATATATATATATATATATATGTATATAATTAATTCATTTAAAATATATTTTTGATAAAAATGTTAAAAGGTTTCAAAACTTATATTTATAACTATTTGTATATTAGTAATTTTTTTTTTTTAATCTTGATCCGAGCTTTAATTGAGTCCGAAAAATCGTTTAATATTGTGCCTCATGTGCACAGTGAATTAACAAGAAATGAAAACTTAAAGTAAGATTATAGAAAAAGAAACAAACAATTTTTTTAAAAGTGTCCGCGTAAAAAGTTTTTATTGAAATTGATAATTCAGAAAAAAAGTGATTTTTTCGGAATTTTATAATTGTTTGGTTGGTGAGTTTTTTTTGTTTTTTTTTTAAAGAAGAGTCAAACTGGCTGGCCAGCAAATAATTTAAATTTTTGAAAGGTATGGCCTGCAACTAATTGGGTATTATTGCAATTGGACCTTGTAACGTGCAACAACAAACTTATACACATTTTATAATAAAAATCAAACGATTAATAAATGAATTGCCGGAATAAAATCGTAAAGTCCTCCAATTAGCAGATTTTATTGACCTTGTCAATCCCAAGGGTTTGGTCAAATATTATAAACATTAATATTCCTTTCATTTAATTTAAATAATTATATATCATGAATAATTGAAATTTGGTGTCATTTACATTGACATTTCTGCCAATAAATAAATGCCCATAATCATTGACCACTTGCTTACAACTTAATTACATGCATGCATATATAATTTAATTTCACATATATGCTCAATTTTTTATACCCTACATTATAGAAATTTGAAATTAAACGACGTATGATCTATTTATTTGGATCTAAATCAATGGAAAGAATAAGGATGCATCTGGAATAATTATAATGAATGAAAATATAATAGGAATTGAAAGGGTATGGAATGAAAGTCATAGTTCTCAAATAGCTGAACTATAATAAATTACTTAGTTTTTGGGAATTAAAATTATAGTAGAGTTATTCCAAACACAGACTATGACTTTGATTACCATTACTCACCTCCAAAAGTTCCCAAGTAAACACCCCCTAAATCTATTTCTCTACTTCATTTAAATTCAAGTATATATGGTAGTCTCAATCATTTAGCACGAATCTCTCTTAGAAATATTGTCCAGAAGCAGCATGATTGTGATACCTACATCTAATTGAATAACTAAGTTAGTCAGCTGCTTAATTATTTTATTTAAATATAACTATTTGTTGTATTTTAAGATGTTGAAAAGTAGTATATTTCTTGTCATGAAAATAGTGCTCTCACACTTGCAAATAAACATTAATGTATGGTAAGGAGGGGGAGATGGATCGTGAAAGTATTTTTCCTATATATTATTGGAAAATTGAAATTACACGAATTTTTTTTTTATCTAAAATCAATTTAATAAAGGTATTAAATAATTAATTTAGGATCTAAAAGATTGTATGTAAAACGATTAATTCAGATTGTGAAAGATTTTTTTCTATCGATTATTGGCCTATAAAATATAAAATCATCAATTCAAGACTTACAGACAGAAATTATCTATTAGTCTAGGGTTCATTCATTTTAAAACACATTTGATCTATTATAATATAATTTAAGTTATCTAATTATATTTTTATATACCATAAAACAAAAAAATAATAATTTCACGTGACTGAAAAAGATAAATATAGATGAATAAAAATATATATAAAATATGATAAGTAAAACATGGTTTTAATATTTTTGAGTTCTAAATTATTAAAATCTATCTTTCAGACTCTGAATTGATAGTTCTTTCTATCTTTTAAATTTTTGATCGACAGAAAAAATCTTTGAAATTTTAATTATAGTTTTATCATCTTTCAGTTTCAGATATTGAATTGACATTATTCCTGAGTCACAAACAATTTATTTTTATGGTTGATGGAATCACCAGTCCATCGGTTCCAGTTTGATATACCTAAAATGCTCTAATCCTTGTTGTTTAATATTTATTTATTTATTTATTTGTTTGTTTGTTTGTTTTTATAATTGTCAACGTTTCAAAACAATATTGGCACAGAAATGTTAATAGGAATCTACTTATATTTGATTTGTTTTTTGTTTAGATTCCGGCAGTAAAAAAGATATGTGTAAACATAAAGTTAATTGTATTTGTTATATTTGTATGAATAATCACAAACGAATAAACTTCAAATTAAAACAACAAATTTAGTTATGGATGAAGAGGAGGACATTTCGTGTGCGTGAATACGAGGAAAGGAAAGTGTTACTCATCTTTTCATTGAATGCAAATGTTGCGCATCAAATTTGATTTTAATGTTATAAATAACTATGTATTGTCACATAAATCTTTTCACTTATTTCTTCAATATGATATAACTTGTTTGGAAGCGGTGAAAGTCGCTTTGTTTTTTTATTTGTACAATGTGATTAATTTGGAAGTCTAGAAAAAAATTGTTTCCGTTTAAATTGGTAGATGAGATTAGTGTATTCTTGACTAATGATAAGGAAGAAGTGTAAGGAAAATGGTCTTAATGCATGTTTGAAATCTCTAGTAGAATTGAAAAAGTGATATTAAGTAATTTTAGTAGCAAAATGAAAAATAAGGAGTGTTTTAAACTTAAGTGATTTTAAAAAATGATTAAGAAAAATGTGTTTGCAAAAGAAGTGCTTTTAAAAAAGGTATTGAATATTATTTTTTGGGAATGTGTAGAGGTGCTTAGATGGAAGCTAGAAGTGAAAATTGTTGGTTGACCAAAAGTGATAACAAACACTTAAAATAGTACTCCCTCTGTCCCAAGATAAATTTCACACTTTCCTTATATGGATGTCTCAACTCTTTCTTCACACCCAAAAAAGGAAACAATTCACACTCACAAAAGTCAATAAAGTACACTTTTTATATTTTATTATTTAACTTCATACTCACATACTTCATTTTTTCTTAATATGCGTGAAACTCCACCTATGAAGAAAATGTTGGGACGGAGGGAGTAATTGAAAACATATTTTAAGTATTTTTTTCAAAAAATAAGTACTCTTACTTTTTTTTAGAGTTTACAAACAGACATTAAGTAATGCATAATTTGTTTTGTCCTAAATTTTGTATTAGCTGAAGGTTGAAGACTGTTTAGCATTTTAGATGTAATAAAAAAATTAATTTAATTTGTAGAAAATTATACAGTGTTAACTCGATCAATTGTAACTTTATAAGCAAAGAAAATTGAATCGAGGCAAAACTACAATATATGCATAATTAATAAAAATAGCAACATTGTAATATTTTATATGTATAGCCATATTTGTGTGAATCAAATTAGAATGAGCTTTTAGATAATATAAATACCTTTGTTCAAAATCAATATCTAACTGAAAAAGTAAATTATTATATTTGGAAGATATTGGCTCTTTACTTAGATCTCTTGTCCAAAGATTGAGGGGTGGGCTTTAAAGGGAATGAAAGGTTTAGTTGAGATTTCCTTGTAATAGTGGGCCAACATTAGAGCTCCCACACATCAACAACTTCTAAATATGATACCTGCCCAAAGTCTTATATGAATTAGTTTTTTATAATTAATATAATTAGATATATTCATTAATACAATTGAGCAACACTTGTGTAAGAAATTTCAACCGTAGAAATATTCATTTTTGAAAAATTCGTGGGTCTAAATCGGGTCGGGTCAGATTTGAACATTTTTTTTTTTCAAAATTCACGTAACTTGTAATTTTAGGTTTTTTCGCTCCTAGGTATATTACAATTTGGGCAAATGCGTGTTACAATTAGGCAAAATTTGTATACAAGTTTTTGTCAATATCATTAGATTTATACCTATCCACTAGTTCATTATCATCCAAATTAGAGTCATGCTACAACGGGACTAATATCTGATCCCAATTTGGGGAGATCCGATAGGATTCTATCTCAAATTTTCTATTGAAATTAGAATATAAAAATATTATAATATCATTAAATATATTTAATGGTATTAATAAGTACATCTAATAACATAATTTTTTATATTATGAACAAATTAAAAAAAAAAACTTATCAAAGCAAGAAAATCCATATCGATTTCAGAAAGAGTATTTTAATTTCAGAAGATTTTACTATTAGATTAATAGTATAGATATACTGATTACTATTTATTGTTGGATTCATTTCAAAAAAATTCGTTTTAAAGGTTAACTATTTTTTCATGCATATTCTAAACTTATTCTTTTTCCTTCTAATTTACTCCACACATATTTAAAAAAAAAACAGTTCAAGATTCTTATATTTTTAATCAGATGTATATAGGTAGGTCAGAATTAAAATTTTCTTAATTTAATAGCAATTGTGTAGAATAACACTTAGAATGGAGGGAGAGTCAATCTATCATGATCCATGTCTCAAGGGGATTGTAGAAATTAAACTTGATTGCTAAAGGTTAATATTTAATTTTTAAGTAAAATATGAATTTTTTAGGATTGTTATGGCCAAAGTTGGGTCTTAATTAACGGTGTGTGAGCCCATTGGGCTCTAACCAAACGATTGGGCTCACGTTAGTGGGTAATGTGCCTTAGGCCAAGGTTATTGACACCAGTGAATACACTACCCGAATGAATATACTATTCTCCGTTCAATATTTTTTTTTAAATTTTGCAGTTTTTCGGTAATTTTTTTAAACACAGTAAAAATTAAAAATAATTTCGAAAAAAAATTGCCAACATTTATGAAAATTTTGGAAAATATTGTCAATTTTTTTTAAGGATGGTGTATTTACCATTTTGGCTTGTGCTGATAACCTGGGCCTGTGCCTTAAAGTCTCTCTCTCTGTTTGTCTGCCTTGTAAATCTAATCTTGCTTTCACTGTCTGCTTTCACTTCAGTTGTTGACAATCTTTCGGACCATTATACCTACAACAAGAACCTGGATGGATCTTCATAAACTGATCAAAAAACTTAGGGGGCGCTTGATATAAAATTCCTCGATGGTAATTAGAGTGGGGATATATATATAGTAATTATAGTAGATAATGAGATCAAAACATTAATTTTCCTCCTAAATAAGGTAATCATTACCCCCATTTGATTACCCTCATCTTATCCTATAATTATCCTCCTCAATCAATCCCCCTACAACAATCAACAACTTTCTTTTTTATATACTTATTCTAAAATTAGAGCACAATATTAATAATGTAACCACCATTAACATAAACTCTTATTGAACATATGTAAGGGTAAAGAAGAAAAATAAGATTTCATTCCCATTACCATTGAGGATTTTGAAACAAGCGCTCCTTTAATTAATATAATTATAACTCATTAGTCAACAGTCATCACATAATTATTAGGACCTGATTATATACCCCTGCATATTTATTTGATACGCCTAATCAAATTAAATATTATATTAGTTTATTTATTAAATGACTTATACACCCTTTAATATTTAAAATAAAAGTAATACTCAATTGATACACCCACTTGACAATTCAAAAGTCATGATTATACGCAAGAAACTGGATGTCTGAGTGTGGGGGTGCGAGCTTCAAAATATCATTCTTCTTGTAATTGCATCATCATTTTATCATTCTAAAAGTGACGGCTATGCAACCTTAGTTCGTATATTTTGTAACAAAAATGGTGAGAGCACAAGTGGTGTTTGGATATTAATCCGAAAAGAATTTTTAACTCGTTTAATTATTTTAATAATTCTTCTTGAGTCAATTGTGTATGAGACGCACAAATTGTAATTTGAATTTAGTCCCAAAGTTTTGACTCGTATAATTTAGTGAAGAATTATTTAAGAGTCAAAAGTGGCAAATACGGTCACATTTAAAATTGAATTTATTTTTTTGTATTTCGACCAAAATGAATATGAATTCAAGAGTAGATTCAAAATTCTTGATTTTCCAAGTAGTTTCGAGATTGTGTCCAAATTAATATTTGATGAAATATTAAATAAAATGGACGAGCAATTAAAATATGAGAATGAATTCTCACCATAAACACACTCAAATGCGGGGGAAGAATACGATGTCTACATGAAAGCTAATGAAAATTCAAAAGACAATGGATGCCTAGTGGAATAAATTCCACAAAAGTTGGGATTTTGTTCAATCTCGTATAAATTCCACAAAAATTGGAATTTGTTCAATTTGATGTAAAGTCACCTCATAAGGAGATAAAATTGTGCGGAATGATAAGTAATGATAGAATGATCCTAAATTATCTCAAAGTGTGGGGGTGACTTATAAAGATTGAACCACTAGTAGTGCTTATCGATGTTGATTGAACAAATTAGAAATATTCATAAAATGGAATAAATATTCAGTTGTGTTAAAATGATACAAAAAATGAATAAACTGATAGAAGGAATGAGTCTGAAACCCACAAATAAAACTAACACAGTGGTAACCCAACCTTAATGACTGGAGATCCCAAGAACTTGGTTCAATGGGAAAATGAAACTCTGAAGGTAGTAAAGAAAACACTTTGAGAAATATGACCACTCCTGACAACACAAGATCAAGTGTTGAGACCCGTAACATGGGGTAAATGTTAAGTTTTAAAACTTTTAATGATTCCAAAGAGATAGAGTATGACGGGTGTACGCGATGGTGTACGACTACGAAAAGTTCAATTCCACAAGCTACTTATCCGGAAACAATGAGGTTTCACATGAACTGAACTATGTGTCTGCATTGTTATAGGTGCAATTTCCACTAATGTGGGAGATTGTTGGAATTTGGTTTTGAAAGAGTATTAAATACTTTAGTTTGACCAATTTAATGGAGGGCAAAATAGTTTTCTCAATGAGATTAAGTGTAATCGATGTGTTTTACTCGCGGAGTAGATTTTACGGTGTATTTAGTTTTCAAAACCGAATTACGGTGAATGATAATTTAATTCCTGAAGTGGGGAAATTAATACTGATGTCGAGGAATATTATGTGAGAATAAATTAAAATAAATATTTTAATTTATCCCTTAGGTAGTCTGATGGGTCGATCCAATTCGATGACCAAGAATACTTGCAGATCGTCTGCGTCAGTAATACGGAGAAATTCCACGTTGGCAATCCAAACGAATCTAATCTAGATCGTTGGATGCTCCACTTCAGCAATTCGGATAAGTTAACGATCTTATAAGATCTCTGATTCAAATTCAACTACCGGATAAGATCTGATTCAAATTCAAATATCGGATAAGATTTGATTCAAATTCAAACACCGAATAAAATTCAATCTGGATCTTTGCCAAATCATTGATCTTATAAGATCTATGATTCTAGTCGCCGGATCAGCCAAGTCAGTGATCCGGATCATCTCCATGTCAGCATTTGAAAGGTTCCAGATTCATGGATTATGCCTCCGTCAGTTCTGCATTTGACGCGGTTGTTGATGGGCGAGCTACCAGAGACTGATGAAGGGGTTGCCTAGTCCGAAGGTGGGAAGGTCGCCAAGGTGCCCCAGAGAGTCAGGGTGCCGACCTCAGCCTACTTGCTGAAGAGGATGCTCGCCTGGACGCTTGGCCTTACCCGGGAAGAGAGGTCGGCGAGGGAGCTCGCCGAGGTCTCGAGCATCACTCATTACCGTATGATCCTGGGGGCACAAAGACACAGGAGCTCACCCAAGAGATAGCCCAGGAGCTCGCCCCGTAGCCCGTAGGACCTCGATGGTTGCGCTCTTTTTCCCTCTGTCCGGTTTATCCACAAGGGTGGTTTACGATGAGGTTTTAATGAGGTCTATCTAGTCTAAGGCATAGTAGTAGGACGAGGCACAACATGGGAAGCAGTGTGAGGGACCAAGGCGAGGGTAAGGAACCCTCGTCAACACCGAAAGCCATATAGGCTCATAAGGTGCCGTGTCACACTCGCGTACCTATAAATAAGACCTCTCTTATACTATTCACACAATAATTCAATACAATTAATACATTTCCTACACTTTACTTTCTCTCTCTAATATCTCACTCTCTCTCTCTACATTGTTCCCCAAGAACACTAAATTCATATATTATTATTTGGTAGAATTAAATGATGCAAATGGCCACATAAACAAACACGGTTAATAAATTCTATCAATAATTGGCGCTAGAGGGAGGGCGTGTTCTGTCCGAATCTGAAAAATTAAAAAAATTTCAAGAATAAAAAGTTAGGGTTTGTTTGAAGATTTGAAGGTATTCTTGATAAAACTCAAAAATACTTGAAGATACACACACATATTCATTCCTTCGAACGAAAACCCAGATTTCCGGACGAAAAATTAAATTTCTGGATTTCCCAAATTCTGCCTGGAAAAAGTTTTCAAACTCACGCGTGTACTTGAATAAATCGAATTTCGGATAATTCGTCTCACGCGAGGCTAGACGAAAACCCGGATGAAGTTCACCCAAGCTGGCCGGAGACCATCACCTCGGTGACCTCCCCCCACCTTGGCGACCTGCTGCAAGTTATCCCCTCCAAAACCCAAAAATGACTAAGGGACAGACCTCCGCAACAGCTGGTGGAGACCTCGCGCCAGGTGGTGGAGACCTCGCGCCGACCTCCCCAGAAAAGCACTGCAGCTCCGCGACCTCCGCGAGTTGTAGTGACCCAGGAAGACTTGAGCCCTGCCCTGAGGGACCTGGCCAACAACCCCGATGAGCTCCAGCGCACCATCGCGACCTTACAGAGGTTGCAGCAGAGGCAGAACGATGAGCTCGCCCTAGTACCTAGGCGAGCTCCAGCCGACACCCGGGAGCAGGTGAGACCCACTCAGGGCACCAGATCCGTGGGGAGTACAACACTCTCCCCACCGAGCAGGAGGTGAGCTCAGCCCAAGCCCGCCAACACCGAGAACGGGCCGGAAAAACCAAGGTGGTGGAGGAGTCCGCCCTATACATCGGGCGAGCTTCGGCCTACACCGAGACGTCCGGCACCCATCAATCAACGAGGAGGGAGGTCCTCCAAAGCAGACTGGGACCCAGGTGCGAGAAAACGAACAAATAGCCACCCCGATCATGTCCCATGGGGGAGACTCAGACCTGCAGCCGCGCAGGTCCGCCCATGAACGATTGAGAAGGCCTGCCACCGACAGGTTGGGACCCCATGGTGGACGCCAATTCCAGCCCGTCACTGAGAGGTCACCCCAAAGTGAGGCACCTCGGGGACGTTCGTCCACGAGACGCACGACCTTCGAGCAACCTCCACCGGAGGTGACCCGCGATGACGAGCTGACCTCGCTAAAAAGGCCATCGAAATGCTACAAACACAAGTAGTGGCCAAGTTTGGTGGACCTGGCGCCACGACTTTCTCCACCTCCCCATTGGCACCCTCCATCCTCCGAGCACCGGAGGGAGGCGACCTGGAAGAAGTCACGCTCGAGTGGTTCCGTTCCATTGGTTTCCCGGAGCCCCAGCTGGTTGAATATCAGGTCCCCGCCAAGGTCGTTCATCCCTTCGACTGGGACGAGTATGTCGCCGAGTACGCGGCGAGCTTCCCCTGCCCGGACCGGGTACTCCCCACTGACCTAGAGAAAGTCGCCCCATCTGATTACAGAGCTGGCGGGGTGGTGAGCCTCATTGATGAGTGCGACCTTCCCCTCATTCGCAGGAAGTATCGCATTCCGCTAGACATCTTCATGTATGCCCCAGTGAAGAATGAGTGGGCTGACGCGCCTCCCGAGGGGTTGACTGCCCTGAATGTCGATGTACCTAGGGCCGGGCTCACATTGCTGTTGCACCCGATCATCGGCCAGTTTCTCACCGACAATAACCTGGCATCACTCAGCTCACTCCGAATGCATGGAGCAATCTTCTCGCCGCGTTATCCGTCTTCGGGTTGGAGGGTTACGAGAATGCAACGACCTCGGCGGACCTGGACGAGCTCTTCGCTGTTACCAAGCAGGCGAAGGATGGCGCGGGATACTACTACCTGAAAGCTCACCCGGGAGAGAAATTCCTCGGGGACTTGCCAAACAAAGTCAGTGACTGGAAGGAGCAGTTTTTCTTCATAGGTGGAGACTGGCGAGCTTCTAGCACGTTCCACGGGCGAGTTGGCCGTATTCCCACTCCGGAGGGATACGGGGAAGCTAGCATTAGGTCGCCTGATTCGGTGTGCTTGGGTTGAATTAGATTACTAATCTAATTTCCTTTCTTTTTGCAGTTTCGAAGCACCACAAGTCTAGCAGGGGCAAGCCCAAGATATCGATCGAGTTCGACGTGGTGTGTGCCATTTGCTGTTTGAGAAGCGAGAAGGATAGGCAGATCGCCCACCTGTGCAAGCGTCATTGCTTGAGACTCGCCGGGCTCCTAACCTTGCCGCACCACCTCGCCATCAAGGGCCCCGAGCTCCCAGGTTCGCAACTCTTCGGAGCTCGCCCATAGGGAGGTAGCTCGCCCGAGATACTAATGTTTCCAATTTTTGTGCAGGTGATAACTTTGTGGCCTTTCCCATCGCCGAGGTTCCCGAGGCCTATCAAATTATCAAGCAGCGCTTTGAAATGGGCCCACCTCACCCCAATAGGCTCGCCCTGGAGGCGAGTAAAGAGGCGGAGCTCGCCTCCAAGAAGGGCGAGGCAGGAGGATCGGGGGCCCCGAAAGAGCAAGTAAAGGCCCCCGCAAAATCCAAGGCCAAAGAGGTCGCCAAGACCAATCGAGGTGGCGGGCGAGCTGGAGCTGCTCCTGAGCGAGGTCAAGGGAAAAGAGGCCTTCATCGCGGTGACGGGTCCCGAGTGGGTGACGAGGACCTATAAGGACTAGGTATATGGGTCTGGCCGATGAGGACTTCGATCGAGCTGAGAGAGT
Organism: Prunella vulgaris; assembly: GCA_026898435.1. Classification (NCBI taxonomy): domain Eukaryota; kingdom Viridiplantae; phylum Streptophyta; class Magnoliopsida; order Lamiales; family Lamiaceae; genus Prunella; species Prunella vulgaris. Next base: position 500,700 of record JAPKLY010000193.1, read on the forward strand.
CTCGGCGAGGTCTGGGCAGGGAGGATCCGCTCAATCCACTGCTCCGCTGGCGGCTAAGCCCATTCAGAGTTCGCCCCCCTTGCCGTCTCCGTTTAGTGTGCGAGCTAATGACGACACGCTTCTTGGTTGGGACCCCGACCGAGTTCAGTAAGTAGTGCGCCTCCCCGGGTCTTCGTCATGATTGTTTTTCATTTCTCTAACATTTTTTATAACTGTTTTGACCTCGCAGCTATGCCCTCATCGCCTTCCCGAACCGTCACGAGGCCCTGCATACCTTCGAGCGATCTCGCTCCCTAACATCGATGCGGAGCCTCCATCCGGGCCTAGTCCGGAACACTATGAGCGAGATGCCGAGGCACTGGACGGCTCTGCAGGTGGCGACTATCAACAGTCAGGACCTGAAGGAGAACCTCCTCCTCTCGGCTCACCATGCGAGTGGGTTAATGCTCGCCAACCAGAAGGCCTTAGAGCAGGTCGCCGAGCTGGAGGCAGGTCGCTCTGACAGGAATAAAAGGATGCTGGCCTTGGCGGACACTGCTGACAAGGCGAAGAAGTAGGCGCAGCTCGCCTAGGAAAGGGCCGAGGCATCTTTGGCTTCCGAGCAGGGTGCCCTGAAGCAGCTGGAGGGTCTTCAACGCAAGTTCGCCAAGCTCGAGCAAGAGGCAGAGGCCAAAATAAAGGCCAAGGAGGATGAGCTCGCCGCCAAGCTCGCACAGGAGGTCGGCGAGCATGAGGTTACCAAGAAAGACCTCGCACTACAGCGGGGCTTGATGAAGAGCTCTGACACCAAGTGCGCGAGGCTGAGGGCTGAGCTGGAGGCGAAGGCCAATGAAGTCGCCGAGCTGCGGAATGTTGCATCCTCTTCGCCGGATCTGACGGCTATGAGGGCTGAGGCCTCGGATAAAGGATGCGTCCAATGTTACTCCGAGGTCCTGCGAACTCTCTAGTGGGCCCGAGCCCACAAGGACGACGAGGTTGAGGCTTTGGTGGGCGATTTCAAGGCCTGCTTGGACCGGGTTCCTTTCCCCGATGGCACCGAGCTGGACGTCGGTGACCTTCCCGAGCTCGGCATTCCCCTCGACTTTGTGCAGGCGCGCTTCAAAGTCATCAAGACTGTCTTGGTGCCGGAGCTGAACATTGGCGAAGAGGAGGTCGCCAATGAGGAAGAGCGGGCCCCGCCTACTGTTGCACAGCTTCAAGAAGCCTATGGGGACGCTATGCTGAATATCAGTGAGCTCGATACAAGCGGGCTCACGGGCAACATTACCTCGGAGGTCGAGCTCGCACCCTTCCAACTGGCCAGGTCGCCATCAATCCTGCCGAGGTCCCCGTCGAGATGACCACTGCCCCGGCTGCTCCCGAGGCTTAGGATCTTTTGCTTGTCTTTTCTAGCTTAGCTTTTGTTTTCCAAGTTATGGTAGGTCGCGGGGTTACGAAGCTCGCCCAGAAGGAGCTCCGTTTTTTGTAGCTTTTTGTTTTTGAGTAAGTAGTTAGAGCTCGCCGGGCTCTGTATAGCTCGCCCAGAAGGAGCATACTTTTATACTTCAAAGATGGCCAGCTGGTCGGCCTTTGTGGCCAGCACCACTTCGAACACTTAGGAATTTTCAAGTGTTTTTGTCTTGAAAATTTCCTAAGTGTCTTTTGAATAGAAATTGAGCCCTTTTCGTCCAACTCTTTGTACTTTCGTTTCCGCACTTTACGTTATAATTTTTAGATAGCTCGTTTTTATTTATTTTATGGGTACTTAATTGTTCGTCTTACTCTACTTTGAGAAGCGGATCGTTCATTTTACGTCCCTTACGACTACGAATTGTACCTCTGTTTTAATGGTGCACATTCTTCGTCTTACACCACTTAGGGTGGCGAGTTGCACTTCGTTTGCTTCACGTTGGGCGATTGGGTTTCACGAACCTTGCCTTAGACGTTTTTCGTCTTTTTCGCGAATTTTTCTAACTTGTGGCAGTAGGTGCTTGCCCACCCTTTAAGAAGGGTACCTTCGCTACCTTGGGCACTTTGGCCTTTGCCTTCGAGCTTTCTGATTACAACATTTGGGACCTTGGTCCTTGCGCGTTACAGGTTTTTGGGTGTTTGGGCGAGCTGGGGCTGGTGAACTTCCTTGGGCAGTGGGCGACCTGAGATAGCTCGCATAGTTGGCGAGCTACGCAGGTCCAAACACTTGGCGAATTTTCTGATTTCACAGATTTTTCCAACTTTCTATAGCAACGTAATTTACATTGGTCGTCATCAACATTTCTGATGCGAGCCTTTTACTAGCCTATTACAGAGTCCTAGTCTATTGATAGAACTTTTTTAGGTGGGCCGCACTCCAGGTGTATGACGAGGTGTTGCCTTCTGCGTCTTCGAGGTCATAGGTGCCGTTTGGCTAGGCTGCGGTGACCCAGAACGGTCCTTCCTAGTTTGAACCGAATACACCTGGTGGGGCCATCAATTTCTTTTTCAACACCAGGTCTCCGACCTTGAATTTTTGGTCTCGGGCCTGGGAGTTGTAGTATTTCTCTGCTCTATGCTTGTAGGTGGCGTTCTTCATTTCTGACGAAGCTCTGGTCTCTTCGATTAAATCTTTTTCCACTGCCAAGGCTTCATCATTCTTTTCGTAATCATATCCTACCACCTTCCAAGTCTTGTTCTGAACTTCGACCGGGACTACTGCTTCAGTCCCGAAGGCTAGTGCAAACGGGGTCTCTCCGGTGCTGGCCCTATAGGAAGTTCTGTAAGACCACAGGACCTCCGGGAGTTCGTCTGCCCAGCTTCCTTTCTTTTCCTCGAGGCGGAGCTTCAATATGTGTTTCAGGATTTTGTTCACCGCCTCGACCTGACCGTTCGACTGTGGATGGTACGGAGTTGAGTAGTGTTTCTTGATGTTCTATGAACTACATAAGTCTCTCAACTTTTGACCGTCGAACTGCCTTCCATTGTCTGTGATAACCGACTGCGGAAGTCCGAACCGGCAGATCAGGTTCTTCCAGATGCAGCCGATCATCATTTCCTGCGTTATTGTCGTGAGAGCTTCGGCCTCAGCCCACTTAGTGTAGTAGTCTACTGCTACAACAGCAAACTTTACACCGCCTCTACCAGGTGAAAATGGGCCGATCAAGTCGATACCTCATTTCACAAAAGGCCATGGGCTGAAAACCGACTTCAGTTGGTTGGCTGGGGAGTGGATGTTAGGTGCGAAAAGTTGACACTTTCGGCACTCTCGCGCGAAGCTGATGGCATCTTTGCGAAGAGTGGGCCAATAGTAACCCTCCCTGATCGTCTTATATGCCAATGCTTGCCCCCCAGCGTGACTCCCACAAATTCCTTCGTGGATTTCTTCTAACACTTCGGACCCCTGCTTCTTAGTCAGGCACTTGAGTAGGGGTAGAGAGAATCCACGTTTGTAGAGCTGGCCATCTAATACCGTATATCTGGCAGCTTGCTTTATTAGCCGGCTAGCTTCCCAGGTGTCCACGGGGGTTGTTCCATCTTTTAAGTATTTTTGGATTGGAGTGCACCAATCTTCACCATCTTCACTGTCTTCCTGCCCCCCACTCGAGGTTTGATTTATCTTGTAATCGAACGTCGAGGGGTTTTTCAGTGTGGTGATTACAACCTCCATGAATTCGGCTTCGTCATTGCTGGTAGCTAGCCGGGCTAGGGCGTCTGCTTGTGTGTTTTCTTGTCGCGGTATATGATTGACGTAGACTTGCGTAAACATCGAGATCAGATGCGCGGCTATCTTCTGGTAGGTTATCATCTGCTGGTCTTTCACCTCATACTCCCCCCGGACTTGGGATATTATTAGCTGGGAATCTCTGAAAACTTGAAGATTGGTTGCCCCTACAGCTAATGATAGCCTAAGTCCAACTATCAAAGCTTCGTACTCCGCCTCATTGTTGGTTGCTCGAAAGTCTAACCGGATTGCGGAGGTGAAGACTTGTCTGTCCGGGCTGATCAGGACCACGCTGGCGCCTGCTGCCACGCTGGTTGATGATCCGTCAACGTAGAGATGCCACAGAGCTATACGCCCCCTCGTCGGATCTTGTGGGAAAGTTAGCTCGACGATAAAGTCGGCGAGCGCTTGTCCCTTGATCGCTGTTCGGGGTGCGTAGGTTATACCGTATTGGCTAATCTCTAGTGACCATTTCAGCAGACGTCCGGCGGTGTCTGGGCGCTGCAGTATTTGCCTTAGTGGGAACGTTGTCAATACCTCCATTGGATGGTCGAAGAAATAGGGCCTCAATTTTCTAACACTCATCACCAGTGCATAAGCCAGCTTCTCCGTCGGGGTATACCGCAATTTCTGCTTCGTGTAAGACTTGGCTTACGTAGTACACTGGTAGGTGTGTTTTTGCCTCTTCTCGGACCAGGACGAAGCTAATGACCACCTCCGACGCGGCTAGGTACAAGTATAGCTTTTCACCCGGTATCGGCTTTGACAAGACCTGCGTATCTGCCAGGTATGCTTTGATATCTTCGAAGGCTCGCTGGCATTTGCTTGTCCACACGAAGTGATTTTTTAGGTGGAGCTTGTTGGCCTTGGCTGCCTCCTTGTACCTTCGCGTATTTGCTTTGATTGCTTCGAAGAACGGGCGGTTTCGATCTCCGGACCTTGAGATGAATCTGTTCAGGGCTGCCATGCACCTGGTCAACCTCTGGATTTTTTGCACGGAGTCAGGAATGCCCATCTCGATTATGCATTGGACTTACGTCGGGTTGACCTCTATCCCCCGCTAGCTCACCAGGTGTCCCAGGAATTTTCCGGAGTGTACGCCGAAGCTGGTTTTCTTGGGGTTTAACTTCATGTTGTAGTGGCGCAATATGTCGAAAGTCTACTTTAGGTGGTCCAAGTGGTCCTCCTTTCTCAGACTCTTGACAACTATGTCATCCACGTACACCTCCATGGACTCGCCAATGTGTTGGTCAAACATTTTATTCGCCAACCTTTGGTAGGTTGCCCCGGCGTTGATGAGTCCGAACGGCATCCTTTCCCAACAATACATGTTTTTGTTGGTGTAGAACGCCGTATGTTCCTGGTCATCTGGGTGCAGAGCTATCTGGTGATAGCCCGCAAAAGCATCCATGAACGTCATCATCTCATGGCCTGTGGTGCTATCTACTAACTGATCGATGTGAGGCAGTGGAAAGTTGTCCTTCGGACATGCTTTGTTCAGGTCCGTGAAGTCGATGCATAACCTCCACGTCCCATTGTGTTTTTTCACCAGGACGGGGTTTGCGACCCACTGCGGACACAAAGCCTCCTTGATCAACTTGTTATCCAGCAACTTTCCCACCTCAACGGTTAGAGCTGCGTACTTGTGTGGCCCATACTTCCTTCGTTTTTGACGTACGGGTCTCCTCGTCGGATCTATGTTGAGTCTGTGGAAAGCATATTCCAACGGGATCCCCATCATGTCATCATGGGACCAGGCAAACACGTCCAGGTTGGACATCAAGAACAGCTCCATCCTTGACCGGTACGGTTTAGGTAACTCAGAACCAATGAAAAGTTCTAAGTCCCTTTCTGGGTCCACCGGGAGTACCGTCAATTCTTCCATGGGGGTAGCTTTCCTCTTTTGACTTTTCCACCTCGGGTCGCTAATGAACTCGCCCCACTCCTCTTGTGACATCTGCGCAGGTTCGTGACCTATGCGCGGTTCGAGGTCATCGGGTTGGCGTTCAGCTTGGGCGCGTTCATCAGCTGTCAGTACCTCCGGTGTTTTGTCAACTTGGGATGGTGCGATGACCTGGGGAGTTGGGTCAACGTCCATTGGTGTTGGTTCTTGACCTCCCGCAGACTCTTTATCTTGGGCGTCATCAACCACCTCCATGGGAGCAGGTTGCTGTTCCTGGGCAGGTCCCGACACTTGTGCAGGTCCCAACACTTGGGTTTCTTCCAATCCCTCCCTTGGTGCCGATTGTGTGTCTTGCACAGGTCCTGTGTCTCGGTCGATTTCCGATAAATCGCCTACCTCCATCATCTCAGTTTCGACCGAGATGATGTCTAGGATGTTTGACTCGTCTACTGGAATCTGTACATCTTCTTTGAGGATGTGGACTTGCGTAATAGACTTTTTGACCCGGCCTTCTTTGATTTGGAGTAAACATTCTCGGGCCTTTTTCTGGTCACCATTTATAGTTCCAACACCTTTTGGAGTTGGGAATTTCAAACAGTAGTAGTAGGTCGAACATGCCACTTTGAATTCATTAATAAACGGGCGGCCAAGGAACCCGTTGTAGGAGGACTACTGGTCGACAACTAGGAAATCTATGAGCCTAGTCAGTCTCCTTTCAGGGTCCTCAGCCGATACAAGCTGGACGCTCAACCTAATACTACCTAGGGGGACGGTTACAGCTTCTCCGAACCCCACTATCCTAGCATTGCTAGGTTCCAGATACGACTCAAAATCACCTAAGGCATCTAAGGTGGATTTGAAGAAAATGTTGGTGAATGCGCCGGTGTCCACGAGTAGTCTGTGAACTCAGACGTTCATGATGTTGGCGGTTATCACCAATGAGTCGTTGTGGGGCGTCAGTACCCCTTCCAGGTCTACTGAGGAAAATGTCAGCTCATTAGTAAGCTGTGCGACGGACCTGGGGCCGGAGCTGCCTTCCTGGACTTGGTTTATGGCCCGGATTTCGGCCTTCCTTTTTCTTTTGGATATGGAGGATCCCCCGTCCTGGAGACCTCCAGCAGCTCCGATCTCCTCCTTGAGAACCAAGAGTTCCCGGGTGGGCTCCATGTTTTGCTGAGGCTGGGGAGGTGCCCTCCGTCTGTTCTGGGGATCAGGTTGGTCCACTTCCTCACCCTCATCATCGGAGGTAGCCCTCCTCTCGAACCTTGGCCTCTTAGCTGGGGCCTTTTTCACGAACTCGGCCAGCTTCCTATCCTCATAAAATATCCAGTATTGTTTGAGGAGGTCTCGACATTCGCTGGTGAAGTGGCCGATGGCCTGGTGGTAGGCACATAATTTGTTGGGGTTGAGCTTCGTGCGATCCTGACTGATCCTCCTGGGCTCCTCCAACATGGCCTTACCCTTGACCGCAGTGAAGACCTGGTCGACGGAGACGGTTAGGACCTGATTGAGCTTTTCTTTGAGCTCATCCCCGTGGCCAAAAGCTTTCAAGTTTCGGGGAGCTTTGTAGGTGCCCCCAGACTTCTTCACATACTGTCTCCTCTCTTCAGAGGCACCCACCTCCTTCTAGAGAGCTTTCTGCATGGCCGCGAACACCCCTGCCTTGCGGCGGAATTCGGTGTAATTGTTTGGACATGCGAGGTGCATTTCCTTCCAGAGGTCGGTGCATTTTCTGAGGCCGGCCATCGCTACGACGACTTTGGTGTCTTCGCTGACCGGTTCGCCTTCCAGCAGTATCTTGTCAAACTTACTGCTGGTCGGTCTCATTCTCGCCTTGGTGGATGTTGGCGAGACGGTGTTTCTGGGTAAAGTAGGATCCGAACCCGGAGAAGTGGACCAATAACTCCCGCAAGAGTTGGCCAGATGAGCAGATTGACCCCGGGGCGAGTGATGAGAACCAGCGGTGAGCTCGGTTCCCTAGGCTCAGCGGGAAGTTCCGGCACTGAGTGGAGTCGGTGGCACCCACCGAGATCATAAAGTCCATGTACTTGGCCAGGTGGACTTTCAGGTCAGATTCGCCCTCGTACGCGGACATCACCAAAAATTGTATCTTTTTCTGGACCGGTGCTCGGAGGATGGCGGGTGCCAATGGGGAGATGGGGAGAGTCGTGGCGTCAGGTCCGTCAGACTTGGCTGCTACTTGTGCTTGTAGGATTTCGATGACCTTTTTCAGTGAGGCCAGCTCTTCATTTTGGGTCACCTCCGGCGGAGGTTGCTCGAAGGTTGTGCGCCTCGTGGACGCACGCCCCCGAGGCGCCTCACTCTGGGTGACCTCTCAGTGACGGGCTGGAATTGGCATCCGCCAGGGGGCCCAACCTATCGGTGGCGGGCCTTCTCAATCGTTCATGGGCGGACCTGCGCGGCTGCAGGTCTGAGTCTCCTCCGTGGGACATGACCGGGGCGACTGTTCGTTCATTTTCTCCGCACCTGGGTCCCAGTCTGCCTTGTAGGACCTCCCTCCTCGTTGATTGGTGGGTGTCGAATGCCTCGGTGTAGGCCGAAGCTCGCCCGGTGTATGGGGCGGGTTCCTCCACCACCTTGGCTTTTCCGGCCCATTCTCGGTGTTGGCGGGCTTGGGCTGAGCTCGCCTCCTGTTCGGTGGGAAGAGTGCTGTACTCCCCACGGGTCTGGGTGCCCTGAGTGGGCCTCGCTTGCTCCCGGGTGTCGGCTGGAGCTCGCCTAGGTACTAGGGCGAGCTCATCGTTCTGCCTCTGCTACAACCTCTGTAAGGTTGCGATGGTGCGCTGGAGCTCGTCGGGGTGTTGGCCAGGTCCCTCAGGGCAGGGCCCAAGTCTTCCTGGGTCACTACAACTCGCGGAGGTCGCGGAGCTGCAGTGCTTTTCTGGGGAGGTCGGCGCGAGGTCTCCACCTCGGCCTGGTCCTGGTCGTCCCCCTTCAATTTCCCGGTGGTTGCGGAGGTCTGTCCCTTAGCCATTTTTGGGCTTTGGAGGGGGTTACTTGCAACAGGTCGCCGAGGTGGGGGGAGGTCGCCCAGGTGGGGGGAGGTTGCCGAGGTGATGGTCTCCGGCCAGCTTGGGTAAATTTCGTTTGGGTTTTCGTCTAGCATCGCGTGCAACGAATTATCCAAAATTCGGTTTATTCGAGTACACCCGTGCGTTTGAAAACTTTTTCCGAGCAGAATTTGGGAAATCCGGAAATTTAGATTTTTGTCCGAAAATCTGGGTTTTCGTTCGAAGGAATGAATATATGTGTGTATCTTCAAGTGTTCTTGAGTTTTATCAAGAACACCTTCAAATCTTCAAATCTTCAAACAAACCCTAACTTTTTGTTCTTGAGAAATTTTAATTTTTCAGGTTCGTACGACACCCTTCCTCTAGCGCCAAATTGTTGATAGAATTTACTAATCGTGGCTTGTTATGTCGGATTAATCCTACCAAACAATAACTAAGAATTAATGTTCTTAGAGGAGATAATGTAGAGAGAGAGAGAGAGAGAGAGAGAGAGAGAGAGTGAGAGCTTAGAGAGAGAAAGTAGAGTGTAGGAAATGTATTAATTGTATTGAATTATTCCTGAATAGTACAAAAGAGGTCTTATTTATAGGTACGCGAGTGTGAGACGGCACCTTACGAGCCTATATGGCTTCCGGTGTTGACGAGGGTTCCTTACCCTCGTCTTGATCCCTCACACTGCTTCCCATGTCGTGCCTTGTCCTACTATTATGCCTTAAACTAGATGGGCCTCATTAAAAACCTCGCCGTAAACCACCCTTGTGGATAAACCGGACGGAAGGAAAAAGAGCGCAACCATCGAGGTCCTACAGGCTACAAGGCGAGCTCGAGGGCGAGCTGCAATACCTTACGCGGTTTCTGGGCGCCTTGTGATGACGGACCTCGGCGAGGTCCTCGTGGAGGTAGAAGTGAGCCCCTTGGGCGAGCTGCCCCCATGTGGGCGAGCTCCGGACCTTCGTGGGTCTAGGCGAGTTTTCGCGGTCTATCAAGCCTTGGTGATTATGCCGAAGTCCATTGTATTAGTTTGCCATGTCAACAACATCATAAGAATAAGGTCAAAAACATCATAGGAACACTAAGAATCAACATAAGCAGCATTGCAATGAGATTTGTGAAACGAACACACCCCACAAACTTTTTTGGACCAAGGGTCTAAAAAGTTTGGCAAAGTGGAGAAAAGATCATGCAATGCATCAATCAAAGCACAAAATACCACAAGAATCACAATAAAGCTCAAAATAGCAATCTCAATATCTAGCAACAAAACCTAGAAATGGAAGTACCTATAGAGATAAGTGTAAAAACATACCTTGAGTTGGGATTAAGAATAGGAGAGTGACTTGCCACTTACATGAGAATGTCATTCTTGGCCAAGTAGGAAGAGAATTCTCCTCATCACACCTTTCTAGAGCTCACAAATCACATCAATTATCATTGCAAATCAAAATTTGAAGAACGAACACACCCCCCAAACTTTTTCGGATCAAGGATCCAAAAAGTTTGGAAAAGAGTGATGAAAATAAGATTTGCAAAGAATCAATGACCAATAAAAGCATATACAAGCTCAACTAATCCAAGAAACACAATATATACCAAGAGGCAATACCCCCAAACTAGGGTAAATCACATGCACCAACCAAGGTAAGAGACACACTACCTCATATGAAGAAAATCAAAACAAATAACACTATCTAAACTACAAAGTAAACCTAATAAGAAACATTTTTTAAGGATGGGTTGCCTCCCATCTAGCGCTTGGATTTAACGTCCCCTAGCCGGACGACACCAATGTTAACTAAATGGCCAAGGATATTTTTCATTCCTCCCATCCAACTTTAATCTCATAGAATTATGATCAAGGAAACAAGTAGGATTTCTACCCCAAACTCCTACTTTCCTTATCATTTTATACTTGTAAGCACAAGCATTTTCTTTCTCTTTTCTTCTCAAACCAATCAACCCCTATCTCCTACTATAAAATATATTCAAGATGATTTTCAATTCAATCTTATCATCAATCAATTCAAGAGGCAAGATAAATTCACAATAAACAACTTTATCAATTAAAGCACAAGTAGAAGAGTCTAAGGGTTGAGAAATGCTCATTTCAATTGTAGGTTCCTCCTCTACTTCATTTTGTTGTTCTTCCTCCATAAAGCTCATGTCCATAAGTGGACATTCATCTTCCTCTTCTTGTTCTTTCTCCATTCCTCCTTTTGAATCTTCTCCTTCCTTATCCTCCACTTCTCGTTCTTGATTCCTATCAATATATACAAAGGAAGTATCATATTCATTATCATCATAAAGAGGATTAATATCATACTCAATATAATTGTAAAAAGGATTCATAAAGCTCTTAAAATCGGAGGTATCTTGAGCATGAGTAAATTTGATCTCTTCATAATCATCTTTAGCTTCTTCATCCTCTTCACTTTCATAAATTTCTTCTTTTTCTTCCTCCTTTACACACTCTTCTCTTTCTTCTTCTTCTAGTTCATCCTTCTTTTCTTCTTGATTCCTAATCAATATAGCATGAGGAAATTTATAAGCAATATCATCATTAATAATAGGAATTTCGTAGTCAATGTAAGCATGAGAAGGTTCAATAGACAATTGAATTCCAATACAATCTAGAATAGAAAGAGATTTAATTTTCTTATGATGATCATCCTCTTCATCTTCCACATTCCCTTCTTCCCCCATGCTTTCCACTTCCCCTTTAACTTCATCATTACCCCCATCTTCCTCCTCACACATCTCATTGGCTTGAATTCTCAATTGCTCCAATTGGAACTCCAAACTCTTGATTTGGCCACCTTGAGTCTTACAAATTTGATTGAACTTCTTATTTATCTCCTCAAAGTGCCTTGTAGCTTCAATGCTCATATTTTCCAATTCCTTGAGAATGTGAGCTAGAGTCTCATCTAAATGGCTAGGAGGTTTTTCTTCTTGATGGCAAGGCATAGGAATGGGTGGAGAGTAGGAATATGGCTCTTCATAAGAGGTATAGGAACATGGATCCTCATAAGAGTAGGAATATTGATAGGTGTATGGATTAGGTGAATAAGGAACTTCTTGTGGAGGTGGTGGTTAATATGGGTAAGGTTGATAGGTATATGAATTAGGAGGATATGTGTATTGTGGAGAATACGAGTAGTGGTTGTATTCGCCTATCTTCACTTGAGTTCACTCCTACAAAAACAAGCAAGTATCAACACTCACCAAGTATAGTCAAAGACAAGCAAAGAAACAAAATAAAGAAAAGAAATCTAAACAAACATCAACTCGCTTGACAAAGAGACCGTTTCTCCGGCAACGACGCTAAAAACTTGTTTGCCAAAATCGTGTATGATTTCCACGCAAGTGAACGTGGTCGTTGTTGTCGTGGCAAGTTAACCAAGTTAAATACGGAATACAGAGAAACGATGCGATATCAAGCAAGTATTGAGTGTCTACAAAGGTTCTAGCTAGTGAAAACAAGAAAAGATCATAGTTTCTATCTACTTCACAAAACAAAGTAAAAACTAACTATCACCTCTAGGAAGTGAGCAAATGAGTAGTGTGTGTGCATGGAAGTAATCCTACTATGGTTCATCTAGTGTCCTATCCATCCTAGCATGCAAAAGGTCTCTTGGTGTCTTAGTCAAGCCAACTAGTGTCTAGATCTCTCTACAACACAAGGTAAGGGCTCTATTGGATGTCTAGATCTCTCTACAACTTCCAACACTCCAATTAAGAGGTCTAGGCTAATATGCAATTCTCATTGGTCATACAAGCCAAATATCAAACACTTGGTATGCATAAAGTTCTTATAGCTCAATTCTCATTTCATAGCTAAAACATATAAGCCATACATTCCAATTAAACATCCCAAGCATTCATACAAGTCATTAATAAGAGAATTAACACATCAAGATCACTAATTCATGCATAGGATTAACAAGAGACTAAATTCTCCATAGTAATCATACAACCATGCAACAAGGAATTAGCCCATGACTAATTGGTAATGAAAAACAACAATTAACAATCTAAACATCATGAATATGAATTAAAACAAGAGAGTTAAAGGTAAACTTACCATAGAAAGAGAAATTGAATACAATCTACAAACCTCCAAAAATGCTAAGTCTTGATCCAAAGCTCAAAATATAAAAATGAACCCTAGGAATGAAGCTCTAATCACTATGAGTATGTAGGAACAAACGGATCTAAAATCCGACGGACGGATCAAAAGTTATGAAAGAAAGAAGATTGAATCTAATTAAGAACCCACTAAGTAACTACCTAATTCTCTCTCTAAACTAATCTAAGAACTTGGAATAATGAAGATGATCCTTTGGAAATCTGATCCTTAAGCTATTTATAGTGCTCACAATGTTTAGTCCAAAGTGCCCTTCATTAAACGCGCAAAAAGATAAAAATAGCCCTGAAATTTCAGAAATTTGAACTGCTGCCGATCTCGTGCTTGGAGGCTGCCGACCGCGATCGTGCGCCTTGGTCGTGCGAGGTGCAAACTGCCGAGCATGAACTGCATGGCTGCCGACCTCACTCAGCAGCTTGGTCGCACGAAAACGCTCGCTACCGAGCATGAGCTTGTTTTCTATCGAGCTGGGTCATGAGGTCACGTGCGCGGTGTAAGGTGCCGATCCAGTACGCGGACGCACGACTCCCATTGAGGTGCTACCGACCACAAGTGTATGTCCTGCCGAGTTGCATCCTTAGCTCGGGTCACGTTCACCTTTTCTTATTTTTGTCATATCTTGAGCTCTAGAACTCCGATTGACTCGAGTCTTCTTTTGTTGTGACCCTCTCTTCAAGATCTTCAATATGGACATCAATTGCTTCCATTAGCTCAACTCCAGATTTTAGGACTTTTCTCGATCTTGCTCGTTTCTTCCTCATTTTGCCCGTTTTCACCTACAATTGCAACTTTCTAGCAAAAAAGGGTTAAATGCACAAAGTATAACATATTAGGGTCAAATATGAACATAATATCACCAAAAGCATATAGAAATGGATGCTAAAACATGCAATTATGACCCTAATAACTCTTGTTCAATTTCCTGCATTTATGCCCTTGTTAGATACAAACATTTTAGGATCAGGCGAGAGAACTTAAGAAGCTCCAGAAGCTTCCCCAGGTCGAAGAACATGGCTATCAGATCACTCAGTGGAGGATATCATTGGTGATATCACTGAGGGAGTCAGGACCAGGAGGTTCCATGGCGAGCGTACTTTGTTCTATTGTTTCATGTCTGATCAAGAGCCTAAGAACATTGAATAAGCTCTTGCTGACTCCAACTGGATCTTGGCCATGCAGGAGAAGCTCAATCAGTTTGAGCAAAATCAGGTTTGGGAGTTAGTGGAGAGACGTAGGCGTCAACATGTCATTGGCACCAAATGACTTTTCAAGAACAAGAGAGATGAGAAGAATGTTGTGGTCTGGAACAAGGCCAAATTGGTGGCTAAGGGTTACTCTGAGGCTGAAGGGATCAACTATGATGAGACCTTCGCCCCAGTAGTAAGATTGGAAGCAATTAGGTTGTTTCTGGCCTATGCAACAATCAAGAAATTCAAAGTGTATCAGATGGATGTCAAGAGTGCTTTTCTGAATGGTGTGCTGAATGAGGGGGTGTATGTAGAGCAACCTTCTGGATTCAAAGTTGGTGAGAAGGTCTATCACTTGAAGAAAGCACTCTATGGATTGAAATAAGCTCCCCGAGCTTGGTATGATACCCTCTCTCAGTTCCTGATAGACCACATGTTCGTGAAAGGAATAATGGATAGAACTCTATTCAAGATCACTGAAGGTGAGGACATTCTCTTGGTTCAGATTTATGTCAATGACATAATTTTTGGATCACCAAATCTGAAGCCGTGTGAGAAATTTTCCAAGCCGACGACTGGTAAATTCGAGATGTCCATGATGGGAGAGATGGATTTCTTCTTAGGTCTACAAGTCAGGCAATCAGACTCCGGAATCTTCATCAACCAGTCTAAATATACGAAGGATTTGATTTAGAAGTTTGGTTGTCAGTCCAGCAAGGTTTCAAGGATTCCAATGAATACTAACGAGAAGCTAGATCCGAACAAGGAAGGTTCATAGACCAAACTGAGTATACGACACTGATAGGATCATTGTTGTACCTGACTGCAAGTCGACCCGATATCACTTATGCAGTAGGAATGTGTGCGAGATACCAGTCAGATTCCAAGAAGAGTCATCTAGAGAGTGTAAAAAAAATACTGAAAAACCTTAAGGGTACTGTCAGTTTAGGACTTTGGTATTCCTCTTATGACAACCTAGAATTGATCACTTGTGACTTGTCTTTTGAGAGTGTAGAGATTTTCCCGGGAGTCTTGAATTCTCGCTCCACTAGTTTATGAGTCACTTTTATCCAAAATTTTCATACCCTTTACCAAAGAGCCTACGTTACAACCAAAAGTAAAGTCCTCTTTGATTCATGAATCGATCACTTATTTTGTGGTGGAGAATTGAGACTATTGACAAGCATATGGTAGTGCATTTGTGTGAATTGATTTTTGAGAGCATACACGTCCTTATACACTTTTGAGAGAAGAGTGAAACACATACTTGAGAGAATTGTGAATTGAGCATTTTATTTGGCATTAATTTGATCATAACTTGTGAGTTTGCTAGTGAATTTTTGTTCCTTAAGGCTTGACTAGATTAAAAGGACTGATAATTGATTATTCTTGCTTGAAATTGATTTCTCACAATTTTCTTACCTTGGTCTTATTTTTCTTTCGTTGCTCGGGACGAGCAACACTTTAAGTTTGGGGGAATAATTGGTGTGAAAATTGCTCGAAAATACTATGCTTTATTGGCTTATTTTAATAGAATTTCGTGCATTATTTACACTAATTTGATTAATTGGGCATAATTATGAAAATTGATATGTGTCTTGCTATTTTATAGAAAAAATCATTTTTTTTAGCAAACACTTGTCTATTAATTTCAAAAATGAAACTCAATAATAGTGTTTTAATCTATGATGCACGGATTCTTCTAAAAATGTTACAATGCAGTATCAGATTCGCACCCGCACCCTAAAAAGGGTAAGATTCTTGAATTCTCGTGTCGGATTCTCCACGTGGCGAATCCATCTGCCACGTGGCGAATCCAGCTAACGAATTCTCGAATCCACTCCACGAATCCTATTTATAAGCACTGAATATATTATTTAAATTGAATTTTATTATTTCGTATAAGTTAAATTGATAGTGTGACACATGTTTTAGATTGAATTTACTACTATGATTTATGTATTGAACTAATGTAATTCAAATTGATATTTTTTTTTACATAATTATATTATATTATTGGATATACTCAAATTTTAGGTGATAAAAAATATAAATATTTTATAAAAATTATATTTTTTAGATATTATATATAATAAATTATAAATAAATAGACGTATCCTTGAAGAATCGCACCCTAATTTTTTTAAAAACTCGTATCGTATCGCACCCTCATCTACGTATCCGCACCCGTGCAACATAGGTTTTAATTAATTCTTGTTATTTAATGTAGAGTTGATCCTTCAGGAATTAAATGAAGCACGTAACATTTGTCTTTTTGCCAGACTCTCAACTTAATCAAGAAGATAATGGAAACGTGGTCGCCTCCAGCTACTCTCCACCTCTGCACTGCCCAAACCACTATTCACGGCCTGGTCATTGCCGCCTCTGCTACCTCTTTACCGGAAATATGCCAACACTTACAGCAAATCGACACCGGAATCAAACCACTGCAACAAAAGTCGTCCAAAGCCACTCGACGCCGCCGCAACACTCAACGCGCCACCACAAACGCAAACGCAGCGTCGTCGCCGCCCTGTTTCCGTCCACCGATTTGAGAGCCACCGTGAAACCGCCTAATCGCCGCCGTTCGTCGCTGCAAATTTTGCCTCTGCTCGTCGTCAATTTCCGCCGGATTTCCGTCTGTCCTCAGCCGAAACACTCCTACGCGCAACCTCTACCTCTCCTCTGTCACAGCCGCGCAACACCATCGCAACCGTACATCGTGCAACCTCCGCCGATTCGACCTCGCAACCACCTGCGTCGCTCTACTCCGTCGCACCTGAAACCGCAAGCGCCGCCTGCAATAGAAGACACTCCATCAGAATCCGTCTCAACCGCCTCTGCCGTACCTGAATGTTGGTGAAGGAAGGTAAATGGGCCCAAGTTTCATTGAATCTGTGAAGCCCAATTCTCAATTAATTTCAAAGCCCAACTTCCTTTTAGTTTCATTATTAGTAATTAGAAGTTCACCAAGTCTCTTTACACTCTGTATCTCCAAATTCAATTTTATATCTCTCCTAATTCGTTTTCAAAGGGAATCGAACCCAGATCACTCATTCAAATGAGGAGCCCAGTGACCAGGTGAGCTAACCCACCTTGTTAATAAGGAATTAGATTATTATTTTAGTGGACATTCAGTTTTAGTTTAGAGAGAGAACAGAACACAAAGTCAGTATTCATTATATTCGATTCCTTTTCGTTTACAGCAGTTTGATAGAGAGTTAGGGTTTGCTTTTGAGACGGATTTAGATTGCTTTTCTTTGTGGTTTTCTTGAACATTACGGTGATATCTTTATTTTATTTCTATAATTTTAGTTTTAAATTTATGGCTTTAACAATCATTGTCTCAATTGTTTATTTTATTTGTTTTCTAGGATTAGATACGAACTAAATTCTTATTACTTCGAATATGTGAAATTAGGAGGAACCCTATTTGAGGTTGGAAGATATATATGTTATGATTTTAGTTCCGTGATTTATATTCCAAGATTGCGTATTATTGAATAAAAGTTGCATGCAATATTCTTTAAGCTTGATTATGTGTATTTAATTCATGTCTACGACCATTGTGTGGATTGAATTTCATATGAAAAGTATGAGTGAGTATGTGGATTTTGAATCAAATCAGTGCTTAGATGTCCGATCAAGAGTCTACGTGTTTAGATTAACCGACCTTGAACACTATTGTCTATGATAGTGAGAGAAGAATAAATTAGACTTAGTACCCATGTTGGAACAGAATAATTAATTCACCACCCTAGGAGATTTAATTTGTATTGAGGACTCAAGTGAGGGTTCTGGAGGGACTCAACCTGATGGGAAGATGATAAACAATAAGGTAGTTATTTTGTCTATAAAATAATTGCATACAATAGTGGTGGCTCCATATAAGTGAATTAGAATTCATAGTGTGATTATTGAATTACCTACTAATAGGGGGATACCTAGTGAATCATATTCGGAGTATACTTTCTCATCTTTGCGCTTGCATAGTTTTTAGGTTGTGTTTATTTCTTTTATTTTAATATTGTTGCATCTTTGTTAGAATTTAGGAACAAACCCTTCTTGCAATTTCAATTTCTAGTTAGATTTTTATTTATTTTTAATTCAACAATTAATAAACATTCGCTCATAGTTTACCTCATGTGGGTTCGATACTACTTGTCTCTATACTTGCTTATACTACACGATCCTTCCTCTTGAGGGTTTGGATTTTGTTTATTTGCAAAATATTAGTACAAGTCAATGTGTCAGACATCACATCAATCACGGGTTTTATAACTTTAAATCCCAGTCATTCATTTAATATTCAATTATTATTTAATGAAATAATTTTAATTAATTTCGGACATCCTCTAACTCGCATTTAATGCGCATGGCGGGAATGGTTTTCAATTAATAATTTGAATCATTACTCTTGAAAACTGAAAGGGCACTGTTTTTGTACGTGCATTTGCGTCCTTAATCTCAACCATTGAATTAGAAGAGTTTTTACATCTAAACTGTCTGATTAAAACTGAATATTTGGTATAAATAGAGAAAATTACACATTGTGCGACCTTTACGCACTCATATCCTTTCTCTCTATATTACACTCTCTCTGCATCTAACCCCTTCTCTCAAGCATTCTTCAATGGTGTTCTCATCCAAGCAGTTCTGTGACAACCTCCAGTTTCTAAAGAACTTCATCACCTACGAACCTGTTGCAGACTTCACGTCCTTCGGTCACGAAGATGTGAAATCCGTCCATAAATTTTGCTCTAAGGCAAACATTCTCGATTGGGTGACCTTGAAGCCTTCGAAACTTTGCCTAGTTTTGGTTACTGCATTCTATTTATGTTTGAAACAGAACGAAGATGATGAATGGGAGTCGACTGTGCCATTGAGTCACTCCAAGAAGGTGGATGGTAAGACTATCATCGAGAGGAAGTGGGTTAAGATCAACGTTTGGAATGTGATCAGGAGGATCTTCAAGCTTCTTCACTCAACCAAGGACCGCTGATTGCCCATGCCCACTGATTTTGGAGTTACGCATGAGCTGGACTTCCTGGATGCCATCTTGATCGAACCGGCAACGTTCAAACGAAGGAAGAACAAGTCCCTCCTCCAGCCCAAATACAAACTGCTCTTTGATGTTGTCGTACAAAGCATTATGGGGAGTGTTGGAGGAATTGAGCAGATCTCCAAGCCCAAGATCTGCATGATGATGGCAAGGAGGGAGTATCAGCCATTGGACTGGGAGGAATACGTCATCCAGAAGTTGGTGGACGAGAAGAAGAAGATCGATGTTGGTAAGGATGGGAAGGTTATCTTCAAGAAGGCTCTTCATTTAGGGAAATGGTTGTCCCAGATGCTGCAAACCTTGTCCTTTGGGAATATGGATGTTGAGGATTTCATCGATATTCTCTCGAGGATCACCTTGTTCAGGATGAAGGTGGATGTAGAGAAACGGCTGGATCCTCCAGTCAACAGTAGGAAGGAGAAGACAGTTGTCCCTACTGAGTCTTCCAAGCCGACTCAAAAGAAGAAAGCCCCTACAGCTCAGAAGGCGACCTTGTTGGTCGATGAGCAGATCGATGAAGAGGTTGTCGAAGAGGAGTTTTTGGAAGAGGAGGTGGAAGAAGCTGAACAAGCTGATGTTCAGGAAGAAGGTGAGCAAGCAGATGCTCAGGAGGAAGCTGCTCATGAGGGAGCTGAGGCATCTGGTGCTCAGGAGACAGACACTACTGCTCAAACTGCTGAACCCCCATTTCAGTACGAGCAGGACGTTACTAATGACCAAGTCATGGAAGTAATCGAGGCTGTCCAGACTCTGATGGTTGATGAGGCTCATGAGAAACCAAGGGTGGATGAGACTCATGGGGGAAGCTCAGGCTGAACCTCTCAGAAGGAGATCCCTCCTCATTCTGAAGAACGAGACCTAAAAATAGCAATGTTTGGTCCTTCAGACATTGAGGAGGAGGAGGAGGAGAAGAAAGAGGAGAAGCGAGAAGTGAAGGAGGATACACAGTGGCGTTTCCCTGTCCCCGACATCAATAGCCTGACGGACTTCGAAGTCCTTGCCAGAAGTCAGGCTATCTGATTCATTCACAAGCACCTCCTTAACTTCACCGGAGCATTGAAAGAAGAAGTTGTCCAGCTCCAGACATACGCGCTGACTAGGAAAGCCACTTACTTTGAGTTGGTTGTTCTGATCGAGAAAAAGGGGTGGGAAACCCTTAGGGTAGAGGAAGCAACGTTGTTCGATGCCTTTGGGATCTGCACCTTCTCGCAGCTCTTGAAGGTGGAGGACTTTATCCGGACGGTGAGTGCCAAATTTCCGGAGGAGGTTTTTACTGAGCTGGAGGCTCAAGAGTAGGTTCATGAGGGAACTGAGATGGAGGTTTTGTGGCTCCAGAAGTGGAGGCCAAGTAATAAATGGTTGCTGCTGAGGAAGTTCAACAAGGTGCATATCAGGAGCAGATTACACCGGTCGATGATGTACCTACTGGGGCGGTAGGTACTAAGGCTGGCCTCTGGATTAATTCAGCTGAATATATCCATGCCAACATCCACAGAAAACTGAACAGTCATGATGGTAGTCTGAGGAGATTTCAAACGTATGCTGATCTGATGTCCCTCAAAGTTGCACAGCTGCAGGGTAAACTAAGAAGCTCAGTGGAGATAATCGGCACTCAGCATGGGGTTGAGATGAGCACGGTCATAGGCCAGGCTGAAGAACACTCTGAAAAGGCCATTGCTGCTTGCCGAACAATGATTGCTGAAGCCTTCAGTGGTCAAGAGGCGCTGATGAACAAGCTAATCGATGCCAAGCTGGCAGGTTTTGACGAAAGGGTCGGGGAGCTGGCCAAGGAAGAAGCTTCCACTAAGACACGGACGGCTGTCAAGAAGTTCGGAGAGGAACTGAGGAAAGAGGAATCAGAGTGGCATCAAGCTGTGACCAATCTCAAACATGAGTCTGACGATGAGCACCAAAGCCTGATATCATTTCAGAAGTAGCTTGATATCCTTGCCACACAGAATACTGTCCGTGGAGATCAAATTGCTGAGTACAAGAAACAACTGAAGGATTTCTTCGATCGCACTGACTCACAAGGCCTCGCCCTAGAGGACATTGTCAAGAAACTGAACGCCGACGATGATGCCAAAAAGGGGGAAGGAAGGGATAAAGAGAAGAAGGTTCGGAAGAAAGTTGATCAGAAGAGGAAAGGACCTTCCTCTGGAACCCCTTCTGATGCCCTTGAGTCTGCTGCTGCTCCCAGGAAGAAATTGAAGCAAGGCTCACTGGATGAGATCTACAAGGAGATTTAGGTAGGTCTTCATCCTGAATTTGCTGCTCAGAAGACGGAGATGAACGTTCCTGAGAAACTGACAAAGATGAAGGTCATTTCTCAAGACACTAAAATTGAAGTGCTGAAGGGGATAGTGCAATACTTGAAGACCTTGGTTCAGAAGCAGAAGAAAGTTGCTGCTGTATCAAGAAAGAAGGCTCCCAAAAAGCTGGTCACTCAGGAACTCGGACCACTTCTCTGGGAACATATCGAACAGTTTGTTCCCAAAGAGTTGAACGAGAAGTGGATTCCCCTGAGGAACGAGTGGGTTGATCTTTTCTATGTGATGGAGATCTGAGATGATCTTCAAGAGGATAAGGAGACGATCCTCCACCACTGGATGATGGAAGAGCATCCTGACATCTGGACTGAAATTGTCAGGCATGCGGACATGAAGATGGTGGAAATCAGGGCCCCGGAGAACATCAGGTATCTGCCTCCGTTGCAAGGGATTTCACATCAGCTGAATGGACCAGCTATTCAGGAGGAGATAAGACGCATAGCCAGGGCGACTGACTCCCTAACTGACTCCAATCTGATGAACACAATCTTGTTGTATGTACTGAATAAGTATGGTATCCCGTTGGATCAATAGGATGCAGAATAAATGTGTAATAGATCAGGATCAATGTAATAGTTTCAGGAACCCTTGTACTCCTTTGAAAATTAATGAAACGTGTTACATCTTTGAGATCAACAACTCGTTGACTCCAGATTTATTTTTCTGCACCTTATCAAGAACTGTACTGACCCTTTCCTGTTTCCATCTTATAGACTAAGTACCTCAAGGTGCTAGAGGTTAATGTACTGATTGTACTGATTCATATCAGTCTGATGTGTAGATAGTTAGGAACTTGTGTAGGGTTTTGGCATCATCAAAAAGGGGGAAATTGTTGGGATAAAATCTGAGTTGTTTTGATTCAGATCCCAAAAACCCTTGATAAATTTACCAAAGTATAGTTGGTCAGGATTATATAGCTCAGGACTAGTTAGGTTAGAGTAGGTTTTCTAGTCACAGGTATTCAGTTCAGGGGGAACGCACTGAAGACTGAAGATTGATGAAGACGTCTCAAAGATTCCAAGTCATAAAGGTGTTCAGTCCTGAAGGTCAGAGTTTGCACTGAAGACAACTCAAGATATCTGGCCTGAAGTTGAAACCTTAAGAACCTAAAAATCGGTCCTGAAGATGGTCGAAGACAATCCTGAAGATTTCCACTGATGATGTTCTTACTGAGTACCCTAAGCATGCTTAGGTTAGTACTCATTCAGTGAGGGCGGACGTAACCCGAGTAACCGAGTTAAGTATCTTCCATACTGATACTTTATAAATCCTAATGAAAGGCTTACTGACGCAATGGAGAGTTAGCATTTTTGTCAACACCTGAGGACAAAAAGAATGTCGGCATCTCCGAATAAGACAAGCATTTAACCTGAGTAAAGTGCAAGACACTTAGAGTTTTAAATGTACGATGAAGCATAAAGTCACAACACTTTACTAGCCATTGGAAGCACGACCAGTAAGATGTCGACACACACGTATGGAGATTGCGCCGCATTTAATGCTCCTCAGACTTGCAGGCGGCGGACCAGAGAATTTCCCATTTAAGCATGGTGAAAAGTGCATCAAGTACAAGCTAGCCTGCACCTACCTAAAATAGGTAGATTCAAAAAGATCTCCTCCAATGGATCTATTTTGAATCTCCCTATAAATACAAAAGACCTTGCGCTCCCATGCAAGGTTACAGAAAAATTCCAAGCTATTGAAAACCTCCAAGATTCCAAGTGCTCAAAGCATACTTCAAGCAACACTTTGCAATTAAATTTTCCTAGAATTGTAGTAGGAATCATTCTGTATTTGCTTAGAGTGATAATCCTTATCTTTAGCATTATTTAGATTTGAAATGATTATCACACCCTTAGCTTGAAACCAGAAAGCCAATCTCCTCAGTTTGTGTGTTGGTTGGTGGGAAGGACTGAGACTTGTAAAACGCCTAGGGGTCGATTTCCTGAGAGAGGAAAGAGGCTACTCGTGGACCTTGGCACGTTAAAACACAAGTACCAATTCTCAAGGAGAGAATTGTTTCCTTTTAAATCAGGTCGTGGACGTAGAAATTGGTTATTTCCGAACCATATTAGAAATGTCTCTTATGTGCTGATTTACATTATGTTCAGGATCATTACTGTCGTCATATTAAACTGAGCATTCAGCATTATTTTACAACTTAAGAGAAATCAATTCTCCTGACCCTGAACTTGTGCACCAGCCTTAACAACTATTTCTAAGCAAAATGGAAAACCAGTTTTCAGGGCATAAAACGAGTAGAACTTAAGGGCTCACACTTCCGCACATAACTCTAGCTTACTGAGATAGCTATCCAACTGACTAGCTACTTCAGCAGTCAGTAGGTGGGTTATCTCTACTGAGCTTTCGAGAGTACAACACTCAGAACTCAGCCTATTTGATTCCTAACTGATTCGTCTTTGCTGCCCCTGAGACCATCAGTTCAGTGAGTACTTTTAGGATCTTTGATTAGGGTAATAATTGCATCATTTTGTATCCATTTTAGAATGATATTTAGTGGTTTATGTGCATTATTGACCCTAATATGTTATACATTGTGCTATAACCCTTTTTGGCAAGAAAGTTGCGTTTTATAGGTGAAATCAAGCAAAATTGAGGAAATCGTGATTATCGAGGATGAGATGACGTGATCCGAGCACATGGGAAAGCTTAAATGACTTAAAAGAAGACACTAGGAAGCTTGGACGAGACATAGGATCGAAAATGAGAAATTCGAAAATGGATGTTGCACTCGGACCGTTGACCGAGCGTTGACCAAGAGGCAACCGAGCGCCGGCCAACTGATGTCCGAGCTAAAAATCTTTGGACACCAAAATTTGGGGCGCTCGACCATTAGCATCTGAGCGGCTGTAGAAGGGTGACCGAGCTCACCTTCAGATTTTAACCAAATTAAGGGCAATTTTGTCTTTTCCCGCGTTTAATGAGGGGCAAATTGATCTAAGCATTTTGAGCACTATAAATACTTCAAGGATCAGATTTTCAAGCATTCCCAATTAGTATTAGATTCATTAGATAGTTTTAGAGAGAGATTAGGTAGTTATTAAGTGGGTTTGAAGTTATTCTTCATACTTCTCTATTTGATTTCTTGTAATCCAACCATTAGATTTACGATCCATTTGGTTCATTAGATTAGTCTCGTTGTTAGCTACATTCCTACGGTAGAATTTATCATTTGAAGTTCCGGATTAGAAGATAGCATTTGAAGGTTTGTGGATTATCTTTCAATTTCATCTACAATTGGTAAGTTTCTTTGTATTTCTCTTGTATTAGTGTTAATGATGTATGATCTTAGCTTAATTGTTGACTTGTATTGCCAATTAGCCATGGGCTAATCTCTTGTTGCATTGGTGTATGAATACTATGGTGTAGTTTAGTGTCTTGTTAATCCATGCATGAATAAGTGATCTTGATGGATTAATTCTCTAATTTAATGATTTGAGTGAATGCTTGGTGTAATCACTTGGATGTCTTGAGCTTATGTGAGTTAGTAACACATGAGAATTTAGTTAGTTCATGGAAGTTCTTGAGTGAATTTTGTGCTTACCAAGTGTTTGTGTTAATGCTTTTATGTCAATGAGAATTGTTTAGGAGTTAAGAAACTCTCAAATGGAGTATTAGGTGTTGTAGAGAGATCTAGACACTTGATAGAGACTTAGCTTGATTAAGACATCAAGGGACCTTATGCATGCTAGGATTGATAGGATGCTATATGAACCATAGTTGAAATACTCCAATGCACACACCAATCACACACTTTCTCACTTGTAAAAGGACGATAGTTAGAATTTACTTCTTTTGCAAAGAGTAGATAGAATCCAAGAACCTTTTCTTGCTTTCGTTAGCTATTACCTTAGTAAACAACCAATTCTTGCTTAATATCACATCGTTTCCCTGTGTTCGATATTTTATTTCTTGGTCAACTTGCCTAAGCCACAACGTCCACGTACACTTTTGTGAAACATACACGAAATAGGCAAACAAGTTTTTGGCGCCGTTGCCGGGGAAACGATTACTTTGTTAAGTTGGGATTGATGTTTACATTTTCTTTTCTTTGTTTTTCTTTATGTGTTCTTAATTATTCTTGGTGAGTGTTGATACTTTTTTATCTTTGTAGGAGTGAACTTGATTGAAGATGGGCGAATACAACCAATACTCGTATTCTCCACAATACATATATCCTCCTAAATCATATACATATCAACCTTACCAATATCATCCACCACTTCCACAAGAAGATCCTTATCCTTCTAATCCATATTCATATCAAGATTCCTACCATCACTGTGACGCCCCAATGTAGGAGTGTCATCTCTTTTCTTTATATTTATATAAAAGACACATTATTTGTCATAAAAATAATAAGTGATTTCATTGAAATTGAAAATAAATTGACTTTAAAATTTTATTAGCGGAAGACTGTATCGTGTAAACTCGAGTTGGTTTTTTTTTTCAAGTGCCTAATCATGCTTGTGCCTAACTCGTGTCATACCCACATATCTAAATCAAACCCTCGTTTAATTAAGATATTACAAAATAGATTATCATGCTCGAGATAGAATGAATAGCTAACTCACATAAAAGGCACACCACCATGTGATAGACTAGTCATGCACTCAAAACATCATTCATATTATTATAATAACATTCTAGTAGTTAGGAAAAGACTTGACGACTTACTAAGTAGTATAAGCATACAATTTTGGAAATCATCTTCAAACGATAGCACAAGGAAAATACTTAATAAACTCCTTATAGAGGACTTAAGACATTACACTATTATTTAGATGGAGTCGGCCCAGTCAGTCACGCGTCCTCCTCACCGCCAAAGTTTCCTAAAACAGTTAAAGTAGCATCATGAGCCTTCTCCCGGAGGAGAAGCCCAGTGGGATAACATATAATGTATAATGCATTAAAGAGACTAATAACATGTCAACCGAGTACATGCCAGGCCCATAGGCCCGACTAAGTTCATACTGACATAGTCCGTAGACCTGTCTTGATTCACACAGGGCATAGCCCGTCGACTAGCCAAAATTCACACAGAGTATAGTCCGTAGACTTGCATAATTCACACAGAGCATAATCCGAAGATCTGCCTGCTCGTACACACACAAATTATTCTAATTAATGCATAATGAATTAGAGGTTACCCACTTTTCAGTTGACAATTTGAGGTAGCTTCCGGAGAGTCCAGTCGTGGCGCACTGCACTCGACATATTGATTAACCTTTTAGTCTTTTTATCATTAAATCATATAATGGTCAATATAACTCGTTCAAATACTCTTTTTTTTTAATATTTAACTATATATATATATCATACGTATGTGTCATTCATTATATTAATTCCTGTGCACATCTATAATAAATTACAATAGAAAATTTAATAACTTTATCATTAGTTGCATCAAATATATATATATATATATATATATATATTTTACACATTCACACATAGGTATATATATATATACATATATATGTCATGTTAGTTTAGTCATACACAAATAAAAAGGTTATACTAGATGTACAATTTATATGAGAAAATAAGTGCATTTGTTGATTTTATCTATGATAGAAAAATTTATGAAGTTAATAAGATCAATAATTATATATATGAATTTACACTTTTGTATAAAAATAGACATTTAAAATCAAGGGACTTAGAAAAAAAAGATTTATTTATTTATTTATAAAATACTAGTTTAAATGCATTTTTTTTTTACTTTTAGAATTACATAAAGCTTATTAAAATCTTAATTATATGAAAATTAATAGTTTATTTAATAATATCATATCTCAAACTTTATTAGTTACATGCTCTTAATATAATAATTTTTATATATATGTACATGCATCCACACACACATCTGTACACTCATGTTAATAACCATACTAATATTATACTACTACTACTAATAATAATAATATAAAAAGATAAAGTATTTTGGCAGAACACACATACACTGCAGGACTAATGCATATGTGTATAAGAGAAAGGTAACCCACCATTTTTTTTCTCTTTTTTTTTTTGAGGAAAATTTTAACTACGTTTTCAAACTTACAGTACTTTAAAGAAATAAAAAAGTTTTACAAGTTTTGGTCATAAAAGGTCAAAAAAATTCTCGAAACAGACATGCAATCACATAGATAGATTCCTTAACACATATAAAGTGCAGTTGTGACACTCAACTCAATTTAATCACCCAAGGACCACCAAAAGTCCTCAAACAGTAAAAAAGATTCACAAAAGAAGAAAAAAAAACCACATAAAACTCACATGCAGTGACATATAACACATGCAATTCACAAGTTGATACTAAAAGTCACAGAATCAAAGGATTGATCTTTTTTTTTTCTTCCTTTTCCTTTCGAAATTTATTTTGGATAAAAAAAATGTAAACGAACCCTTCACTTTATTCTTACCTCTGAAAGAACAATTTTTTTTCTTCATGGGAGCTTAAACTTCAACGTTAATGGTGGATTTTTAGTGAGAGAAACAAAGTTAGAAAAGAGAGAGAGAGAGAGAGAAAGTGAGAGAGAGAGAGAGAGAGAGAGAGAGAGAGAGAGAGAGAAAGGAAAATGAAACGTCTTCTGAATGAAAAAAAAGTGAAGCTTCTGGATGCTGTTTACTTAAAGCTAATTTAATCCCTTTTAAAAATTAAAATTTAATTAGCCATATTTATTTATTAGCTTTCATACGGATGTATGTATATATATATATATATATTTATATATAAATGGTTGTAGATAATTATACATAACATTATATATATATATATATATATATATTCTTTACTATATATATATATATAGATATATCACGCACTCACACTACACAATTTGAGGGGAAGTTATGGACTTAGTCCACTTAACTCCCTCATTCAAATTTTATTTTATTTTCTTTTAATTATTTATATATATTATTGACATTTACAATAAGATAACATTATTTAAAAATATTTAATCTATGGAATTAAGTATAAAATTTATGCACATTTATAAAGACACCTTTGTAATAAAATTTTAAAATGAGTTAAATAAAATACATTAAATTTTTATTACTTAGAAATTTTGGAGAATTTTCCTAAATATAGTGAACATTTCTCACATAGAATATTTAACTTTTATTCCAGCTAGTATCATAAACATATTAAAAAAAATCTTATAATATAGTTTGGTATTAGATTATATCTAATTGA
>JAPKLY010000193.1:531301-568432 GCA_026898435.1 Prunella vulgaris
GATGGGAGGCAACCCATCCAATTGTTTCCTTTATTCTTCTCTTATTTATTTTTTTCTTTTTTTATTGGTTTTTTTTTTTTTTTTTTTTCTTGCTTGTTTGTTTTGTGTTAATAGGAATTGGAAGAAAGAGGTGCTAATATCATCATGATCATTATCTTGAGGTAAAATGTATCTTATCCTTGTTCTTGTTTTTAATTCAACTTAATAAATGATAGTTTGGAGGAGTGCATATTGAGATGGGTAGGATATGTTTTGGATAGAGTTGTGTTTGATTGTGCTTTGATTGGTGTTTGGGTGCATTGCAAATTCATATTCATCACTCTTTGCCAAACTTTTAGGATTCATGATCCAAAAAAAATTTGGGGGGGTGTGATCGTTCTTCATATTTGTCATTTGCAATGATGTGTGATAGGAAATGCATGAAATTTTTTAGTTTAGGATGTTGGTGTGGATTAGAATTGCATAAAATGGTGTATTTTAGTCATGGTTCGAAAATGGTGCAAAGTTGGTTTTGGTCGAGCTCACCATAGCATGTGATCGGGCCCTCCTATGCTAGAGATCGAGCAAAATTTCTCTGGAAGTCAGAACCTGGGGAGCTCGACCACCACGTTCGAGCAGTGGCCCAAGGATGTCCGAGTGGCTTTAGGCACATGACCGAGCGCGGGTTCGGATCCAAGGTAAGTCAACCATTCTTATACCCTTTGACTCATTTTTACACCTCACCTATAAATAGTGGATTCCACACACAAACACACACATTTCACCCTATTTTCTTGCACACTCTCTCTCAAGAACATAAGAAGAGGAAGAGGAAAATTCTTGGAATTCAAGTTCTACAATTCTTCTCTTCAATTCCTTCCATATGTATGTTTCCTATACTCATTTCTTACGTATGCTTGTATACTTGCTTCCCTTTCCTCATTTTAGTTTGTTCTATTGAGATTGCTTGTTTAGATTGTTGTTTTGTTTGGGATTTTTTCTTTGAATTATGTGAGATTCTTGAAGTATTGGTTTGATTTAACATTGCAAATCATCTTTTCACCACTTTAGCCAAACTTTTAGGATTCATGATCCAAAAAAGTTTGGGGGTGTATGTACGTTTTTCAAATCTTATTTGCAATGCATGATTATGTATATTCTTGGTGTTGATGATGCTTAGATTCGTGCCATGATTGATGATTTGATTTTTGCTTGTTCTTGATTGCTATTGTTGCTAGCTTAGGGAAATGGAAGCATGAGATAGATTTATTGTTGTATGGATGATGTAGTTAGTGCATAGTTAGATGTAATGTGTATATTGCTTAATTTATTTTTTTGTCTATAGTGTAGTTGATTCTTTGATGCTTGATACATGAATTATGTGTACATATTTGATATGATATGAGCCTTGATCACCTTAACTCGTGAGGTTTGAGCCTATTTTCCCGTTTTCAATTAAAACGGATGACATTTCTTTGATGTCAGATCCACATGGTGTATTTTCACTCTAGAACTTGATTTGAGTCTTATTTGAGATCACATTTTGTAATGAGTTGTCAAAAATGATTTGAGGCAATCTTTGATTTTATGAGAGTCACTTAGCCAAATTATCCATACCATAACATTGATTTCATAGTTAGCCATTTTGTGCCTTTGGCCTTTTTCTTTGGCAACCTATGATTGTAACTTAATTATCTTTCATTTTGAGCCTTATTTTTCCTATAACTAGTGGAGCTTTCATGAGCATAAGAGGGTTACATGTGCTTTAAAAGAGAGTTTGGTGGATGAGATGGTGAAGAAAAGTGAAAGAAGCAAAATATGAAGATGTAAAAAATGGAGGTGAAAGTTGTGTTGAATGAAAAAATGTGAAGAAGAGCTTATGTGACTAATGTGTTGGTGATGTGATACAAAATTACAAAAAAGGAAGTTTAAAAAATGCTTGAAGAAAGAAGCGTGAAAAGAATTGTTATATGGTTAAATGGTGTTGCAACTTGATCACTTGCAATCTATCTTTTGAAGAGTAGAGATATTCTAGCTAGGTATCTTGATCTCTTGCTCCACTAGTTTGATAGTCACTTCTATCCAAAAATATCCCACCCTTACCAAAGAGCCAACACTACAACCAAATAAAAAGTCCTCTTTAATTTGATGATGAGTTACTTGACAAGTGGTGGAGAATTAGAGACTCTTATCAAGCCTATGGTAGTGGATGTACTTTGTGTGATGTTGAGTGAAACCTCATACACTTGAGAGTTGAGTTATACACTTCCTAGTGAGGATTTTGACTCATTGATTTGATCATGTGTGCATTGATGTTTATGTATATGGTTGATGAGATGACACTACAATGATAGATTGCATGAATTAGGTGATGTGTTCATGGAATTTGATTGTCAGCTAGATGCTCATTGATACAATTATTCCCCTATCTTATCGTTTCGCTGCCCGAGGTCATGCAACAATCTAGTTTGGGTGTGATTAAGGTAATAATTGCATCATTTTGTATCCATTTTAGCATGATATAGAGTGGTTTATGTGCATTATTGACCCTAATATGTTATACATTGTGCTATTAACCCTTTTTGACAAGAAAGTTGTGTTTTATAGGTGAAATCGAGTAAAATCGAGGAAATCATGATTATCGAGGATGAGATAACGTGATCCGAGCACATGGGGAAGCTTAAATGACTTAAAGGAAGACCCTCGAAAGCTTGGACGAGCCATAGGATTGAAACAAAAAAGTCGAAAATGGACATCGCACTCGAACCATTGACCGAGCGTTGACCAAGAGGCGACCGAGCACCGGCCAACTGACGTCCGAGCTAAAAATCTCTGGACATCAGAATCTGGGGTGCTCGACCACATGAAGGGTGGTGCTCGACCATCAGCGTCTGAGTGGCTATAGAAGGGTGACCGAGGGCACCTTCGAATTTTGACCAAATTAAGGGCAACTTCGTCTTTTCGCACGTTTAATGAGGGGCAAATTGGTCTAAGCATTGTGGGCATTATAAATACTTCAAGGATCAGATTTTTAAGCATTCCCAATTAGTCTTAGATTCATTAGATAGTTTTAGAGAGAGATTAGGTAGTTACTAAGTGGGTTTGTAGTTAATCTTCATACTTCTCTCTTTGATTTCTTGTAATCCAACACCCAGATTTACGATCTGTTCGGTTCATTAGATTCGTCTCGTTGTTAGCTACATTCCTACGGTAGGATTTATCGTTTGAAGTTCCAGATTAGAAGATAGTATTTGAAGGTTTGTGGATTATCTTTCAATTTCATCTACAATTGGTAAGTTTTTTTGTATTTCTCTTGTATTAATGTTAATGATGTATGATCTTAGTTTAATTGTTGACTTGTATTGCCAATTAGCAATGGGCTAATCTCTTGTTGCATTGGTGTATGAATACTATGGTGTAGTTTAGTGTCTTGTTAATCCTATGCATGAATAAGTGAGTGGATTAATTCTCTAATTTGATGATTTGATTGAATGCTTGGTGTAATCACTTGGATGTCTTGAGCCTAGGTGAGTTAGCAACACATGAGAATTGAGTTAATTCATGGAAGTTCTTGATTAAATTTTGTTCATACCAAGTGTTTGTATTAACGCTTTTATGTCAATGAGAATTGCTTAGGAGTTAAGAACCTCTCAAATGGAGTATTAGGTGTTGTAGAGAGATCTAGACACTTGGTAGAGAGTTATCTTGATTAAGACATCAAGGGACCTTATGCATGCTAGGATTGATAGGATGCTAGATGAAACATAGTTGAAATAATCCAATGCACACACCAATCACACACTTGCTCACTTGTAAAAGGGTGATATTTAGAATTTACTTCTTTTGCAAAGAGTAGATAGAATCCAAGAACCTTTTCTTGCTTTCGTTAGCTATTACCTTAGTAAACAACAAATTCTTGCTTAATATCGCATGTTTCTCTGTGTTCGATATTTTATTACTTGGTCAACTTGTCTAAGCCACAACGTCCACCTACACTTGCGTGAAGCATACACGAAATAGGCAAACAAGTTTTTGAATCCACACCAAACATCCTAAATCTCAAAATTTGTCCTCAAATCATATCGTTTCGTATTTTGTAAGAGTATTTCCTGAGTTTCGAAAAATTTAACATCAGTGTATTCCCTCCCATACACTGATTATACTCGTTTCGAGACCAACACTAATAAAAATATAATATTTACCTTATGTATAAGTTAGGATGAACAATATCGTTTTGCTGATAATAAATTTTTTAAATGAACCAATATGTATATATACATATATATTTAATGAATTAATTATAATAATTATTTTTATTTATTCTAATATATATGTATGTATATATAATATTATATTAGCCCTCGTCACTGTAATTATTTTATCGTTGATGTTTATATTATGAGTAATAAAAATAACCATCAAATTACAGGGACAAAAATTATAAGGTTAAAAATATTTTAGGTCTTAAAAATATATAATCATATATAAATTAATTTGGAAATAAATAAAGTCACTAATTCTAAAAGTCCTCCGAAATCCCAATGGTTTTGATGGGATTGTTGGTATTTATAAATTACACAAAAAAATCCATCAAAATTCATCAAACTCATTAATCCTTTAAAATCCTTATATTTTTTAATACCAGTGGATTGTCTTCAAGTCTTTTAAAATCCTGATTGAATACCAGTAGATTGTTTTTAAGTCTTTTAAAATCAAGATTGAATATCAGTGGATTGTTTTTAAATTTTTTAAAATCCTAATTGAATACCAACAGACTTTTTTATAAGAAAAAAATATTTAAAATCTTACGAAATCCCGAAGGAATATACCCCTAACTTTTTAAATTTTTTGAATTTGCAATTCATATTCCAAACACTATTTAAGGATCAACATTGTCCACGAAACATGTGGTTAATTAAAAATAATAAAACCAATATTGAACATTGATTTGTGCATACTTTTTGTTCTATATAATTTAAAATATATTAATTAATACAAAATATAATACAAATAAATGATAAGTTTTCGTTTTAAAAAAGGCCATGTAGAAGTTATATTAAACTTTTAATGCAAAATAAAAATAATATTTTGTTTATCTATCAATCGAAGTTATGTGAATACATATAGGCATATATTCAGATTTTAATACTACTCATATTCAATTTTCTAAATATGAATACTACTAATTTAATTTTTGTATTTATTGAGATTTCAATTTGTGAATACTAATAATTGAATATTGAATTTACAACAACCAAAAAATTGAATATTAAATTTACAGCAAAAAATTGAATATTGAATTTACTGCAACCAAAAACTGGAATAAAAAAATGAATTACAACAACAAAAAATTCAAAAAAAAAAAAAACTCAAGACCGTACCCTTTTTTTTCAGCATAGATTAAAAAAATTCACACCTCTTTTTGCAATAACAAACGGAAGAATCAGTGCATACACGATAGAGATCGGAATCTTTTTCCGGTGAATCAACTTGAGCAAAAAAAAAAATTGTGGATCGGCATCAGATCGATGATTTCACTTTGAGAGGGGGAGGCGTCGGGCTAGATCTTTGTAGATCGGTCTCAGATCGACGATCTTGCCGTGAGAGGGGGTGACACCGTGGTGGGACAACCACGTGGCGAGGCGGTGAGAGGGTGACGCCGGGGACTGGAAAGGCGACGGAGAAGCAGGACAACGATCTGTGATGATGTGATGTAGATGGTGGCGGCGGATACTACCAGTGGAATACGCAGATGCCGTATCTGGTCCGCCACGAGAAGCCTCAGTCGGCGAGAATCGCCAGAGAGAGAGAGGAAATAATTAAATTGCGTCACATATGTAGTGATGATGGTGTCTATATTTTGGTGTATTTTGTAATATGGAATTTTTTGTGATGCATAGTGTAATATAGACTTTAATTTTGATGTGTAATGTAACTAACCCTAAATCTAAATTAATATTTCGTAAATAGAATAGCTAAAACAATTGAAGCAATGAGATCCCATTGAGTGAGATAGAAAAAATGTGACAGTGAGAATGAAGAATATGACAAATAAATTGAGATGCATATTTGATATACCAACAAACTAGTACGGGGTAGAATAAGTGATTGAAATGTGTGAGGCTTCTTCACAAATATGTTATTGGCCCATTCAAATTCGAACACAAAAAAGTAGGCACGGGCTTCTTGCAATTGGTGAAAATATATTATGATTATTATATTTAAAAAAATATAATATTATTAATTTTTAGTATAAAATTTTTAATTAGTTAATTTTAAATGTTGATTGATTAAATCGTGTATTAAAAATATACACATGATGAGACTAACTTTTTCGATCGATCTTTGTTTTGCTTTGCTTTGGTTGTAGTGTAGATGCCTCGTAGAGATGTGCGTCATGAGTCACGCCTCCTCTCGACTCCCTTTCTTTCCTCTGTGTTTATTAATTTAACCAAATCCAATTCGACGACTACTCAATAATTGATCGAATCATGTGTTTTTGATTTTGACTAATCTCTCTCTCTCTCTCTCTCTCTCTACTCCGTCTTCCAATTTCTCATGAATGGCAGCGGCGGCCGAGCCCTTACTCCTATCTACTCCTCCTCAGCTCCATGATTTCATCATCAATCTCTCTTCTTCCGCTCTACTTTATGACCACCAAGACTCTTCCCCCAATTCTCCCCCTTCATCTCCGCCTCCCTCCTCCTCCGCCCCTAAGAAGATGCAGCGCTCCAAAACCGCCCCCGCTATGGCTTCTATGAAAGATTACCGCTCTCATCGCTCCACCGATCCCAACATCCACTCCGATTCTTCTTCTCTCGTCCGCCAAGCTGCTCTCCTACTCGTCCTCTACCTATCCCTTGGGGTCCTCATCTATTCTTTCAACCGCAGCCATTTCTCCGGCGCTGAGACCCATCCTTTCGTCGACGCCATCTACTTCTGTATCGTCACCATGTGCACCATTGGCTACGGGGACATCGCCCCCACTTCCCCCATTGCTAAGGTCTTCGCTTGCTTTTTCGTGCTCATAGGCTTTGGATTCATCGACATTCTTCTCAGTGGTGTCGTCAATTACGTCCTTGATAAGCAGGAAAGCATGATTCTCGCTGGCATCAAGGGCCAGGGAGAAACCCAACACGCGCAGCAACCCCGCTTCTCTGCTAGGAATTTTTTAGTAGACGTTGCCAAGGGGAGGATGAGGATTAGACTTAAGGTGGGTTTAGCTTTGGGGGCGGTGGTGCTGTGCATCGGGGCTGGGATTCTGGTGCTGCACTTCGTAGAGCGCTTCGATATGGTGGATTCTGTGTATTTATCGGTGATGTCGGTGACGACGGTGGGATATGGGGACATGGCGTTCAAGACGATGAAGGGGAGGTTGTTTGCGTCGATATGGCTGCTGTTTTCAACGCTAGCTGTGGCGAGGGCTTTCGTGTATCTTGTGGAGGCGAGGATCGACAAGAGGCAACGCAAGATTACCAATTGGGTGTTGCATCGGCGTATTACCGTCGACGATTTGCTTGCTGCTGATATCAACCACAATGGTTTCATCAGGTCAGTGTTTGCTTCAAGTTGTACTGTTTTTTGATTTGCAATTTGTGTGGCTGATGAGACAACATAACTTTTTTCTTCTTGCATAACATTACCAATTCAGGCATTGTTAATTTATATTGAATGATGGGAGTCAATTTGCACATATGAAGAACCTATCATGCCTAGGGAAAAAACAATTCATTTATAATTACTTCTCAAATTTAAACTTACTCTCTGCCAATCCAGGACTGTGCTTGATCATCTGATTAATCAATTGCATCTATACTTATATACAGTAAATCAGAATATGTGATTTTCAAGCTCAAAGAGATGGGGAAGATTCGGGACAAAGATATCTTGCAGATATGTGATCAGTTCAACAAACTTGACCGCAACAACTCAGGCAAGATTACGCTCCCTGATCTGTTGGAGGATAATTTATAGCATTCCATGCCCTTGCCTCCTCCATTTGTTCGTATCTATTATTTAGAACCAGGATACATACATACAAATATATCGTCATTCATACAGCGAGTACAAAATTCATTTGAGGTATGCTTAGTCTTTGATCTTTTGCACTCGAAGCATTTCTTGAGTGTTTACAAACTTCTTTCCAGACTCTGAATTGGAGATTCTTGGAAATGTATATTGTAGGTTATTCTAGCCTAGGAAGAACACACACTGTAAATTGAAAAACGAATAATATAGTACAATGTTCGATTTGATTATTTACTGTATTGCTGATCTTTTTTCAAATATTGATCTCAATTCATTAGTCCTGTTCTGTTTTCTATTATGTTATGGCTAAAGAGATAAAGGTTCAGGGATCATGCACTTGAAATGAATATTTGGAACGTCATAACTATCTTGTTCTCTGTCGAAAATGGAAACTCCACTTGTATTTGATGTGTGCTCTCTGTTTGCAACTATATAACATTCATCCTCACTCTGCCATTGTTGCTTTGCTGTTGAGAATAGGTTTAAATATTTAATTGGCACTACAATTCCTACCAAGAACATGATCCCACTTTTTTAGTGCTCACCTTTTGAGAGTCTTCAAGTTAAGCATGATTGGACAGAAGTCAATATAGGGGTGTTTATGCAACACTTGAAGGTTCGAATTCTTTAATGAGAATGATAATGAAATTATTAAATAGTGAATTATAGTGGAAACGAGAATGATGATTATATTGTTAGTATTACTATTTCTCTAATCTTGGAGTAAGTATGAACAAAAAATGATTGTTGGTTAAGGGATAGTGAAATAATTATAGATGACGAGGTAGTTTATTGAAATAACAAAGTGGTTAATTTATTTTGGGTCTGATTATCACAGTAAAATTGGAGTTTTTTGATCCATCAAGGAATAAATGCCGTCATTGAGCACTCAACATTCATTCCATTATTTGATTTGAAATTAAGGTCTTTTATCATGTATATATATGCCTTCATATGATTGGTGAGCTAAATAAATCATGAATGAACGTTATCCAAGCTTTCTTTTTCTTTCATTTTCATGTTCATCTCCTCCCAGTTCCCTTTGAAAATTAAGTATCTGGTGATCATGACATCTATGATTCATTCATTCGTGGAAAACATTGAATTGCCACAACTTGTGGTAAACGTCATGACAATTTTTAGTAATTAAGCTCTTAATTAAACGTGTTAGGAGACCAATAATTTTGTTGCACCATAACTTGTAGTCAGTAACCATGAAAATTTCTGCTGCGAATTTTCATAGACAGCGGCTGGCTCTACTTTCACATTTTTCTTGGGCTTCACAGAACTCCAACTATTTCAACATCATGATGTGTTGTAATTCTTACAAGCTATCGTGCACATCCAATTAGTTGGCCGAAGAATCGACTAGCCAATTAGTAGTTTAAGAGTAGACAATTTTAGTCGGATGATTTTGAGTGCGGTGATGAGGAAGTGAAAGTAAATTTGACTTTAAATTTGAGTCTGACGAGGCGCGGACTATGGAGAAGAAGATCAAGTCTATTGATTAATTAGATTATTTATTAGAACATATTTAGCTATTGTATTTTGTCATTTTTAATATCTAAAACTTAAAATTTTGTATAAGTGACATCTTTTGATTTATATTTTGCATCATTATTATTTTATTTTGATGTATCCCTTTTAATTTTAAAATTGACTAGTTATTCTCCCGTGCGATGCACGATTACATATTAATAATATTTTAATATGTTATAAATTTAAATTAAATTTATTTTATTCTTAAACTAATTGTTACTTATTATTTTTTAAAATTTCATTAATATATGATTTATGAGAGATAATATATATGTAAATATCTCACAATTATTTAATTAATTATATATATTTGAAGTTTTTCTTAAACTAAAACAATACTAAAATTTTAGAAATTATATTAATATTGAAAATACTGATGAAATTTTTCTTAAATATCATTATTCAACTATGAGCAACACTTGTGTAGAAATTTCTACCGTAGAAATATCAATTTTAAAAAATTCGCGGATCTAAACCGGGTCGGGTCATATTTGGATATTTTTTTCCAAAATTCGCGCAACTTGTAGTTCCTGGTTTTTTCGCTCCCAGATATGTTACAATTTGGGCAAAGACAATTAGGCAAAATCTGTGTTACTAATTCTTAAAAAAATAATTTTTTGTACTTTTCAAGTAACTATAAAGAAAATATATATTTCTGCAAGTATAAATACGTGTTACTTAATTTATTTTTTATTCTCTTTGTTGATTTATGCTAATAATATATTTTTTCGCTCCCAGATACGTTACAATTTGGGCAAAGGCGTGTTACAATTAGGCAAAATCTGTGTTACTAATTCTTAAAAAAAAAAAATTGTACTTTTCAAGTAACTATAAAGAAAATATGTATTTCTGCAAGTATAAATATGTGTTACTTAATTTATTTTTTATTTTCTTTGTTGATTTATGTTAATAATATGTTATTCATGTACTTAATACATCATTTAATACCTTATATATGTTATATAATATATAATATATATTTTAATAAGGATAAATAAATATTTGTGCATGCAGTAACATACATTTAATCTTGCAATAACACACATTTACTTTAATTGTAACACACATTTACTCTAGATGTAACACACATTTGCAGTAACACAAATTTACTCCAATTGTAACATAAATTTTCAGTAATACATATTTACTCTAATTGTAACACATATATGTTCCTCAATTTGTGTTATTATATGAGCATATATGTGTTACTATAGGATAAAATGTATTTTTATTAAGAATAAATATGTGTTACACATACAATGTAACATATATATATGTGTTACATTGCATGAAAAATATTTACTTCTACAAAAATAAATGAATATGCGTATGTAAGCATATAAAAGTTGCTTCCCAATTAAATAATGACACGTGTATAAATTAAATAAATATCAAACATATATTACTATTTTAATTTTGAGGATTTATCAAATTGATTCTCTAATTAAATAGTAAAATGATATTTATTGTACACAATACAAGTCGTTATTAAATTACGAGTCTCCCGGCACTCGTAAAAGACAATAAATGGCTGATTTGCCCTATTTATGAAGAAGGCGGAAATCAATCAAGCTAAATTTGGTTGATTACTTAATCTTGCCAATCAAATAGGCACCAGCCAACCAGATCGCGCCACGTGTCAGCACAAGAAGGGAAAGTCTTCACCTCTCCACCCTATAAATAGGGGTCATTCTTCTCTTCAAAGTGGTCCACACCCATCGAAGACGAACGAGTAGCAGCAATCCTCTCAACGAGCAAAACTGCGAGCTAAGAAGATTCATTGATCCAGCTCTTCGAAGATTCATGTGTTCTTCACCAAATCTGAAGAAGTTCTTCGAATATTCAAGTCGTTCTTCGTCAAAATCCTCCAGAAACATCGTTCGATCCTAGATAAGAGGCCAAATCCCTCCGATCAGATGTTTTTCTTGAAGAACACCTTGAAGATCATCAAGTGCTCTTCGCCGACTTCAACTGTTCTTCGCCAAATCCGGTCAGAAACATCCCTCGATCAGAATCAAGGAGCTCCATCCCTCTGATCAGACGTTTCCAGCCGAAGATCAACTTGAAGACAACAAGCGTTCATCACCGCCTTCAAGCGTTCTTCACCAAGTTCATCCACGAACGCACTTCGATCCAAGAGCAAGGGGCCAAATCCCTCCGATCAAGTGTTTCCAGCCAAATCAAGACTTGAAGATTTAAAGATTGTTCTTTACCAAATCTGAAGCGTTCTTCATCAAATATCTTCCAAAGACCTCACTCGATCCAAAATAAGACAACTCCGTCCTTGGATCAAGTGTTTCAAGTCAAAGTCAAAATCAAGCCAAGTCAAATTCAAATCAGACCAGAGCCAAGTCAAAGTTGAAGGAGAATCAGAGGATCATAGCTAGAGAGAGAACCCAAAATTCAAGAAATAAATTGTATATCATTTCAAGTGTTAATAAATTTTTTATTACACAAGAATTGTTATCACAAATTTGGCACACCCAGTGGGACCTCACTCTACCTCTCATCTCCTCTCTTCAAGACTTCAAAGCTTCAAGCCTACATCAACCATCTTCAACATGTCTTCAGCACGCAAGATCTATGTCCGAGTTACTCCATCCAAGGCAGCCGAAGCCAACATGGTCACTCGAAGTGTGTCGAAGAAGTTGGAGTTTGAAGCTGCTTCGCAGACCAACTCTTCAGTTGGGAACCAATCACCCCGTGCTATGAAGGAAGGTGAAGTTGATTCAGCAAGTTCAACTCCACGCTCCCAGTCAGATTCCTTATCAACTTCAGGAGTAGCTCCAGTGATGATGGCGGACACTTCAACCATTGAAGAGAGACTGTCATGCCTGCTCAGAGCTGTTGAAGGCCTTGCCAGTCGTGTCAAAAAGTAAGACTCTACGATTGCTAAGTTGATTAGCAAAGTAGACTGTGTTGAGTCAAGTCACGCTCGCGGAAAACAAGTTGAAGACCGTGACGAAGTGGAGACTTCAAACAAATACCAAGCAGCTGAAACTGAACCAACTGCTAGGGAGCTGCCGATATCAGCTGACGGCGGAATACAAGTTGATTAGCTCAAAGAACTCATCTTGGAGACTGTGAAGGAGAAGTTTGAAGATAACTCCAAGTCAAGCCACATCTATGTCAAGCCTTACACTGAAAGGATCAACAACTTGAGGATGCCAGTCGGCTATCAACCTCCAAAATTCCAACAGTTCGATGGCAAGGGCAACCCAAAGCAGCACGTCGCCCACTTTGTCGAAACTTGCAACAATGCCGGGACGTATGGTGATCATCTGGTGAAACAGTTTGTTCGCTCCCTCAAAGGCAATGCTTTCGACTGGTACACCGACTTGGAGGCTAACTCCTTCAACAGTTGGAACCAAATGGAGTACGAGTTCCTCAACCGTTTCTACAGCACGAGGAGGACCATTAGCATGATCGAACTGACAAACACACGCCAACGAAAAGAAGAGTCTGTCATTGACTATATCAACCGATGGAGGAATCTCAGCCTCAACTGCAAGGATAGACTCTCTGAAATATCTTCGATCGAGATGTGCATCCAAGGCATGCAATGGAGCCTCCGGTACATTCTTCAAGGAATCCAACCGTAGACCTTTGAGGAATTGGCAACAAGAGCTC
Source organism: Prunella vulgaris (assembly GCA_026898435.1). Lineage (NCBI taxonomy): Eukaryota > Viridiplantae > Streptophyta > Magnoliopsida > Lamiales > Lamiaceae > Prunella > Prunella vulgaris. The sequence continues at coordinate 544,478 of JAPKLY010000193.1, forward strand.
ACTACATGGAGCTAAGCATGGATGCAAGAGGAGTCGAAGGTCCATCACTTCAAAAGCATCGCGACAAGTCTTATGCCAAGCCTTCATATAATAAGTACATAACAGATCTACCTAGCGACAGGGGGCAAAGAGGGTTGACTCTGAAAGAGATGCGACAGAAAGAATGTCCATTCTTAGACTCTAACATCTTTGGGATATTTGATGACTTGATCGATGCAGAGCTTATCGAGTTGCCTCGGATGAAATGGCCAGAAGAAGCTGGACGAACTGATGATCCAAAGTACTGCAAGTACCATCGGTTGGTTGGACATCCAATTGAAGAATGCTTCATCTTCAAGGAAAAGATCAATCAGTTGGCTCAACAAGAAAAGATAGAGCTTGAATAGACTATCTAAAAATATACAAGACAATGCTCCTCGACACGAGCCTAAACTGTTTGGACTACTCCACGATACGAGTATAAACTGTCTATCAAATGCTCAAGACAATGCTCCTCGACACGAGCCTAAACTGTTTGGACTACTCCCAGATACGAGTATAAACTATCTATCAAATGCAAATCAAATCTCCTTGACATGAGACTAAACTGTTTACAAGTTGAAGACTCCCTGATACGAGTATAAACTATCTTCAAATCATATCTCCTTGACACTCGAGTTTAAACTGTATGTCACTCCAAGTCCACATGAGTATAAATTGTTTATGGCACCCTCCCAAATCAAATCAAATTGGAATTTCTTTTGAACTACGTTATGACTTGATCCCCTTTGTAGGGGTACGTAGGCAACTTAGAAGTCTCTAAGTTCAGTCACATTTCAATCATCTTGTTTAAGTTTGCATACTTAATGAGATGTTGAAAACAATAAAGGCGGTAGAAGATCAAATACAAGCAGCTGATGAAGTTTCATTATAAAGCAAATGGAGTTGGTTACAATGAAGCAAAGCAAAACTACAAGTGGAGCCTATCAAGCTATACAAAGTGGATCCTACACACAAGCTATGCAAAAGGATTGATGTTCTTCTAGTCCTTCAAAGTAGCTTCTAGCTTCAACTGACTTCTTCAAGCTTTCTTCTATAGCGCACTCCAAAATTGGGATCTTCTTGATGACAAGGGATGCTCTCAGCAACAACTCAAGTCTTGTCTTTGGCACTCTGAAGAGATCGTTGTTGCTGCTCCAGCTTCACAAACAACATCTTCTTCTTTCTATCGAGTTGCTCCTCTCGCCCCATCAACCGCTTGTTACCTGCCCAGTCGTCAGTCTCGTGCTCTCCTAAATCAGCGCCCATATTTGCCTTCACTTGCATGCTCTTCAATATTCATTCTCATGGTCAGAAATTCGCATACTTGCTTGAAGCCATCATGTTGTCTCTCATGTTTTAAAAATTGTTGCATGCTTAGGCCTATCACTTTGTTGCACAACTGTTGAATGTTCGTGCCCCTGACGACTAAGCTATACAAGTGCAAGCTCTTTGCTTCGCTGCTCACATCGATGGATTATGCAAAGTCCAAGCCAAATTTCACCTCACAGTCTGGATTCTCCAAGAAGTTGCACATTCTGTTTGAGCTACCAGATCTGCATCAAGTCCTTCAAGCTTGTCTTTACTCAAAGCAGTTGTGGAATGGCCATCACATCATAGTTAAGCTCCTTGCATGCTACTGTCTGAGCCTCGTGCTTCTATTCTCTACCGCCAGCAATGAAGGTCGAAGTGTGGCACTCTACTTTGAAGCTTCAAATTCATTTCTCTGTTGAGTTGCTCCCCACTGCTCATGGGCCATCCAATGCACCCTTCATAGCCGTCACACCAAGCTTGATGATGTGATGTCAATTGCTCTGTTGATACTTTGATCACTCGGAGGCCACATCAAGGATTGAAAGTTTGTGCTACTGCTTGCTGCATCTCACCAAAAAACTTTGAAGGGTCATCCACCCTCTTTTGCTCTTTGACAATGTATTTTCCTAGTGTTTGCAAAGGCTCCACGTTGTTAGAATCAGAATCTTCATGATTTTCCACCTTCAAGATTAACACTTTGGATGCTTTGGATGTTGAGACCACTCTTCGATGCGAGATAAGTCCCCTCGTCTACTGTCTAATGCTCGCTAAAGAAGATGATCAAGTGGTGGTTGAGCTCGCTGATGAAGATAATCAAGTGGTGGTTGAGCTCGCTGATGAAGATGATCAACAGACGGTTGAACTTGCTGTTGAGGATGATCAGATGACGAACTTTGGATGATAGCTTGACAGTCTTGAAGTGGAACATGATGGGGAGTTGAAGCTAAGGACTAAAAAAAACGAAGGTCAAAATTGGCAAATAAAGAAATTGGGACAAAAGTCATATTTGAATAATTTAATGGATTAGAAGTGTAATTTCTAAAAATCCTAAAATTATTTGAATTTAATGGGCCAATTTGATTCCAAGTGTATTTATTCTTTGGATTTAATTAAGAAATTCCAAGTCCAAATTATAAAGTGATCCAATTCGTTTAATTCATTTATTTGAATTGTTGGTACAAGATATTTTTGCTGTTGGATGCCCCAAATTTTGGTCTTGAAAATTGCCCAGGCCAATTAAACTCCACAAGTCCATGAATCACAAGAATTGGTCAAAGTCGGTGCCACAATTCCATCCCAAAAAACCCGCCGGAAATGCTTCAGATTGCCAGAAATTGCACCGGCAGTAGACGCAAATCTCGCCCACAGCCGGAAAGTGCTCTAATCGGCGTCACGAAATTCCGATCACAGCTGTGCGTAGCCACGAAGAAATGCTGCTTCACAACGCTGAACCACCATCGTTGCCGGTTGAGTCCCGCCTGCGTCGGAAATCAGTCTAGAAGTTACTGCTTCACGCCGCACGCATCCAGCCGTTGCCTGGAGAATTATTGCCGACGTCACGCTGTTGAATCCCTGCATCCATTTGCTATCTCTGCTTTCTTGCTGCCTTACCGCCGCACTCGAAGCGATCAACGCCCAACAGTTCCGTGCACGATCATCTTCTCTCGATGGAAGCCGCCACTGCTCGGAAGTTTGCTCCAGCTCTGCCGCCATCTCGAAAATAGCCGCAAGTCACGCTGGAAAATCAACCATCGCTGACCACAATAAGCCGCCGCTGCCCGGGAAATCGCGCCGGAGTGATCGCCATTGTCAATCTGGCCATGGTCACATCCTGTTGAATCACGCCTGCGCCGGAAATTAGTCCAGAAATACCAGATCACGGCGCTGAAGCCCAGGAAATCCACCGAAAATCGTGCTTCAAGCCACGATCGACTTCTCCCCTGCATATCTGAAAATTCCGCCTCTCGTCGCCGCTACTGAATCTGGAAACCGCAACAAGCTTCCGCCCCGGTTTTCTCTCTTTCAGTCATACCACCACGCCGCACCGCTGGTCTGCCTCTCGAAACCGCTACGGAGTTGACCCCACCGTCCTACCGGAAATCGCGACACTGCACGTTGCCCTCTCTTGCCGGAAAATTGCAAATCACCGCCGATTATCTCCGCCGCTGCATTCACAGTCGCCGCCCAGCCGCCGCGTCTTTGCCTGGATTCCATCATCCACAATTGTGTTGGAGTAAACCAAAATTCTATGAATCAAGACTAGTCAAAGTTGTCTTTCAAAATTCTAGTCCAAGAGTCACATTGTTGTTTGAATTGTTATTTATTATCTATTAATTCTCATGTTATCCTAGTAGTATAAATATGTGTACTTGGCATAACATTTGTAAGGCAAAAAAAAAAAATCAAAACGTTTCTGAAATACATTGAAACAGTTTCAAGCCTTCAAAAACTTACAAAATCATTTTTCATTCTTCTATTTTCTTCAAACTGGTATCAGAGCCGGTTAACTAAAATGACTAACAACAATCTTGTTTCTCTTGTTCCTAAGTTCAACGGTGAAAGGTTTGATTATTGGAGCAACCTAATGAGATTGTGTCTTGAATCCCAAGACTTATGGGGTGTGGTTGAAGAAGGTGTTGGTGCGCCGGAAGACGAGTCTCAACTCACCACCGCCCAACGAGATCTTTTGAAGAACAAAAGACAAAAGGATAGGAAGGCTCTCTTTCAAATTTACCAAGCACTTGAAATTCCTGTCTATGAGAGAATTTCAAGGTCGCAAATGCTCAAGAGGCTTGGAAAATATTAGATACAACATATTCCGGACAAGATCAAGTTAAAAAAGTTCGTCTACAATCATTGCGGGCTGAATTCGAGAAGTTGGAGATGAAGGAAAATGAAAAGATTTCAGAATACTTCACTCGCCTCTCTTCCATTACAAATCAAATGACATCAAATGGAGAAATTGTACAGACTCAACGAGCGGTTGAAAAAGTACTAAGAAGCTTGCCAACAAAATTTGACCATATTGTGGTTGCAATTGAAGAATCACATGACCTTTCTTCAATGACTGTTGAAGGTTTGCAAGGAAGACTAGAAGCCCATGAAGCTAGAATTCTGCAGAGAAATACTCATCCAAGCTCTTCTCATGATCAAGCCTTAAAATCTCAATTTACATCCACGAAAGGTCAAGGCTCATCTCGTGGACATAGCAAAGGTCGTGGTGGAAAGCAACACACTCAAGATAGGAGAAATGAAGAAGCCAAACGAGAGGATAAATCTTCATTTCACAACTCTCAAAGGGGGAAAGGACGAAGCACTTACAAAGGTAACAAACCTTACTTTGAGTGCAATTATTGTCATAAACCTGGACATAAAGAAAATGATTGTTGGGAAAAACATCCGGAAAAGAAGCCCGTGGCTGGTTATATGCATCAAGAAAAATCAGAAACTTTGTTGATAGCTTCTGATGGAAATGTTTGCTTTGATGAGAAGAGTTGCTACAATTTTTCAGATTCTTCAGGATTATCAGGTTGGCAAAACCTTAACCTTGAAGAAGAACACGTGGAGGATGATGAACCAACTCAACCTGAAAATAATGGGGCAGAACTACTACAAAATTCACCTCCAACAGCTGAAAGAAGAACTAGATCATTGAGAGAGATCTATGATGCAACTGAAGAAGTAACCACAACGGATCATGTATACTTTTCATTCTTTGCGGGTGAAGATCCAATTACTTATGATGAAGCATCAAAAGATGAAAAGTGGGTTTGTGCAATGAAAGAGGAGATCAAGTCTATTGAGAAGAACGATACATGGGATCTTACTTCATTGCCCTCACACAAATCTGCTATTGGAGTAAAGTGGGTATAAAAGACTAAAACCAATCTTGATGGCTCCATCAACAAGCACAAAGCACGATTGGTTGCAAAGGGATAAAAGCAAAAAGAAGGTGAAGACTTCAATGAGGTATTCGCTCCTGTTTCTAGACTTGATACGGTTCGATTGATAATTTCTCTTGCTGCTCAAAATGGTTGGAAATTGTTGCAAATGGATGTAAAATCAGCTTTCTTGAATGGCTTCCTTGAAGATGAAATTTATGTTGAGCAGCCTCTCGGATTCGTAAAGAAATGTGAAGAATAAAAGGTGTACAAGCTACGAAAAGTATTATACGGGTTGAAGCAATCACCCCGTGCATGGTATGACCGAATTAATGCTTTTTTCTTAAAATGTGGTGTTGAAAGATGTCCATATGAGCACACTCTTTACATCAAAAGAAATTCCAAGGGAGGATTCATAATTGTGAGTCTTTATGTGGACGATCTCATTTTTACCGGAGATGATATGGAGATGTTATCAAAATTCAAAAACTCAATGATGAGTGAATTTGAGATGACTGACTTAGGAGAATTGCATTATTTTTTGGGCATCAGTGTGCAGCAATCAGAAGAAGGCATATTTATCTCACAAGAAAAATATGCAACACAATTGTTGGAGAAATTCAATATGAAAAATGCAAATCCTATCTCTACACCTTATGTCACAGGTTTGAAGTTGAGCAAGGATGGTGAAGGAAAGCTCATGGATCCAACTTTGTCTCGAAGCCTAATTGGAAATTTGATGTATCTTACTGCTACGAGGCCCGACATCATGTATGGTGTGAGTTTGATTAGCCGGTTTATGGCGAAACCTTATTCAAACCATTGGGAAGCCGCTAAAAGAATTCTGCGATACATCAAAGGAACCATTGATTTTGGTATTTTCTATGAAGCTCGTGTGCCCGTAAAACTTATTGGATACATGGATAGTGATCTTGGTGGGAGCATTGACGTTTCATGAAGCACTTCAGGTTATGCCTTTAACCTTGGAAGTGGAATCGAAATACATTGAAACAGTTTCAAGCCTTCAAAAACTTACAAAATCATTTTTCATTCTTTTATTTTCTTCAAATTGAACCACACAATGTTATTATTTGCCAGAAGCCCAGGCCCAATCATATTCAATTTCTGTCTATTTCTCTGTTCAAATGAAATAAACAAACAGAAGAAAAGAAGGAAAGAAAACGAAAAAAGACCAGAAATTACCTTTAGGAATTGATTTCCTTGCTGCTGTGATACTTGTTGAACGAATCAAGAAAGAAGAAAGAAGAAAGAAGAAAGAAGATTCACTATATAAATGGCTCATGGTTGAATAATGGAAACAATCAAATCAATACAAAATTAGAATTGATTTGGGAAATCTGCAAATTAATCCCTCAATTCCTTGAAACTATTTTGGGAAAAAGAGATCATGGAATTAAAAATATTCCATCGTTCCAGCGGGATACTTCAGTGGGCTCAAGGTTCAACAAACTGATTGACCTCATAAAAGAAATCATTTTGGGCTAGAGGAAAAAAAAAATCTAAAGCCCAATTTGAAAGCTCTCAAATAAATTCTTGGGCTAAAATTGCCTAAAGAAATTAATTGGGCCGGTCCATATATATCCATTCCTCCAAAAATTCAAATTCAAGCGAGGATTCAAATTTCGTGCTTAATTCACTCCAAGTCTAGATATGACCGTGAACAAAGCACGAGGGGACATTTGTAAGCATATAAAAGTTGCTTCCCAATTAAATAATGACACGTGTATAAATTAAATAAATATCAAACATATATTACTATTTTAATTTTGAGGATTTATCAAATTAATTCTCTAATTAAATAGTAAAATGATATTTATTGTACACGATACAAGTCGTTATTAAATTACGAGTCTCCCGGCACTCGTAAAAGACAATAAATGGCTGATTTGCCCTATTTATGAAGACGGCGGAAATCAATCAAACTAAATTTGGTTGATTACTTAATCTCACCAGCCAACCAGATCGCGCCACGTGTAAGCGCAAGAAATGAAGGCTCTTCACTCTCCACCCTATAAATAGGGGATGAAGTTCATGCATTTTCATATAACGAAAAGCATCAAAGACGAACGAGCAAGCAGCAATCCTCTCGACGAGCAATCTGCGAGCTAATAAGATCGATCGATCAAGTCCTTCTAAGATTCAAAGTGTTCTTCACTAACTCTGAAGATGTTCTTCGAATTTCGAGCCGTTCTTCGTCAAATCCTCAAGAAACGACGTTCGATCCAAGACAAAGGGCCTCCATCCCTCCGATCCAGCATTTTTCTTGAAGATCAACTTGAAGATCATCAAGCGTTCTTCGCCGTCTTCAACTGTTCTTCGTCAAAGCCTTCCAGAAACATCATTTGATCAAGAATCAAGGAGCGAATCCCTTTGATCAGACGTTTCCAGCCGAAGATCAACTTGAAGACAACAAGCGTTCATCACCGCCTTCAAGCGTTCTTCACCAAGTTCATCCACGAACGCACTTCGATCCAAGAGCAAGGGGCCAAATCCCTCCGATCAAGTGTTTCCAGCCAAATCAAGACTTGAAGATTTAAAGATCGTTCTTCACCAAATCTGAAGCGTTCTTCATCAAATATCTTCCAAAGACCTCACTCGATCCAAAATAAGACGACTCCGTCCTTGGATCAAGTGTTTCAAGTTAAAGTCAAAATCAAGCCAAGTCAAACTCAAATCAGACCAGAGCCAAGTCAAAGTTGAAGGAGAATCAAAGGATCATAGCTAGAGAGAGAACCCAAAATTCAAGAAATAAATTGTATATCATTTCAAGTGTTAATAAATTTTTTATTACACAAGAATTGTTATCACAGTGTAGAAAACAACATTTAATCTGGTTGTAACATACGTTTTGCCTTAAAGTAACATGCATTTGCCCCAACTGTAACATACCTGGGAGCGAAATCACAAGCTAAGCGACTTTTGGAAAAAAATACTCAAATTCGACCCGACCCGGTTTAGACCCGCGAATTTTTAAAAATGGATATTTCTACGGATCTTAGATCCGTAGAAATTTGTATACAAGTGTTTGTCTTCAACTATATATCAAAATTAATAAATAAATAATTAATTTTAAATAATAGAATTCATATTATAGATTTTATTTTATTTTATAATATGGAATATGAATGTGAAATAAAAATTAAAAATATACGATAAATTTGAACAATAGATATAATGCAGTAGTTGAACTGAATAAGAGTTTACACCTTCAATGTGTTCCATATTGCATACACGAATTTTTTATTTGATATGTAGTTGAAATAAAATGAAGAAAAATAATTAAATATTATTTAAGCGTAACTAAATAAAAAAGTAAAAATGAAGATGCGAAGTATATGCAAATGGTGGAGTAATATGTTACATATTAATATGTGGAATGAATATTAATATATTTATTATTTTAGGTGTTTTGGTGGGAACTTGTAGAGGAAGCCATTATTGTGTTTTTATATATAGGGAAAAATATTTTTTTTGTCCTGTAAGTTTGCCTCTTTTTGATTTTGGTCCTACTAACTTTCAAATTTTGATTTTCGTCCTGTAACTTTATCTCCTTTTGATTTTCGTCCTATTAACTTTCAATTTTTTTATTTTCGTCCTATAACTTTACCCCTTTTTGATTTTGGTCCTATAACTTTACCTCTTTTATACATGAATGAGGTGTCACAGGACCAAAATCAAAATGAGGTAAAGTTACAGGACGAAAATCAAAATTTGAAAGTTAATAGGACTAAAATCAAAAGGAGGTAAAGTTACAGGACAAAAATATTAATTTTCCCTTATATATATGTAGATTAAAAGTGGTGATGTTAATTTTTATTTTATTTTATATATAAATATAGTTATTAATTTATAAAAGAGTAGGTCTCTTGTGAACTTGAGTGTACATGAACTCGTATTACTGTTATAAAAATATACATAATTTTTTAACAGTGATATTGTCAATTAATAACAATAATAGTGAATATGCATAACAATAATAGTGTATACACATGACATTGATAATTGATAAACCAAAATTCATGATGAGCTCGAGCTCATATAAGTTTTTGTCTGGACTGCTCCCAACTCGACCACACACCACATGAATCTTGCATATTAATGTTTATGTAAGAAGAAAGTGGCCTACCTTTTGTTTTATATATGTATACATACTACTATTAATACAATATTAGAAAAACACTTGGTAACTATCCCTGTATAAAAATAAGTAGATGCCACCTGATACTTTCCTGTTTCAGTTATGATAATGGACTAGTTTATTATACATAATTGAAAACTGATTGGTTCCAAAGCCGGCCAGTAATGGAAGAAACGTAAGTGATTAGAGAAAGGGACTATTATATATAATTATATTTGTGATATTAATTTTTCTTACAGACATGGTCAGGATTTTCTATTTTATCTTCCTCACTTAATTTTATATACATAAAATGTATGCTGCAACTTATGAAGTGTATTTTATAAAAATTATAAATATTATTACTTATAAGAATAATGAATGAAAACTTTTCAGTGTGAAGATAATTTTTCAGTGGTAGAAGTATAATTTTATTAAAATACATTTAAATTATAGTATATCGAATGCACAGGATGTACTTATCTTCTATACATCCGAAACTTAATTAAACACCAATAATCATAGTATTACTTTTTTTTGGTTTGAATTTATTTTTTGTGAATTGTTACTAATTGGAGATTCAATTCATTAACGGCCATTCGTGTTATGAGTTGTTCAGGAGTAGAGAATGCTAGAAAGCAATTACCCGTTGATTAATTGGTATATATATACATATATATATATATATATATAAATAATTGTTTATAACCCGCATAGTATGCGGGATATGATTCACGTAAAATATTTTAAAAAATTTAAATAGAAATTGTTAAAAATAATTATATCTTAAATTTTATAAAAAAAAAAGTTAGATAATAGTTACTTGTCAGGTGGGTGGCATAGTGGGGTTAAAAATTTGTTGAAAAATTGTTTAAAATTTGATATTTAAATAAAAAATTTAGAATTTAAATTGAAATTTAAAAAAAATGGAAAAAGTTAATCGTGTTTTAAAATTTCAGCATTTCAAAATTGATAACTATGGAGGTCACCACTTAGGATAAACTAGAACTGATTTATGAGTTTTTATTTATCTATATGGTTACATTCACAACTCTTTATTTTGAAAATTTGAACTCCTATCAATTATACAGTTCAATTTAAAAATCATGAATATCAGTTGAATATGTCAAACTTATATAAATAAAAGAATTATAAATATATGTCAAAACTATAAAAAAATAAGAAATATGAATATGTCAAAATTATAAAAATGTTAAAATAAAATACTAATTACATACACGCTCAATGTAGTTGAATATATCAAACTTATAAAAATAAAAAAATCATTAAAATATATCAAAATTATAAAAAAAATCATGAATATCAATTGAGTATGTAGCATTTATAATATTCAAGATATTACAAAAATATGTTGAAATAATAAAAAATAAAATATTTGAATATGTCAAAATCAATTATTAATGGTTGCTAAATATTTGGTTATTTTGTGGACATTAATTGGAAAACTAAATTGATAAAAATTTAGATAACCCAGAATTTTAATAATATGTTCAAATTATATATTTTGCTTTTTGTGAATAGAAATGGATAAAGCTGAATTTTGAACCAAATTTATTTACAGTTCTAAGGTTGTGCAACGAATTTTCTAAAGATTGTATTTTTTTCAATTTTTTTAACACATCGAGTTGTTTCTGGACATTCAACGACCATTTTCTTGACCTTCAGGCGGGTTTGTCACACATCAATGCGTACAAATCCTCTTCGTTTTCTTCCTCCAAAAGTGAAATTGCAAGCCTCCTTTTCAACTTTCTCTCACATTCACTCCAGCCCTCCTTCCACCATGCCCCTGATTCTCAGAAACTTCACCCCGCTATGTTGATCAGGAGAGTTGCCATGGCGGAAGTGACAGTGGTGGTGGGAACTGGAGGGGGGGGGGGGGGAGTTCTTTGAAAAAGATGACATGGAAAAATGGAGTAAGTAATTGTTGGTTTAAAATAACTATGATTTTGAAAATTAAAAAAAAGATTGGTGTTTTTTTTTTTAGGTTTATGTGGAGGCTCCATACGATTAGTGGGTAGTTATCAAAAAATGGTATGCATATTAAAATTAAATAAATATTTATATTAAATTATAACCGTATGCAAGTTAAAATATAATCAAAGTGCCACATAGGATGACTAGAAGACAATTTAAATATATCCGATTATTGGGTAGTTATAAAAAAATATAAAAATAACATATAATATTAATAATATAACCAAAGTGTCACATAGGATGAATATAATGTAATTTAAATATATTTGATTAATGGGTAGTTATAAAAAACAATATGCAAGTAATACACAAATTAAATATAATAGGCTTAATTGCAAAATAAATCACCACCTTTTTGCAAATTGCAATTTAGTCTAAATTTTTGAATTTTGGCAAAATAAATCACCACCTTTCATATATTTTGCAATTTAAACTTCGGGCACTTTGCCCCTTGCCCAAATGATGACGTGGACAAATAAATGCACATTCATCATCCCAATAAGCATCCACATCGTTAAATATCTAAAAATATAAATAAAATTATTAACATTATTGTTGAGCAATCTTACTAATTTGAAAATATATGTGACTAGTTAATCTCGATTGATCACTCAAACAATAATCTAAGAAGTGATTAGTAATAATATTGTGAATTTGAGAGAGACAATATAGTGAGAGAAATATTATAGGAAAAGTTCTTGTATTAGAAAAATCAGATCCTTTACAATATGGGGTATTTTCCCTATTTATACCCTTACAAGGGTGAGGTGGCACGTTTTTAAGCCACTTGGCCTCTGATAGTGACAAGTGTCCTCCACTTGTCACTATTTGGGCTACTTGTCCCACTTACTCTAACCTAACCGACCAGTATACTCCTCATGGGTTACTTGTCATCTCTAAGTCTACTCTCTTGGAAACTATCGGCCGAGCAGAAGGGCGAGCAACATGGCGAGCAACTCTTGCATGAGCCTTTCTTCCTTGGGCTGGTTCATAATGGTCGAGCAAAGTGGCGAGCAGGTGGGCGAGCAACTTGGGCTTGACCTTATGGGCATGTTGTCTTGCCATCTCCTCTAGGGCGAGCATGGCGGCGGGCAACCTGATGAGCAACGTGGCTTGGCCAAGTGGGCTTGTTACTTCGTCCTTTTTGGTTGGGCGAGTAAGGTGGCGAGCAACCTAAGTTTAGCCACGTGGGCTTGTTGCCTCGTCCTCTCTGGCTGGGCGAACAAGGTGGCGAGCAAGAGGGCGAGCAACTTGAGCTTAACCCCTTCCCCACATGCTTATGCCTAAACTGTTCTATAATCATTGGTTTAATTTCTTTTATCAACATTTGCCCCTCAGTATATGCTTTGATTTGATCTCCTATATCAAAGGATATGCTGGAATCATAGTCCCGATACCCAATTGAATAGGCGAGTAGGTAGGCGAGCAGTTTTTATCAAAATACTAATGAAATTGCGAACAGTCGGGCGAGCAACTTGGTGCTCGCCCTCTATGCTCACCCTTAATGCTCGATCTTCTGCTCGTCTTCATGTTTTCAAACCGAGGCGGCGTTTCGGAAAATGAGGCATCTCCTCATTCAGTGTGCCAATCAGTCTCATGAAAAGGCGCGCTCAATAAAACTTTCAAATATTTTGCAAATAGTCCCCGAGATTTCTTCTTTTTCCCTCTTTTATCCCTAATGTATAAATAGTATTCCTTTTCCATTTTCTATCTTCTTCTTCATATTTCATTTTCTGCAATTTCCGGCGACCGATTTCTTCTTGAGTTCTTCCGGCGATTTTCTCATTTTCTTCTCGTTTCACGTGGCGATTTGGAGATCCTAATTAAAGGTAGTTTCTCTTTCCATTTTTTTTGCTTTTCATTTTTCTTGGTATTACTCCTTCTCCCTTATTCTTTTTATTTCCATGTTCGCCGGATTTTCTTCGGATTTACTCGATCGGAATCTAAGGGGCGCAGTTGCCAATTGGTAGTTAGCACATTCCTAGGACACGTCTTTCTCTTCTTCTACTTTTACAATGTCTTCGTCTTCAAGTCGTACTGTTTCTCACTAGAATCCGGGCAAACAACCGGTGGAAGAGGGTGGTCTGATTGCCGGACTTTCAACGGTGCATCTGGCGGATTCTGATCCCGAAGTCGTGGGAGTTGCTCGCTTACAAGAGGAGGAAGCCGAGTAGTCGGGCGAGCAAGAAGTCGAGCAACTCGCTGCTCGCCCGGAGGACGCCGACCAAGACCCCGTTGAGGTGTCTTCAAGCAGTGAGGAGGACGAAGACTCAATCGTTGATTGGCTTGAGTCCGTGGGCTTCCCGCAACCCCATATAGTGGAGAAGTCTATTTATGAGGGTGTCGAGCACGAGTTTGATTGGAGGGCATATTACGAACTATATGTCGGTAACTTCCCTGTTCCTCCTTGGCAATACCGGGACTGTCATGTATCGAAAAATATCAAGGCAAGCACCGTGGAGAGGGTCATTGATGAAGATGACCTTGACGATATTAGGAGAGAGATTCACATTCTCTGTGATGTGACAATGTACGCTCCTCAAAAGGATGAAAGAGCTGATTGTCCCCCGGAGGGTTTGACGGCAATCAACATGCATACACTAGCCGCGGGAGTGACGTTGCCTCTACATCCTCTCATCGGACGCTTCCTGGAGACTACTGGTTTGGCAATCACGCAGCTTACACCCAACGCTTGGACGTACTTGTTGTCTCTCTTCACGGTGTTTGCGTTGGAGAAGTATAAGGATCGTTTAACTCCCAACGAGGTGAACTACGCACTGTGTCTCAGTAAGTGTTCCGAGGAAGGTCAGGGTTATTACTATCTCAAGTTGAGAAGTGACATGAGGATCCTCGAGGGTCTGCCCAATAAGGTGAAAGACTGGAAATAGCAGTTCTTTTTTATTGGCGGAGACTGGCGAGCCCCAGACAATAATGAAGGGCTTGGTGGACGCATCATGTCTCCCACAGAGTTTGGCGAGTTGCAGCGTACGACTTGTTTGCATATTGATGAAGTATTTGTTATTATGTCTAATGTCTTGACTTTTTGTTGCAGGCCTAACCCCTCAACGTTGGAAGAAGACGAGCATATCCGAGGAGTTTAAATTTACCTACATCCTCATCTGCCGTCGGAACAAGAAGGATAGGACGTTCGAGTATCTGAACAAGCCTAGCTGCCGCATTGCCTCGGGGTTGATCACAACTCCTCATCACTTGTGAGCTCAAGTCGCTCGCCCAGCAGGTTCATACATTGTGGATTTAGACTTTTAATTTTTAATTGAAGAAATTTTCTAACTCTTTTCTTGTTCCTTGGTGTTTTTAGCCTCGGAGGTTACTATTGCTATACCGCCGTCCTTTCAGGCTCTAAACCAAAGGGTTTGAATGGCACGAACCAAGAGGGATCCCCCATCCGTGGTGCTAGCCGCCCAGAAGGCTTCCCAGGCGAGGAAAGGGGCGAGCACCCGGACTGCCCCTCCTCCGCGAGCTCCTCGTGCTGAAGATCGTCAAGCTCCTAGCGATTCTCCTAGCGGTGGTCGACGCTTGCAGCCAGGTGATGGTTCGTGTGTCGAACGTGAGGGGGACACTGCTAAAAGAGCAAGGACCACAAGGGCATCAGGTTACGGGGGCTCAGGCTGAGTCGAAGCTTCAGAACCTACGATTCCTATCTCTACCGGCACTTCTACAGCTCCAGCGCCGATTCGTTTCGTGGGGCAACTGACGGACATCACCTACCTTGGATGGGATCAGACCCGGGCGGCAGAGTAAGACCTTCAAGCCTTAGCATATTAACACTTAGAAAAATTCTTGAAATTTTTTAAGTGTTTATTGCTTGCTCTTTGTAGGTACGATCCTTTCCACTACCTTCACCGAAGCGAGGCAGTGCATCAGTTTGCACTCGCACGACCCCCCAAATCTCTGAGCGAACTTCAACGTCCCATTAGGAGAGCCGTTGAGTCCGCCGCCTATCACTGGACTCAACCCCAAGATGCTATCATGCAACACCAGTCAGTGACGGATAACCTCCGCATGGTTATGCATCATTCAGGTGGTGCCCTCATCACGGCCCAATGTGCTATGGAGCAAGTGCTGACCTTGGAGAAGTCTTATGCTCTGCTGAATGAGTCAGTGAGGAAGGAGCGGGAAGAAGTGAAGAAGAAGGTCGCAACCCTCGAGGCTAAAGGTAAGGCCTCACTGGATGCCGAGCAATCGGCAATTGCAAGTGCTGAGAGGGACAAGGTTGAGGTCGACGGCCTTTGTGTCGAGCTAGTTAGCATGCGGGCACAGTTGGAAGAGGGTCGAGTAGCCCAGGAGAAAGTTGCGGAGTTAGAGAAGGAACTCCAGGCTACTCGTACTCAGCTAGCCGAGCATAAGGCCGAGCATGCTGATTGCTATACTGCTGCCGCCGTCACCGACATTCGAGCAGAGTCTTCTGACTTTGGTTTCGTTTATGCCTTCACCAAGAACCTTCGCGCCTATCACCATGCTGTTGGTGAGAATGAAGATCCTTGGGAGGCTTTGAAGAAAGAATTTTCTGAGTTTCTTATTGACCGTCCTCCCAAGGATGGTTTGGTTGTTGACATAGGGGACCTTGAAGAGATGGGTGTAGATCTGAGCGCTGTGCCTCCCGGTGTTAGGATTATTGGTGGAAAGTACCCACCTCTGCAGATCGATGCCCAGGACGATGCGATGATAGATACTGAAGGTCTATCCCCTTTTGAGGTCCTCCCGGGCCTTTCTCCTCCAGCAGCTGGCGAGCAATCCGGCGAACAGGTTGGTCAGGCAGGCGAGCAAGCTGGCACTCAGCCGGGCGAGCAGGCTGGCGACCAAATTGGTGGGTAGTAGGGTGTTTTCCTTGTCTTTTTTCTTTTGCCTCTGATTTTTTGCTTCTTCGCCCTCGAAGGTGCCCCACATGTACTCGAACCTTCTTTATCATCAATGAACATGTAGTTTCCTTTTCATAGAGTTTGTTTATGTTTTGCTCTTGTCGATACTTATGTCTTAAGTTAATATTGCTCATTTTGTTTATGGTGTTTCATTTGATTCCCCTTACTTTTCCTTTTGTGGAATTACGAATTTACAACTTTTCTTGATTTTCCATCTTTTTTATGTAGGCTTATTGATTGGTAGGGACTCCCTTTTGTTAGTCTCACTACCTTGCCTTGTAATAATTTTGACTCGTAAGTTTTTTGAGCTTATAACTTGAGACATTCCTCGATACACCAACTTGTTAATTATGAGAAGATTATACAAACCCTTCTAAAAGGAAACATCTTCTTTATTAATATAATGCGACTTTACAAACTTGACTCTATTTGAACTAACCCAGCTTGCCCCTATACATGTTGGGCGAGCAAGGTTTTAAAGAGATTTTTACAACTTTTTACTGGTAGAACTTCTTGAGGTGTGCAGCATTCCAAATGTATGATGAGGGGTTGCCTTGCATGCCTTCCAAGTCATACGTCCAATTTGGCCAACTCTTTGTCACCTTGTAAGGACCTTCCCATCTTGGACCAAACACTCCTGAAGGGACTGCTAATATCCTCCTCATAACCAAATCGCCAACTCTGAATTTCCTATCTTTGACTTAAGAGTTGTAATATTTTTCTGCTCGTCGTTTATAGACAGCGTTTCTTAGCTCTACCAAAGTTCGCATTTCTTCGATCAAATCTTTTTCTACTGTCATGTCATCCTCATTCGTCTCTTCATCATATCTGACTATCCTCCATGTTTGATGCTGAACCTCTACCAGGATGACTGCTTCGACTCCGAAGGCCATGGTGAATGGTGTCTCCCTAGTACTTGTTATGTAGGATGTCCTGTAGGTCCATAGCACTTCTGGCAACTCATCATCCCAACTGCCCTTTCTTTCTTCCAATCGGATCTTCAGGATGTGCTTCAAAATTTTATTTACGGCTTCGACCTGTCCATTTGATTGAGGATGATATGGGGTGGAGTAATGCTTCTTGATATTCCATGAAGCGCAGAAGTCCCTCAACTTACTTCCGTCAAACTGCCTTCCGTTATCTGTAACGATTGACTGCGGTAACCCAAATCTTCATATTAAGTTCTTCCAATGAAACTTATCATTTTTTCTTGGGTTATCGTTGTCAAGGCTTCAGCTTCGGCCCACTTAGTGTAATAGTCCACGGCCACCACTGTGAATTTTACTCCACCTTTTCCGAAGAGAATGGGTCGATCAAGTCGATACCCCATTTAGCAAATGACCATGAACTATATACTGATTTTAATTCTTACGCCGGGGTATGAATGTTTGGAGCGAACTTCTGGCATTTCAAACATTTTTTAGCATATTTGATGGCATCCTTCCGTAGTGTTGGCCAGTAGTATCCTTGCCTAATAGTTTTATAGGCTAAGGCTTGCCCCCCGGCGTGGCCTCCACATATTCCTTCATGAATTTCTTCCAACACTTTCTATCCTTCTTCTGGGGAAAGACATTTGAGTAATGGAAGTGAGATTCCTCTTTTGTACAACTGTCCTTCGACTATTGTGTATCTGACAGCTTGTTTTACAATTCGTCTTGCTTCCCAGGGATCTTCCGGCTGTTCTCCGCTGGCCAAGTATTTGCTGATGGGTGTTCGCCAATCTGTCATCTTTTGTTGGTTGTTCATAAGTTGTTGCCCCTCTTCAACACTTGATTAATATAATCAAATGTTGAAGGATTTTTTTTTTGTTATCACAACCTCCGTGATACTTGCCTCTCCGGTACTTGTGGCCAACCTAGCTAGTGCGTCAGCTTGTGTGTTTTCAAGTCGAGGGATTTGTTCAATATACACTTGTTCTAACTTGGATATCAGATTCACTACTATCCTTTGGTAAATGATCATTTGACGGTCCTTTGCTTCATATTCACCTCGAACTCGAGATATTATTAGCTGCAAATCTCCGAAGATTTGAAGTCTGGTAGCCCCCACGGCTAATGATTGTCTCAATCCCGTAATAAGTGCCTCATATTCGGCTTCGTTGTTGGTGGCTAGGAAGTCGAACCTTATTGTTGAGGCGAATACTTGTTTGTCAGGAATAACCAAGGCTGCACCTACGCCTGCTGCGGAACTTGTTGCGGAGCCGTCTACATAGAGGTGCCATGGGTATATACGTCCCCTCGTCGGATCTTGAGGATAGGTTAGCTCTACTATGAAATCTGCCAGAGCCTGCCCTTTGATCGCTGTTCGGGGTACGTAGGTTATTCCATACTGGCTGACCTCTAGTGACCATTTTAGTAATCGTCCGGCAATATCAGGTCTGTGCAGGATTTGTTTCAAAGGAAAAGTTGTTAGAACTTCCACTTGATGATCAAAAAAATAAGGCCGTAACTTTCGCACACTCATCACCAACGCATATGCTAGATTCTCCATTGGGGAGTAACGTAGCTCGGCCTCATGCAACACTTGGCTAACGTAGTATATTGGTAGGTGTATCTTGCCTTCCGCACATACCAGGGCTGAGCTTATGTCTACTTCCAACACCGCCAAGTATAAGTATAATTTTTCTCCTGGTTCGGGCTTCGAGAGAATCTGAGGATTGCTTAGATATTTCTTTATATCTTCAAATGCCTTTTGGTAAGCATCAGTCCAAACATAATTATTTTTCCCGGTTCTCTTGCATATGCCCTTGCCTTTGATAGATTCAAAGAATGCTCCGCTTTTGTCTCCATACCTGGATATGAACCTATTTAATGCTGCGAGGCATCCCGTGAGTCATTGGACGGCCGGTACATCTTTTGGTAGACCCATCTCCATTATACATTTGACCTATGTGGGATTAACCTCTATTCCTCGTTGACTCACCAGATGTCCCAAAAATTTTCCAGACTGCACCCCAAAGTTACTTTTCTTCGGATTCAACTTCATGTTGTATGTCCTCATGATGTCAAACGCTTGCTTGAGGTGCTCCAAGTGGTCTTCCTTTCTAAGACTCTTTACCACGATATCATCGACGTATACTTCTACTGTGTCACCAATATACTGGTCAAACATCTTGTTAACTAGCCTCTGATACGTTGCGCCGACATTAATTAACCCAAAAGGCATTCTCTTCCAACAAAAAAGTTTTTGTTTGTGTAGAAGGCTGTATGTTCTTGGTCCTCGGGGTGCATTGCAATCTGGTGGTACCCCGCAAAGGCGTCAATGAATGTCATCAATTCATGCCCCGCTGTGTTGTCCACCAACTGGTCAATGTGAGGTAATGGGAAGTTATCCTTGGGACATGAGGCATTGAGGTCCGTGAAGTCTATGCAGAGTCTCCACGTTCCGTTTGGATTTTTGACCAAGACGGGGTTCGCCACCCACTGTGGGCATAACGCCTCTTGTATGAGCTTGTTGTCCAACAACTTCTTGACTTCCCATGTTAGCGCTTCATACTTCTCAGGTCCATACTTTCTCCTTTTCTGACGGACGTGTTTCTTTGTGGGATCAATATTGAGATGATGGCACGCATGTTCTACCGAAATTCCCGTCGTGTCCACATGTGACCATGCGAACACATCAAGGTTGGCAAGTAGAAACTCCTCCATCTTACTTCTGTAGGGTTCTTCTAACTCAGACCCAATAAAAAGCTCTAAGTCTTTTTTATTGGGATCTACCTGTATGGACCTCAACTCCTCAATTGGTGTGGCACACCGTTTCTTGCCCTTCCATCGTGGGTCTTTGATGGGTCCTTCCATATTCATATACGTCTCTATTTGGACTGGCTCGTACCCTAGCCGGGGTTCGATGTCCTCCTGTTTGCCTGTTTGACCTTTGGGTGCCAACTCTACATCACCATCAGCCTCTGCAAGGGTAATCAGAATGTCATCTTGTATCCTCGTCTGATTCTCCGTTTGCCCCTCGGCCTGTTGACTTTGTTGGGGTGCTTCGTCTATCTCCATTTCTTCTTGTGATTGTTCAGCTTCCATCATCTCAGTATCGACGGAGATAGCATCCAGAATGTTGGGCTCATCCTTGGAATATTGCGGTGTCGCTTCTTCATAGACTAACACCTGAGTGACAGGTTTCTTTAGGGTCAGCAAACATTCTCGTGCCTTTTTCTGGTCCCCTTTGACTGTTCCTGCACCTTTTAAAGTTGGGAATTTGATACAATAATAGTAAGTGGAACATGCAGCTTTGAATTCAGAGATAAAAGGTCGGCCGAGGAACCCATTATAGGTGGATGATTGATCTACGACTAAAAAATCTAAAAACCTAGTCATACTCCTTTCTGGGTCCTCAAGCACAACAAGTTTGACTGACTGACGAATTACACCTAGTGGAACGGTCACAGCCTCTCCGAATCCCACTATTTTATGGTTACAATCCTCTATGTAGGACTCATAGTCTCCTAACTGATCTAGTGTCTTCTTGAAGAGGATGTTCGTATTTGCTCCAGTATCCACTAGTAGTCGGTGCACCCTTGTGTTCATGATGTTTGCACTTATGACAAGTGAGTCATTATGTGGCGTGAGAATCCCCTCTAGATCTTCTTGTGAAAAAACCAAATCCGCCGTTGGCTTAGTTGGCACCTTTGATCCCGACCCCGTTTCTTTCACCTGATTAACTGCCCGTATTTCTGCTTTCTTTTATCTTTTTAATACTGGGTGTCCATAAACCATTCCTCTGGCCGAACCTATCTCTTCGAGCACTAGGATCTCACTATTGGGCTCCTGATGCATTTGTATCGCTGGTGGACCCCTTCGTACTTGTCTGTTTGGTGCTCTTTCGGCTTCATTCGAGCCCCCATGTCTTGGCTGCCGTTGTCTATTACCAGGAGTTTTCTTAACGAACTCTGCAAGTTTCCCATCTTCATAGAACTTCCATAACTGTTTCAGGAGATCGCGACACTCACTGGGAAAGTGCCCGATACTTTGATGATCAGCGCAGTACTTATTCGGGTTTAACTTGCTTCTATCCTGCCGAATTCTTCGGGGAGCTGCGAGCATGTCTTGATCCTTCACTGCTGTGAACACATGGTCAATTGTGGTGGTCAGCACTTGATTGAGCTTTTCTTTGTATTCAGTTGTATCCCCGAATGCCTTAAGATTTTTGGGGGCCTTGTAACCACTACCACCGGGTTTCTTGCCATTCTTCTTCCCATCTGCCTCCGTGCCCAACTCTTTTTGCATGGCCACATATACACCAGTTTTATGGCGGAACTCTGCGTATGTACTAGGACAAGATAAATGCATCTCTTTCCATAGGTCCGTTCCTTTACGCAGTCCGGTCATGACTGCAACTATCTTGGTGTCCTCACTGACTGATTCACCCTCCAAGAGAATCTTATCAAATCTTTCCAGATATAGTTGGTCAGTCTCTTCCGCTCCCTGTGAGATATTGGCCAGCCGGTGCTTTTGAGTGAGATATGTCCCGAACCCTGAGAAGTAAGACAAGAACTTTCGGGTCAACTAGCCAAATGATTGAATTGATCCTGGTGCTAATGCTGAGAACCATCTATGGGCACGGTCCCCCAGGGTCAAGGGGAAGTTTCTGCACTGCGTCGCGTCCGAGGCCCCCATCGAGATCATATAATCTACATACTTCGATATATGCACCTTGTGGTCGGACTTACCCTCGTACAGTACCAATGATGGAAATTGTATCTTCTTCTGCATTGGAGTCGTGAGAATGGCTGTGGACAATGGTGAAGTTGTAAGGGAGGTGTATGTTTCAATCTTCTCTTTGCTGGCCACTTGTTCACGCAGGTCATCCACTGCTTTCTTCAGTTTTTCTATCTCCACAAGTGACGATCCTCGGGACGATCCCCCTCCTCGAGGCTGTTCTAGGTGCTCCGCATATTGGCGTGCTGCCCCCAGCAGTCCCTCACTTCGGGCGACCTCCCTTTGTGGTCGTTGGAGATTACTTGCTGCATTTGGGCACAACCTTTCGGATGCCCGTCTCCTCAATCGATCTTAGACAGGCCTGCGCTGGTGTCTTGCATATGACTCACAAGGTTCCTGATGTTGCGAGTACCCGGACCTATCCCCTTCTGAGTGATGGCTCGGTTTACCATGCCTGTCACCCTGGGACCCTTCTTGATGATGTCCATGTCGCCCAACTGGTCGACCAGCTGGTCGCCCCTCTGCTCGGCCCTCTGATCACCGGCTTGGTCGCCCGAGCTGTGGTCCTAGGCGATCGCTCATCTTCTGCTTTCCTTTTGAATTCTCCGGGGGCGCCCGTCCACTACTTGCTTCTTTTTCATGTGCATGGTAGCTCGTCCTTGTGTCATGCCTCGTCTCCATAGGAGCTGCTTGGATCATTGGTGGACGAGTCACCATCGCATGTTGTCTTTGCATTTGCTTCAACATGGCCATCGCCCTTCAATATCTTCAGGGGTCTTAACCATAGATTCCAAGGTGGCTTCGATTTGTGGCTCGATCGGGATCGCTGGTAATGCTGGGACTCGGGCTAGTCCAGTTTGTTGACGTTCGGAAGGTTTCTTTCCCTTCCACCTACGACTCGTCGATGTGGTACGTGATTCGTCATGAGAAACCTCGTATGTATGTCTCGTCATCTTTAATACAAATTGTGTGTTGGGAACAAATCCTTAAGGAATTTCTTATCTAGCCCATGTTCTTGAAGATAACAATCTTTTTCAAACACTCTTGCTCTTAAAGATATTCCTTTTGTTCTTCACACAACTTACAGAATTCTGGATATTTGTTGCTGAAAAATTGATGAAATAGCTTCAATTTTTCAATCGACGGAGGTTCGTACCCTTCTTCTAGCGCCAAATATTGTTTCGAAATCTTACTAATTTGAAAATATATGTGGCTAGTTAATCTCGATTGATCACTCAAACAATAATCTAAGAAGTGATTAGTAATAATATTGTGAATTTGAGAGAGACAATATAGTGAGAGAAATATTATAGGAAAAGTTCTTGTATTAGAAAAATCAGATCCTTTACAAAATGAGGTATTTTCCCTATTTATACCCTTGCAAGGGTGAGGTGCACGTTTTTAAGCCACTTGGCCTCTGATAGTGTCAAGTGTCCTCCACTTGTCCCACTAACTCTAACCTAACCGACCAGTATACTCCTAATGGGTTACTTGTCATCTCTAATTCTAGTCTCTTGGAAGCTATCGGCCGAGCAGAAGGGCGAGCAACTCTTGCATGAGCCTTTCTTCCTTGGACTGGGTCATAATGGTCAAGCAAAGTGGCGAGCACATGGGCGAGCAACTTGGGCTTGACCTTACGGGCATGTTGTCATGCCATCTCCACTTGGGCGAGCATGGCGGTGAGCAACGTGGGTTGGCCACGTGGGCTTGTTACTTCGTCCTTTCTGGTTGGGCGAGTAAGGTGGCGAGCAACCTAAGTTTGTCCACGTGGGCTTGTTGCCTCGTCCTCTCTGGCTGGGCGAACAAGGTGGCAAGCAAGAGGGCGAGTAACTTGAGCTTAACCCCTTCCCCACATGCTTATGCCTTAACTGTTCTATAATCATTGGTTTAATTTCTTTTATCAACAATTATAAATATAAAAAAAAAAAAATAAATTTTAAAAAAAAATTAGAGTTTTTTTTAATTTAAAAGTTTGAATATATTTCAAAAATAAATTATAATTAGAAATAATAAATTAAGCATTATATTGTATAAAAAATAAATAAATATTTTTGTTATATTTAAAT
>JAPKLY010000193.1:633432-652011 GCA_026898435.1 Prunella vulgaris
GGATATAGGTAAATGCTGAACACAAGCTACAGGATAGGAAGAAAGCACTGAGAGAGAGAGAGGGAGTGAAGGTGAAAAGGTATAAGAAAAAGATTGATGATTTTCAAGTAGATCTCTCTAAGTACATGGAACTGTAAGTACCATATCTTGCTCACACCATTACAAATTTTTAAGCAATGTCTATTTCTTGCTTGAACGTTCTCTGTTTGTTATTTTTTGAGTCTATGTTGTTACATGTCGAGACTCTCGGTGATCTTTAAATTCGAATAGGATTCAAAAGGATTTTATGGACCCACAGATGCTTCAGGCTGTTTTGACAGATGCTACACTTGTTGAAACCAGTGAGCTTAAGAGGGTTCATGAGAAAGTGGCGCTCCTTGAAGCTCAACTGAAAGACATGAATCAAAACCTTGACTCTGTCGCTGAGTATGCACGAATTTCTTTTGATTTATAAGTAGTACAATGAAGCTTTATAGGAAGGTATACCGACCATAATTTAAAGTAGGCTTTATGCTGAAATTAATGTACCCTAGCAATTAAACCCACTAATATTTTAGAAACTGCCTAGGTTGACCTATAAATAATATGGTCTAACCACAATTGGCGTCACTCATTTGCTAGGACAACTAATTTTTCAAACAAGTAAATTCCTTCTCTTACAGTTTAAACCACGTAAACAATTCTACAAATCTTGCTTATGTGCAATGTACTAAAAAAGAATTGTTTATAAAGTGCAGAGTACTCTATTTAAGTGACAACCATCACTATCTTCAAACATGTACCCAAATTTTGCATGGGAAATGTGAAATTGTCAGGCTTATGCATTCTACTTCGTATAATATTTATTTATGATGCTCTTTATTTTGCAGAAGATCTTTGGCTGCTGGTCTTTTCATACTTTTATAGTGTCTTGACATTTATCGAGCCAAGTATTTGTGATCAAGATACACAGTGGTCAGTGAAGTCCTCTCTAATGTGTGAAAATAGACCATACAGATATGGGTTGTGTTTAGAAGGCTGATTTCATAATCTTGTGAGTATATTTTCCTTGTTTTGGCTGTGGAGATTTTTTTTTATTATTATTGAGTCTGAGAAAATAGATGGCTGTGTATCAACTATTATTCATGTTTAGCAGATATGTTGTCTTCTTTTATGAAGATATAAATACCATATTACTACTTAGTCAGAGTAGCAGATATTGAAAGATTGGTTTAGGTTAGGGGTTCGAGTTGCCTAATGAATGCAAGCTTAAATTGTATTTGAATGAAGCTAGATGTTTGTTTAGTTAATATCTAAACAAATCTTGAAAAAAAAAAGAATTATAAAGTCTCTTATTCAATGTCCTACTAGAGTATTTACTTGGTTCCTTCTGGATATGGCTTCTTCTCCCTCTTATACTCATGAAAATATCCTTTACGCCGCTAAGCTGGCTGCGCGAATCGAACAATATGACACTATGGAAGGCTGAAAAATTGATGGTGAAAAAGTTGGAGCTTTTGGAAAAAAATAGATCCTGATCTGTTTTCATAAAATTTGCATTGAATATAAACATAAAAAATGCGGTCATTAGGACTCAATACTACTCACTGTGTCCCTTTTTATGTGGATCAAAGTCCCTTTTAGGAGTTTTTTGGTTTCCTTATTGATTTATAAACAGATATAATTTGGTGATTTAGGTGTTAAAACGTTAATAATTTGATGAGTAGTGCAATTATGTATTACAAGAATTCCATGAAAAATGCTAAGAGACTATAGAGAAGGAATCAATTTCCTTAACTTTTGGAAATGACAAATTTTTTTCTAGTACTAAAAGAACATATCTATTACTACATCTGTCCACGAAAAATACACTCAGATATTTGTACGTAATTTAATGCAATATGTCGAAAGGTATTACGGAATATTGTGAAGTCCGATATGAATAAAGAGAATATTTTTGGAAAGTAAGTCTCAGAGGGAGTATAATATTTTATATATATTGAGGAACAACCATCATGTACTTGTATAACAATCATGTAGTATCAGTATTTTCAGAACCGAACCGGTGACCAAACCGGTCAAGGCACCGGTTCACGGTTCAATAATAGATTGTTGATCAACCCAGTTGTTCAGGTACCTAATCTAATAATTGTTTTATTGTGCTCACAAAAGAGTTCAAATCATTAATTAATCACTTATTTCTTAGTAAAAAATATCAATTTAAGTTTCAATTTTATAAAAAAAATAAGAAATTTTTAGTTTAAGTTTCACCGATCCACATTACTCGTTTAACAGATTCGTACTACCCGTTCCACATTTACTTAGTATCCATATTAGCGATCTATATTACTCGTTTTACTGATCCCTATTACTCGTTTTACCGATCCATAGTACTGGTTCAAATGATTAGTAGAAATCGTTTGATTGATTAGTAGTGGTGGTTTCATTGATTAGTATAGTACTTGATATAATTAGTAGTAGTGATTTCATTGATTAGTAGTAGTTGTTCAATTGGCTAGATAATTTTACGGATATTGTTGAAGAAAATAGTAAAAAAATATATATACTTAAATATTCTAATTATTTATAATTAGGAATTAATTTTTTTTTTCAAAGACTTTGGGGTTCTTGACGGGTTGATCCTACCAAACCACGCTGTCATAGTGGTCACTGGTTTGAAAATTCCTGAGTACAAATTTTATTTCAAATTTGAAAATTTTATATTTCAACCAACCAGTCCTGCCATGGATTGAGCGTTTATGTATATTAAATTTGAGTTGAATGAGTAAAAAAGATATGCATCTCATTGGAGTTGTGACCGACAGTCCTGTGAATAAACGACTTGCAATTTCAGAAGCACAAGGAGGTTTTGATTTGGACCGTCCCCAAGTCAAATACATACAGACACATTAATACAAGGTAATTTATGAATCTTTTCCAAAGAATCTCGGTAGAATAATGTGATGTATATGTGTGAGTCATTATTTGCCCTAATCCATATGTATGTACATCGGCCTAATGTCTGCACCGTTAATTTTCAATTAAATGTGTGTTTGATGGTAATTGAAACTGAATTATTGTGGATTTGAGATTGATACCAAGTACATTTAATTATTTGATAGGGTAATCGATTAAACATCTTGTTTGAAAATCCACCTAAACAGACATGGAAACCGTTAAAATAGGGGAAACAATCAGTGTAAAGGAGAATGCGGCTGCGCACATCGACCAAATAATGTCCCCAATCCACGGTGGAATGGACAGGATTAATCTTGATCAATTGGAGAAATCGTGTTTCGGCCAATTTATAAAAATTAGCCGTTAAAATTTTTAGGGTCAGCTGCTCCTGCATCTGATGCTAAAGCAAGACAAATCTGGGTCTCGAGACAAGATCGTATTTGATGTTCTGGGAACAGAGGCTGAGTTCGGACCTAGAGAATTCACATTGATCACGGGACTAAGATTTGGGCAAGAACCACATCCCCTACCTGCAGCTTCTAAATTTTTCAACAGAATGTTTCAAGGTAAAAAGCATTTATACCTGTCGGATGTAATTGCATCATTTGGTTCACCAGGGTCTGCACCAGAAGACAGAGTAAAACTGGCTATGCTGCTGGTACTATATGGGGTGTTGCTTATAACAGACAATCATAGGAAGAAGCTTGATTAGAAGTACATTCACCTAATTGACAGCTTGAGTCAATTCAACTTATATCCATGGGGATTGGTGTCATTCGGTATTGTTGTAGAAAACATCCGTGGGTACAGAGGTGCCTGCTGTATGTCGAAACATAGCCGAATGGGGGATGAAACTCTTGTGTTAGATGGCTTTGCACATGCAGTGCAGTTTTGGGCTTACGAAGCGATTCCACATGTGGCTTTATTCTGTGCATTTCCAGTGACGAATGGGATGAGGAGATTGCCTCGGATTCTTCGTTGGTATACAACGGATAAACCTTCATTCAAGTCATTGAGTAAAAAAATATTCAGATTATCAGAGGCAGGGAACTCATTTTGTGGTGATGTATGCTGAAGCCTGTTGTATAATATTCTTATTGTTATTTTCTCGACATTCATGTTGGATTCCAGATTCTAATTTGGGTTCATTTGACATGTTTAACTTCTATTTCCTATTGTGTGAAATAGCAAACTGTATTTAGGAGGTTACAGCCTGATCAAGCAGAGGTGTTAAGTGATTGCTACAAATCATCTGTGCAATGGGAGGAGCTGATGAGTATGGAAGAAGTGTGTTCAACCAAGATAATTCATGGATCCAAGTGTTGTAAAACAAACAATCAAACCGGTTATGCGAATGGATATGAAAACGGATTGAGGATTTATGTTTCAAATGGATTCGAGAGGATTGAAAGGAGCAATGCACATCTCCAGGCACGGCTGGAAGAGGCAAACAAGAGGTCTGATAAACTGCTGTGCATGTTGGAGTGTGTAATTGACCGGTTGGGCTGTCACGAGGCAAAAACACAAAACAAGGGTCCAAGAATTGAGGAGAGTGTTCCTATTTTTGGCCTGTACTTGTCATGTAAGTGGAATATATGTATTGGAGATATTGTGGACTGATGTAATGCTGTCAACTTAACTACAGGCTACGCGTACTTCGCAGTTGGAGCCAAGGAGAGGGGAAACAAGAGACTTGCTTCCAGCAGAAAAAGGTTCTCTATTGAATATTAGTACATATTCTATATCACACTTACATGTAAATCTGTTCAATTGTTGTAGGCTCTGGATGACGGAACAGGAAATTTTACAGCGTGTGCGGTAAGGTGGACAGTTGATGGTGAGTTGAAGACGGAAACCAATCCAATTAGGCAACTCCAGGATGTAAGTAGACTTTGTTTTTTACAGTTTGCGGGATTATATAAGTAAATATATGTTATGTGTGAAATCTCACAGTATCTGTTGTATATTCGCATGGGATGAAGAGTGATAAAACAAGCGGAACGTCAAGTTCAACGAATGATGATCAGTTTTGTGCGAATTCTGTTTCGCGTCAAGGAGCTCGGAGTTTGAGATCTACATCTAAAAAACGATAGGATGAAAACAGATGGCCTTTGCGTTCCCATCATACATATGTTTTTACTTAGGGAAGTGTATGTGTGAGAGTGAAGACATTAGCGAATTTTCCAGTAAATGCTTGTCTGTAATAAACCACTACTGCACTCGTTGATGGTGTGAACAATTCGTATGTGAGAAGACAATATTGTGTTGTATATTTTTATTTTCTACATTGATGGCCTTTGAACTGGGAGGAGCACAACATTTGTTATGTAGTAATTTTATGTGTGTAATTGTGGGAAACGATAATCAGTGTGAAGAATAAGAAACATCATTTTTATCGAATTTTTTAAATTTGTAGTGGGCTTCTGACTGAAATATGTCCATTCAAATGGGCCTATGGGCCTCTGACTGAAATAGGCAACACAAATTTTGAACAAATGTAACCAAATAAAATTCCATAATATGTATTCAAAATTTATATGCCTAATATAAAAATCATTCAATTATATTCCACAAAGTTATCTTTTTTTTTCTTTTGAAAGGAAAATACAGATATTCTTGAACTCATCCCTCTGATTTTTCTACTGGAACTACAGTCTATTTCTCAACATTCTCATCAATATTCTATTTCTTAACATTCTCATCAATCTTCCATTTCTCAACCCATTCCTCTACCCTCTCCTTCTCAGCCCAACAATACTCACTCAATGATAACAAGATCCAAGAATAGCATCTTTAAACCAAAGGTCCTGTATGTTTCCTCTTCTACTGCTATTTCAAAACCTGATTCAGTTTCAGTTGTCTTGGCTCATCCTCTCTGGAAACAAGCTATGCAGATTGAATATAATGCACTTCTCATCAGAAGTAACTTTTAAACTCAAAAAGAATTTCAAACAAACCAGAAGTGAAATATCAATAAATACCATAAACGCATTCCAGTAACAACCTATCTAGTTAATACATAACGATACGTTAAATCATGTTCACCCATTTCCATTCGAAGTCTGAATGTAGCACAAAGACCAGCCCAATCACAGATACCCCAGAGCCCTGTTCGCCAGCTACTACAAACTTCTAACTGTTGTAGTTGTTGACAACATTCAAAGATGGGATCGAGATCCACTCCCGCACACCAATCCGAATGGATCTTTAGTCGGCGCAGTTTGGGCATAGTCTCTACTATTGCCTTCACAAAAAGGTGTTCTGCATCCACCTGCTAATCATTCGGGTCGACCAATAACTTCGAATTTCAAAGGATAAGAGAGATGGACATGCATTCCCCAACTCCAGAATATCCTGAGACTGAACCTCTGGCCAAACATTCATGATCACACTCAATTCTTTCAAATGTGGCATCATTTTTATTGCGCTCAGTAAGCCAGTCCATGACACATCGGGAAAGCGAAGCTGTAAACTCCTCAATTTGAGCCATCTAATGTAATTACACAAAACAAGAAAATCGTAATTAGTCAGAAATAAATGTTGTTCTGCTCCACAATTTTTATTATGGATTTCTGTATAAGCAACAAATTAATTGGAAATTAAATCTATCTATCCACATGCTGAGAAAAAAAGTACTTTGACTTATGAACTCAAACATCATTAAAGTATTCAAAAATATGTATAACAGTGCAAATTCCATTTACCATATTTTATTGTAAAGAAACAGAGGCAAAATACCTGTTAGAAATGTGTTGCATCAGGGAATTAGTACCAAAATTTTCAATACGCAGACGACAGACTTCTCCCTGGCTTAAATTGATAGCCTTCGAACACATTGATGGAAACATTGGTCCCGGTAGAAATGGCCAACTCTTTATGATCGAGATTTCCAGCCACATGGATGGGTGATGGCATATTTTCCGCCAAGATGTGCAAACCACCCTTGCGGTCTCAAGAATCTCAGTGTCATCCAATCATCGGAGGATATTGTGGACGATTTCATCTGGAAGAGACAAAATTTCAGTTTCTTCCAAAAAGTGGCTTTTCTTGGTAGGCGCCATGTCTGTCATTTGTACTTTGAACTTTGAAGTTGGAAAGAACACTGTTTACACCCACAAGATAAACAATGATCCTTCCTGAGGAAGATACACAACCCGGGAAGAAGAAGATTGTTGGTCCCAAATAGACAAAGATAAGTGTATGGGGGGGGGAATGCACCTGTAAGTACAGATTTTTCAAAGATTAGTTTTACAGCAGATCAGTTTTGCAGCGGACTTTAAAAGCACAGACCACTTAAAATATATCAGTGGACTTATATGTCGCCTGATAAGTAACCTGAGGATTTGATCAGATTTACGTTGTGCAGCGGATTATGAATAAGACACTTGAAGTTATTAACACACACAAAAGCACAAGAGACACAGGGATTTATAGTGGTTTGGAGTTAAACTCTCCTATATCCACTTTTCCTGATTTAACAGGAGAATTCCTTAACCACAAGAATTCCTTGTTTTAGAGTGCCAAGGTGCACTGATCAAGAACAACTCCTCTTGATCTCTAAGATTGTCATTGAGTCCTAGTCCTCTCAGATTTCAGACTGAGATACTCCTCAGCTTACTTTCTTACCACTCACAAGCTTCAACCTATCTTGGTTTAAGGCTTGAGTTTTCCAACTAAGGTTGAGATAACCCTTTACAATTATGGACAATATCTAGAATGGGTTATCTCAGTAGACTTCTAAGATGTTACAGTGTAAGCCTATATACAAGATTGAATTCTAAGCAATGTGAGCACTTGGAAACTAGAGTGATTTTGAGTGCTTGAGTGTGTGAACTTTTCAGATTATCAGTTGAGCTTGTTAGTTTCCGGTACTTGGCTTCTTCTTCAACTCTTGTATTTATAGACTTAAATTTGAAAGACTATCCGTTGGAGAGATAGTTTTAAATTTAAGCTATTTTGGTGTACCAACATTCTTCAAGATTTTCTTCAGATTTTGGATGGTCAAATCTGTGAAAATGTAGCAGTCCAACGTTCTAAAGATCTTCTTCAGATTTTGGATGATCAACTCTTAAGCATTAATGGTTGATGGCTCATTAAATGCCTGCTTAGAGTTAATGCAGCCGCCTTTGAAAACTGTGTCATCCTAGGCTGTTGGTTGCTTCTGAACTTGGTACTGACAGGCCAGTCTTTGTGTCAGGTTCGTACATAGGTGGCAGCTTCTCATTGGCCTGTCTTAATTGTTCCTCAGTCTAGTCCTAACGGTTGTATTGAAGTCCTCTGTCTTTTCATCAGGTGACTTGGAACATTCTCTTTGCTGCATTTTAATACTTCATTTATGTGTTGGCTGCTTCCATCATAAATGTTGAAGGCATTTAATGCATCAGGTTACTTGTTCTCAGCGGAGTCCTTTCAGGCTGCTTGGACTTAGTCTTCTGGGGTGCACTCTTCAGAGAGTGGGTGTATCTTCTAATCCTTCATCAGGCTAGTCTAAGAGACATCAGGCTAGTTTCAATACATCAGACTAGTTTTCAACAAAGTGGCCTATCAGTTTACAAACTTATTTTCTAAGTCTTTATCATAGCCTCTTAACACTTTGGGCTAGATTCATAAGTCTTTAGAGATACATTAATAAATCAGGGGAGTCTTTGGGATTTTATCAAAACATTTTACAAGACATTTCCCAACAAAGATGCACCTTTTAAAACATTCCCACACGTTCCAATGTCAACAGTGAGAAATTCAAAGGTCACTTCGTTCTGGAGTAGTTGTTTCCCGTTAATGAGTTAATTAAATGGTTGAGACCCTTGTTTCATCATAATTGTCCATTTGAAGTCCAAATTCCCAATTTCTTAATATTTCTTCCCAATAATTAATGAATTATAATTTAATATCCTAAATTTATTATTATCAATATTTTAAATCCTACCTTTCTTGTCCAAATTTCGAAATTTTTAATTTTTATTTTCTATTATAATGTTTAATTACATCCATTTAAAAAATTTAAATTCATCACCTTTATGCTAAATCTCAATAATTTGGTTGGGGGAAATGTGTGTTTGGTTGGACTTGTATTAATGTGGAGTATCCTAAATCCTCAATCAATTCCACACTTTCTGGACTAATCCTTCACACGGTCAACCATTTTATGAAATTGATGTTCAAATAGGTAAAGTGAACATACCGTGCAACACATTAACACGTAGTCCAACTTTCTTTCAATATGTAGTGGAAAGTTGTCCAATGGGATGATATTGCATTATTTGTGCTTTCTGTTGACCATTTTCCTGATTTTACAGAAGTAGACATTGTTTCCAATGACCGCCGGTATGGTAATGGTAACATATCTTGCAACACATCATAAATCTAAATAATTTGGTTTGGGGAATGGTAGGTTTGGTTGGACCTATATCAATTTGTGGATCCAAGAATCCTCAATCATGCATTTTCGCTTAATCATATGTCAAAAATATTCCACCGTTCTTATCCTAAATTTAATATCCTAAATTTATTATTATCAATGTTTTAAATCCTACCTTTCTTGTCCAAATTTTGAAATTTTTTATTTTTATTTTCTATTATAATGTTAAATTAGATCCATTTAAAAAAAATTTAAATTCATCACCTTTATGCTAAATGTCAATAATTTGGTTAGGGGAATGGTGGGTTTGGTTGGACTTATATTAATGTGGAATATCCTAAATCAATTCCACACTTTCTGGACTAATTCTTCACACGGTCAACCATTTTATTAAATTGACGTTCAAATCAGTAAAGTGAACATACCGTGCAACACATCAATACGTAGTCCAGCTTTCTTTCAATATGTAGTGGAATGTTGTCCAATGGGATGGTATTGCAATATTTGTGCTTTCCATTTACCATTTTCCTAATTTTACAGAAGTAAACATTGTTTCCAATGACCGCTGGTACGGTAATCGTAACATATTTTGCAACACATCATAAATCTAAATAATTTGGTTGGGGGAATGGTGGGTTTGGTTGGACCTATATCAATTTGTGGATCCAAGAATCCTAAATCGATTTCTCACTATCCGGACTAATCCTTCTCACGGTCAACCATTTCATGGAATTGACGTTCAAATCGGTAAAGTGAACATACCGTGAAACACATCAGAGCGTATTCCAGCTTTCTTTCAATTTGTAGTGGAATGTTGTCCAATGGGATGGTATTGCAATATTTGTGCTTTTCGTTGACCATTTTCCTGATTTTACAGAAGTAGACATTGTTTCCAATGACCGTCAATACGATAATCGAAACATATCTTGCAACATATTATAAATCTATATAATTTGGTTGGGGGAATGGTGGGTTTGGTTAGACCCTTATCAATTTTTAGAACCCAGAATTCTCAATCGATTCCTAACTTTCTGGACTAATCCTTTGCACGGTCAACCATTTTATGGAATGACGTTCAAATTGGTAAAGTGAACATACCATGCAACACATCAATACGTAGTCCAGCTTTCTTTCAATATGTAGTAGAATGTTCTCCAATGGGATGGTATTGCAATATTTGTGCTTTCCGTTGACCATTTTACTGATTTTACAGAAGTAGACATTATTTCCAATGACCGCCGGTACGGTAATCGTAACATATCTTGCAACACATCATAAATTTAAATAATTTAGTTGGGGGAATTGTGGGTTTAGTTGGACTTATATCAATTTGTGGATCAAAAAAATCCTCAATCAGTTTCTCACTATCCGGACTAATCCTTCACACGATCAACCATTTTATGGAATTGACGTTCAAATCAGTAAAGTGAACATACCGTGCACCACATCAAAACGTAGTCCAGCTTTCTTTCAATATGTAGAGGAATGTTGTCTAATGGGATGGTATTGCAATATTTGTGCTTTCAGTTGATTGTTTTCCTGATTTTACAGAAGTAGACATTGTTTCCAATGACCGCCGGTACTGTAATCGTAACATATCATGCAATACATCATAATTCTAAATAATATAGTTGGGGGAATGGTGGGTTTGGTTGGACCTTTATCAGTTTTATATCCCAAAATCCTCAATCAGTTTCTCCCTATCCGGACTAATCCTTCACACGGTCAACCATTTTATGGAATTGACGTTCAAATCGGTAAAATGAACATACCATGCAACAATTCAAAACGTAGTCCAGCTTTCTTTCAATATGTAGTGGAATGTTGTCTAATGGGATTGTATTGCAATATTTGTGTTCATCGTTGACCGTTGTCCTGATTTTACAGAAGTAGACATTGTTTCCAATGACCGTCGGTACGTTAATCGTAACATATCTTGCAACACATCATAAATTAAAATAATTTGGTTAGGGGAATGGTGGTTTTAGTTGGACCTATATCAATTTGTGGATCCAAGAATCCTCAATCGGTTTCTCACTATCCGGACTAATCCTTCACACGGTCAACCATTTTATGGAATTGACCTTCAAATCGATAAAGTGAACATATCGTGCAACACATTAGAATGTAGTCCAACTTTCTTTCAATATGTAGTGGAATGTTGTCCAATGGGATGGTATTTCAATATTTGTGCTTTCCGTTGATCATTTTCCTGATTTTACAGAAGTAGACATTGTTTCCAATGACCGTCGGTACTGTATTCGTAACATATTTTGCAACACATCATAATTCTAAATAATATGGTTGGGGGAATGGTGGGTTTGGTTGGACCTTTATCAATTTTTAGATCCCAGAATCCTCAATCGGTTTCTCTCTATCCGGACTAATCCTTCACACGGTCAACCATTTTATGAAATTGACGGTCAAATTGGTAACGTGAATATACCATGCAACACATCAAAACGTAGTGCAGCTTTCTTTCAATATGTAGTGGAATGTTGTACAATGGAATGGTATTGTAATATTTGCACTTTTCGTTGATCGTTTTCCTGATTTTACAGAAGTAGACATTGTTTCTAATGACAGCCAGTATTGTAATCGTAACATATCTTGCAACACATCATAATTCTAAATAATATGGTTGGGGGAATGGTGGGTTTTGTTGGACCTTTATCAATTTTTAGATTCCAGAATCCTCAATCGGTTTCTCACTATCTGGACTAATCCTTCCATTGCTCAACCATTTTATGAAATTGACGTTCAAATCGGTAAAGTGAACGTACCATGCAACACATCAAAACGTAGTCCAGCTTTCTCTCAATCTGTAGTGGAATGCTGTCCAATGGGATTGTATTGCAATATTTATGCTTTCTGTTGACCGTTTTCCTGATTTTACAGAAGTAGACATTGTTTCCAATGACCGCCGGTACGGTAATCGTAACATATCTTGCAACACATCATAATTCTAAATAATATGGTTGGGGGAATGGTGGGTTTTGTTGGACTTATATCAATTCTTTTAACGCTGAAAGGTTCAATCGATTCCTGACTTTCTGAAGTAATCCTTCAGACGGTCAACCATTTTATGGAATTGACATTCAAATTGGTAAAGTGAACATACCGTGGAACATATCAAAACGTTGTCCAGTTTTCTTTTTGCTATGTAGTGGAATGTTTGACAATGGGATGGTATTGCAATATTTCTGCTTTCCGTTTTATAGAATTGACGTTCAAATCAGTGTGCTCGTAACACATATCAAGATTTATGTTGTGTGTAGTTACTTATATGACGGTTTACGGGATCTATTTTTCCATGTCTCCCCACAAAAAATGGTATTTCCAAGTCATTCCCCACAGATTGTGCCATCAATTCAAATTTGTCAAAACAATATTAAAGATAGCAAAAATCTTTCAAACCTTGTTAAATTTAATAACATGTACAGATTATGAATAAATGTTGTCATAAATGTCGCACTCCAACAAATTTACATAGGGTTAAAATCTTGTTCGGGACAGTATCTACGAGAATGGCCAAGGCCTCTACATAATCCACACCTCATTCGACGATCACCATTAGCAGAAGACGGCTCAGCCAAATCGGGGACAACTTGTGCTGGAGTTGAGTTGGGAGCTTGTGCTGGAGATGAGTTTGGAGCTTGTGCTGGAGTTGAGTTGGGAGGTACGTATGCATGGCATCTACTCTGGTTGTGATTTGTTTCGTTGCATCGTGAACATCGTTGCCTCTTGCGCTTTGCAGTTGCATTCTCAATGCCTGATTTGCCTCTGCTCATATTTTGTCTACCAGCCTGCGTGTGGCGATCTGGGGGAACACAAGCAATTTCTTTTGCATTTTCAGGAACGGCCTAATCCTTCGGGTCAGGAACTGACATTATTTGTCCCATCCACATGTCTCTCACGTGTTCAGCAGAATAACAGATATCAACAAATCAGCTAACCTTCAGATTACATTTCCTGTTATGGGGAAAGCAAATTACACATTAATACTTCGTTGCATAAGTTTCATTAACAAACAGATGGAATATCAAATACTAATCATTGGCATAGAACCTGCAGTACATATGAAAGAGCATTAAAAAAATCATCTACGGAATATTTTAATTGCTGATGAAAACTGCAACTAATCAACATAAAGCAGTAACAACTAACAACCAATCAGGTATACTACTGCAAGAACTAACACCCCTAGTAACAATATGAAGCAGTAACAACTAACAACCAAGCAGTAACAACTAACAAATTCAAGCAGTAACAACTAACAACCAAGCAGTAACAACATAAAGCAGTAACAACTAACAACCAAGTAGTAACAAATTCAAGCAGTAACAACTAACAACCAAGCAGTAACAACATGAAGCAGTAACAACTAACAACCAATTCGTAACAACTGCAACTAATCAACATGAAGACAGAATTCTACTTCAGAATACAATAGGTTCCATCAGTTAATAGATGCTTCAAGATCATCATTTTTAGTAGAGGGAATATCGTACATTATTGCTGCGTGAGCATGTACGCACGGGATGCCTTCTAACTAGAACTTTCCACACTGGCATGAGTGCTGGAAGATGTCAACCATGACATTGTCACTGCCCCTGGATACATTGTACAAGCCATTGGAGATATTCTGTACGGAATATTTATCACCTTCCATCAACTGGGAACACAGTTGCTCCGCGACGCGCTTGCATAAATAGCCCTAGTGTGATTCACACTCCACACACCTCTTATGGAAAATATCTTGCATATCTGCCCTTATGGTTTCAAGCATATACACAACAGGAATTCCACGGGCCCACAAAATTCGCCTGCTCCACGATTTTGCAGCATTCGTGGTCATGAACTAGTAGCATCGAGTGTTACAGTGTGTTCTAGACCAATATGCTCGACCCTTTTTGTTCAGCGAAGCAGCTAACTTGCACAATTGACTGATTCAATGAGTCTCATCATCCTACCAAGGAACAATAAACAAAATTAGGCATGCGAAATGAAATTATATATGTAAATCATCAAAGTATACCAAGAGTACGAAAAAGCTTCCTGTTTGGTAACTGTTACACAGTAACCATCTTGAATGTTGATTCAAAGACTTGAGATAAGGAAATTTAACTAAGGGTATGATTGATTTAGGAATTTGAAATCTAAATCTGTTCTAATGTCGGATTTGAGAATCCATTTTTTAAAAGCAATCTGATACATTCACCCTACAAATACCTATAAATCCTATATAAAACACTATTTTCTACACCACATTCTCACCAATGACCCTACAAATACATATAAACCATTACAATTATAATCAACATCAGCAATAATATAATAATACAACATCACATGCTATTACTTGTCATGCTCTGAAACAGTGTATTCATACGCAACTCGTTTCAAGGTTCACAACACAGATTGCCCATATGTAGCATAATGTTTTTGGAGATGGTGATAACACAACCCATGAGATGAGTTGGGGAATACACTCTTCACCGACTTAAATATGCTTTTATGCTGGTCGGAAACAATGAGCAGCCCTGGTGGTTCACCAAATGAGCCTTTCAGCTTCTTGAAGAAATATCTCCATGATTCATTATTCTCTACTGCATATATACCCGTTGCAAGGGGGAATATATGGTGGTTCGCATCTTGTGTCACAGAAACAAAGACAATACCCTTGTATGTCCCCTTGAGGTGGGTGCCATCAACAACAATGACGGGACGGGCATAGGTTTTGAAGCCATTGATCGATGCTTGAAGAGCGTAGAAAGCATATTTGAACCTTCTATCTAATTCTTTCACCAGGCTAACTTCTGATCCAGGATTTGCCTTGTTTAGCGCGGTGAGATAAAATGGAAGCATCTTGAATGACTCATTGGGGGCACCATACAATAGGTTGGTCATCTTGTGCTTAGACCTGTACGCATGAGCGTACAACACACTCATTCTATGCTCATTGTTCAACTCATCCATGATAGAGACCGGGGTATACTTTCTCTTTATCTTTTTCCATTTTTTAGCATAGATTGATCCAAGCACTTTCGCGGGCAGTTTACGTGGCGCGCTGCAGTCCGGATCCAATATACAATTGTGTGTGCTGAACTTTGTGATCCTACAAGACCAGTGAGAACATGCAGCATTCAATGAAAATGAACAGTTACTCAATGGGCAGAACAAGATCCATCTCGTAGTGGAAGAACGTCTAACACGAAACTTGAATTTTTTATTTAGATGGTACAACCCAACGCTGTGAACCAACTCCTCCTTTGTCAAAAAAGAGTCTCCCACACTTAGAACTCCACGGATCGCTTCGTTGGATGGAAGAGGAGAATTGGGCAGCATATCGGGCGCTGAATCTGGAGCACTGGTGGTTATGCCTTCTAAATTCCACGGTGGATCTGAAACTTGATACATGTCCACGCGAATCGTGTCTTCTTCTGAATAAGTGTCATCACAGCTTCCATCCGGAACGTCATTGTCAGATGAATCAGACAATTGCATAGAGTCGCTTTCAAAATCACTAATACCAAAGTCCTCATTTACTTTGGCTGTTGGATCTTCTCCTTGTTCAGTATTTTGAATACTCTCACCAATCAATATAGGAGACTCGCTTGTACCAATGATAGATGAGAGTAAATCCACAAATGAGGTTTTTTGGTTGAAAGATCCTGCAGTCATAACAACAGGTGGTTGTTCTGATATGGATGGCTCTTGAACTTCAGGAATTCGATTTTCCGAAGTTACATAGACCTCAGGATACTTGTTTCCGATGACTAACGATTCAACATCATCTTTCGTCTTGATCTCAACAAATACTTTCCTAATGCCAAATTGAGCGACTTTCCAAAATTTATTCACTTGACAAATATTGTCCAATCCAAAATAATTTACAACGGCCTCTTCAAAAGATGAGAAGCTAGTAGTGTCATCATATACGAAAATGCTCCAAAACTGCCCCCAACATAAGACTAACCATCAATTTTTCTATTAAAGTTCACACCCACCAGTTTTTTTGTTCTTCATATTTGCTACAAGGAAAACAACCACAATACTGTAATTAATTATAAAGTCTAACACTAATAACAAAACAAGTCTAGTTTTCTAACAGGGACTAGTTCTAAACTTTGCAGTCTAACAGGGACTTGACGTAATTGAATTCATTGTGAACTTAGTTCAGTTTAGAAGTAGATGATGCAAAGCATAGAATTAATTAATCTTTGCAAAACATTCCAACATTAGAAAAAATACAGGGGAAATTCACAATATTGTAGGATGCTATATGATTTCTTTCACAGGAATTTTATCAAACACCTTATCTACACATTATTGTAACAGAGTTAAATGACAAAAGGAAAAGGCCATCAAGAAATTAGGGCATGTAGTAGGGTAATCAAACAATCTATTACATGGAACACTATTTCTCGCTCCTTGCGATGGGCATCGACTGTACACTTGGAGGGATGGCTATTTCTTGCTCCTTGCGATCGACTTGTTTTGTCCTCTATTCTTAAACTTCTGTGTGTGTCGTCGGGATTGTGTGTGTGTGTTTTTTTCCGACTTGTATGTGTTTTTTTTGCTACTGAACATCGAATTGTATGTGTGTTTTTTTGGAGGGAAGTGTGTGTTTTATTTTGGAGGGAATACTATTTAGGCAGGGTATTGGGCAGGGGTATCTTTGTCCTATAAAAATTTAAGGGGGGTGTATATGCTAAAATCATAGTCAAATGGCTAAAAAAGAATTTTTTAGGTCAACATGGGTAAAAAAAAAATATTGGCCACATAGTCATTGGCTATTTTTGTATATTTCCACGTAACTAATACTCTCTACTTAAAAAAAAAATTAAAATTTCTTCATCGAATAATTTGTCTATAATTATATATTTAAACATTGCACATATCATCGATATATATGGACGATGAAAACAAAAAAGATAGTTATGGACAAGGATGAAAATATCGCTATCGCAAGTAATAGCGCAACCTTAAATTTACGGAAATATCGATGGATATATCGATATCGCATATCGATATCGCAAAAAAAATAGAAAAAATAACGGAAATTTTATTAAAATTTTGGAAATTTAATATGAAATTTTAGGGATTATTATAGCATGTTATTATGCATATGTTTCATTTAAGATCACAAAAAATTGACATGTTTAAAGCAAATAAATAGATAATGGACTATATAATCATTGTCTGACATTAATTAATTAATAATATAATGCATAATACAATAAAAGATGATTTGAATTACATGATACAATACATTTAGTACCAAAATGATGAACTATGGGGTTTAAATATAGAAGATGGAATCCCATCTTTGTCCAAACAATATTGGTACCAACTCATTGCATTAGAATAATCCTGCATATAGTTATACACATGTCATTCATATGTTTCTCTATCTCTTCCAACTGTTTCACCATAGATTGAATAGTGTGCACTAACCCAATGATTTTGTTGATATGAAAATGGATGCTGAAACACATTTTGAGTATTCCAACCAAATTGTGAAATCATGAGTGAAATTAGCCTCACAAGTGAATGAAACCATTTGGTTTGAAAAATGATCATCCTCGTTATTTTCACCATTTCCATCACCATCATCATTTTCACCATTTCCACCACCATTGTTTCCACCATATATATATAAAAATAAAACCATGAAAGAATATACAATCACTATAAAAAAAATTATCATTTGAAAATTGTATAAAAATATAAAAAAAGAAAAAATTGCGATTTTTTATGTAGTGCGATATTTTGCGATATATCTGCGATATTTTCCGATTTCAATTAATTTTGTACTACGAGTGAACCGATATCGATATCGATATCGATATTTTGCGATATTTTGCGATATATCCACGATACTTTGTAAAAAATACATTGTACCCCAATATCCATATCGCATACTCAAAATTTGCGATATATCCGCGATATTTCGCGATATTTTCATCCTTGGTTATGGATGATATGGTTCTTACAACCAAAATTCTTCTAGCAACACTTGTGTACAAATTTCTACCGTAGAAATATCAATTTTTGAAAAATTTGCGGATTTAAACCGGGTCGGGTCAGATTTGGACATTTTTTTCCAAAATTCGCGCAACTTGTAGTTTCAGGTTTTTTCGCTCCCAGGTATGTTACAATTTGGGCAAAGACGTGTTACAATTAGGCAAAATCTGTGTTACAAATTCTTAAAAAATTAATTTTTTGTACTTTTCAAGTAACTATAAAGAAAATATGTATTTCTGCAAGTATAAATATGT
>JAPKLY010000193.1:652021-670476 GCA_026898435.1 Prunella vulgaris
CTGCAAGTATAAATATGTGTTACTTAATTTATTTTTTATTCTCTTTGGTGATTTATGTTAATAATATGTTATTAATGTACTTAATACATCATTTAATACCTTATATATGTTATATAAAATATAATATGTATTTTTATAAGGATAAATAAATGTTTGTGCATACAGTAACACACATTTACTCTAATTGTAACACACATTTGCAGTAACACACATTTACTCTAATTGTAACATACATTTGCAGTAACACACATTTACTCTAATTGTAACACACATTTACTCTAGATGTAACACACATTTGCAGTAACACAAATTTACTCCAATTGTAACATAAATTTGCAGTAATACATATTTACTCTAATTGTAACACATATTTGTTCCTCAATTTGTGTTATTATATGAGCATATATGTGTTACTATAGG
Organism: Prunella vulgaris; assembly: GCA_026898435.1. NCBI lineage: Eukaryota > Viridiplantae > Streptophyta > Magnoliopsida > Lamiales > Lamiaceae > Prunella > Prunella vulgaris. The sequence goes on from JAPKLY010000193.1 coordinate 652,442, forward strand.
ATAAAATATATTTTTATTAAGAATAAATATGTGTTACACATACAATGTAACATATGCATGTGTTACATTGCATGAAAAATATTTACTTCTACAAAAATAAATGAATATGTGTAAAAAACAACATTTAATCTGGTTGTAACACACGTTTTGCCTTAAAGTAACATGCATTTGCCCCAATTGTAACATACCTAGGAGCGAAAATTACAAGTTGCACGAATTTTGGAAAAAAATACTCAAATTCGACCCGACCCGGTTTAGACCCGCGAATTTTCAAAAATGGATATTTCTACGGATCTTTGACCCGTAGAAATTTGTATATAAGTGTTTGTCAAATTCTTCATATCTAACAGTTTTATTTCCGGTTGAATTTAAATCATCACGTGAAGTATGATAGTACTTTACTTTTCTAAATACATACACCTCTCGAATTATTTTATACTATTTATTTCTATGGATGTTAATTTATTCTTATTGGAAGTATTATTATCAAGTTTTTGGAAATTAAAAGAAAATTGTAGTTCGCACATGATATTTTGGGTAAAAGAAGAGAAGAGGTAAATAATTTAGAGGTGTAGCATAATCGTTGACTCAAATTCCGCTCATCCATTTCTTCATCACACTATAAAGCTCCCAATTCTTTGCATTCTTTTCCTCCCAAACCAGATCTTCTGGTCCATTCTTAATTTATAATTTCTTCTTCACTTTATTATTATATAAATTTCCCAATAAATAAAATAAAATAAAAATTAATTAATTGTGAAGCTCCATGGCTCTCGGCAAGATTGCCATCCCCGTCGTCTCCATCGTGCTGGTCGTTGGAGTCGTCATCGGCGTAGTCGTCGTCGTGAAGAACAAGGACGCCGCCCATGACGTTCCGACGGCCACCACCCCGTCCATGAAGGCCGTCACCTCCATTTGCGAGTACACCACATTCAAGGAATCATGCGCCGCCAGCCTCGAGTCCGTGGCGAAGAACGCCTCGGCCACCCCAAAGGACTTCATTCTGGCGGCGGTGGAGGCCGCCTTCAGGGAGGTGAACAAGTCCCGTGAAGCCACCGGAAAGGTGGTTGTGGACAAGGAGAAAGACGAGTACAACCACGTGGCGGTGGAGGACTGCAAGGAGCTCCTCGAGTACGCGGCCGAGACTCTTCAGGCGTCCATCTCCATGGTGGGGGACAGCGACCTCCACACCCTGGAGGACCGGGCCCACGAGCTCCTCAGTTGGGTCACCTCCGTCTACGCGTTCCAGACCGACTGCACCGACTTCGTCGACAAACCCGAGTACAAATCCGCCATCGAGAACGGCATGGTTAACGCCACCCAGCTCACGCATAACGCCGTCAACATCGTGGCGGAGATGTCCCAGATTCTGAAGATGTTCAACGTGCAGACGCAGCTGTCGGCGGCCCAGAGGAGGCTGATGTCCGCGGAGGATGGGTACCCGTCGTGGTTCAGCGGGGCAGACCGGAGGCTGCTGGCGGCGGGGGGCGGTGCTGCGGCGCCGAATGCGGTGGTGGCGAAGGACGGGAGCGGGAAGTTCAAGACGATAAACGATGCGCTGGCGTCGTACCCGGCGAATCACGAGGGGAGATTCGTGATATATGTGAAGGCTGGGGTGTACCAAGAGAAGGTCATTGTTGATAAGAAGAAGCCCAATGTATACATCTATGGAGATGGCATTGGCAAAACTATTGTCACCGGAAAGTTGAATTTCGGAATAATGAAAATTGGCACAATGAATACTGCCACCTTCGGTACGTACGTACATACTTTTTCATGCATGAATAGATCGACAATTTTAATTACAAAAATAATTAATTAATTAATTTTGGGTGCAGCAAATGAAGCAGAAAACTTTGTTGCTCGATCAATAACGTTCCGCAATGATGCGGGGCCGGAGGGTCATCAAGCGGTGGCGTTCCGATCGATCGGAGACAAGGCGGCGCTGTTCGACTGCAGCTTCGAGGCATCCCAAGACACACTGTACTACCAAAACCAGCGTCAATTCTACCGCAACTGCCGCATATACGGGACGATCGACTTCATATTCGGGAAGGGGACATGCCTAATCCAGGACAGTGAGATCATCGCGAGAAAACCCCTGGACAACCAGTTCAACACGGTCACCGCGGACGGGAAGGAGATAAAGAGCGGCACCAACGGCCTGGTTCTCCAGAACTGCCGCATCGTCCCGGACAACTTCCTCAGCTCGGTGCGATTCCAGATCCCCACATTCCTGGGGCGCCCCTGGAAAAAGGAGGCTCTGACGGTGACCATGCAGAGCGAGCTGGCGGATTTCATAAGGCCAGAGGGCTACAAATTGTGGGACGGAGAGGCCAACCACAAGACTTGTTTGATGTACGAGTACGCTAACCGTGGTCCCGGAGCCAATATTGATCACAGGAGCAAAGAGTTTGCTAAGTTCAGAGTTATCAGCCAAGCCGAGGCCGCACGATTTGCTGCCGGCCCCTTCCTCGCCGGAGCCCAGTGGCTCCCCCAGACCGGCGTTCCTTTCAGACTCGGCTTGTGATTTATTTATTTATTTATTTATATATATAAGGATCTCCTAGCTATTCTTCCAACATATATATATAGTAAAATTAAGTTATAAAATTAATTAAACTATATATAGCTAAGGGATCTAGGCAATAATATGTATGTATGTATCATTTATTTTAATTATTTGTTACGTTTATTATATTAATTTATACTCCAACAACAAATTAAGAGATGATTTTATTATTAGGAGTAGATTTTAGGATTTATGTCCTAAATAATTCTGGTAAAAATATTACGACTGTACTGTACTGTATTTTATGGTTTAATGATCACAATTTTTTTGTTAGATGTTATGTACGTACCTTTGCCTACATATATACCTGCTACTAATTATTTTTCATGTTTTAATAACCAGTTGGTTTTTTTATTTAATAAATTGAAATTGAATATTATGAAATCAAAATCATTAATATTTTATATGACCCGCCAACACCATTCACAATCATGTAAAGTCATTTTCTGTGAATAAAAGTTGAAGAAATTGTTCATAGTAAACTTAACTTAAAATAGTTATTATATAGGATATATTATAGGGAAAAGATCTATTTTTGCCCCTTTTCTAACCCAAAAGATCTATTTTGTCCTGTAAATTTTAAAAGATCTTTTTTGTCCTTTGTTGACATTATTACCCTTAGTCCAACCCACTCCTTTCAATTCCAATATATATAATCCAAGGAACTCATTTATTTCCATTTTACATTTAAAAAATAAACTTTAAAATACAAACCCCACAATTCAATCTATTTAATTAAACGTGTTATGAAGAATCTGGTGACTCTTTCTTCTCCGATTAGTGCAACTTTGCCCTGGTTTTGTCACCGGCGACTTTCACTTCATCGCCATCTGTTCTTTGGGGTTATGCCCAATATTTTGGAGGTCTTGGTTAGAGTTCATGTTGCATGGATGTAACACTACAATTTCACTGGGGATCTTCCTCAGATTTGTGCTCTGTACAAGATTTGACTGGTATTTAACATTCAACTGGGTTATTCCACATTCGGCTCCCGATTCGATTTCAGAAATATCGCTTCTCAATCCAGGTTTGCTATTTGTATGATGTTAATTTCAGAAAAAGTGACTATGAAATAGGCTTTTGTTCTTCGATGATTGATTATACATGTGTTTTCTGTTTCGATTAAGAAAAAAATATTTCTATTTCACACACACTATTGAATAGAGAAAGAGCTTGATTCACAATTTCTGTTATAGTATGTGTGAATTGGACTAAATACTTTTTGGAATTTTTTATAGATGAAGGCCGTCTGTGATAAGCCTGATCTAGAGGCCGCCGTTCCATTCCGTGGAAGGCCGGTGTCATCTAAGTAACGCCACAGTCGCCTTCAATTTTTTAGGTTTCAATTTTTTTTACTGTAAATTTCAGGTTTAATTCACAATTTCTGTTATAGTATGTGTGAATTGGACAAAATATTTTTAGGAATTTGAATAATAGAACAAATTTACTTTTGGCAATAGAACATGTTTAATTTGAGTTTTTTTTTTAACTCTAATGCATACTGCAGCTACCTGATAAGAGCCAGAGGCTTGAGGAATTGACTATCAGCAGTCCAGACAATTAATTCCGCCTGCTACACCTAGACCATTGGTATGGAGTCCTTGTGTATGCCATATTCATTTTCGTTGTACTTTGAATTATTTATTGAAATTATATTTTGTTTAGAATTCCTTGAGGACATATGGCTTGATGTAGGTGTAGAATTGATATAGGTTAATCCAATAAATTAAGCAGACAGCTTGATTGATTTTATTTCAGGGGTCGGGTAGGGGTGGATTTTAAGATCCTAATTAAAGGGGCTTTCAATGTTGAATTTTAATTAGAAGAATCAATTATGACATGAGATTTCAACTAGCACTGCCGCCATGCTTAAGTTCTGTAACTGAAGTTTCACAAAACAATATAATTGTTTTCTTCATGGCTAATAACTTGGTGGCTTGCAGAATTCTCTTGCTAACTTCATTAGCCAAAGTTGAAAATTACTTACTTGAATTATCATGATGCATCTTTCGCGTTGATTAGACCTTTGGTATTTATATGAATCTAATTGTTGTGATCCTAATATATTGCCTTCGATTATAAATATATGATCATTTCTACCATGTGATTTTAGTTTTATATGGTGTTGAAACTATATGCTACTACGTTCGTCCCAGGACAACTTTCGTAGTTGTCATGGGTATGCGAACCAAGAAAAAGTGAATATGTGAGCATACATACTACACTTGGTGGATTGCATTTTAATGATACACTCAACTGTAGGTGGCTCATCCATTTAGCCTATATTCTTCATTATTCATGACATCTCACCATTACCCGAATCTAATTTCATGTTATTTAAGAATTTCTTCTATGATTATCAAATTAACTTTTTGATCAATATGATTATTAAATTATTGATTTATAAGTATTAACTAATAATGAATGAAGTAATGGTGAATATATAAAGTTAAACTATTTGGCTGATTTGAGCTCCAAGCTCTTTAATGTGATGAATATATAGAGTAAATTAAGTTCTTCTACGTTGTGAATATATGGAGAATCTTCCTGACATTGGTGGAAGAAATTTAAGAGGATCATCTATATGTATTCTTTCAACTGTGCTGAGAATACAATGTGTAGGTGTTCATTTTGGTCTGTGGTTCATCACTGATCCTCTTCCCCTTACTAATCTCTTGTCTTTCTGGTTGTCGTCTTGGTTCTATGCACTATTATCTGATTGCTTGAGTCCCCTCCTCTGGGGTGAGTGTTTGCCAATGTTGGTGCTTTGCCGGTGTTCATAACCTATATTTTGTTCCAACCAATTGTGGGTTAGAGAGATTCTCTCTCTAGGGAGTTATACTCCCCAGAGACGCTCCTTTATTGGTGTCCCTTATGATCGCCCCGGTCTCTGCTACTACCTGGTATTGATACTCACTCGAGTTTTTGTTGGTTTGATTTTTTACATTTTTGCTGCTGCGATTTGGGTGCCCCAGGGGCTTGTTTGCATTGTGGCTTCTCCATTTTGTCTTCTCAGATTTCTCTAAGATTATTTCACCATTTATTTTGGTCTTGGTGCTGTCCTTTTTGGTGTAGCTGCTGCTACATGGCGTTGTTCCAATATTTTGAGAATGCTGCCTGCTGCAGCCGTGTACTTTTCTTAGAATTATTGAAGCTGACTGCTTCACCTATTAATTGCCCAAGTTGTCGGCATCACAACAGCTTGTGTCTTTGTTTCTGCTACTTGTTGCTTTTGGATCCTGCATGCTTCATCTCAGAAGATTGAAGAATTTAAGTGCTCCCTGCTTCAGCTAGTTGGAGTTGTAATATATTTTCCAAATTGTTTAGTCAATTTTCTTTTAGCTTGAGTTAGTTACATGTAACATGTACTTTTATATTGCATTAGTACCATTTGACAGCCTAAACTAGTGTTATTCACACTATTTTAACCATTCCAACTCATTTAAACTAATCTCCAATTCATTTAAGTTTATTCCAACTAATTTTATGTTTTGTCTCATATTGTAACTTAGACCCGTTTGAAAGAGATTTTGTATAATAATTAACAAATACTCTATAGATTAGTGTAATTCACACTATTTTATTATTTTCAAATCATTCCAATGTGTCTTCAATAAAAAAATATCGTATTCCAAACTATTTACATATTATAATCAATTAATCGAATTAAATGAAGAACATTTGTATAAAAAAGTCTAGTGGAATAAAATAAGTACAACAATTTAATGACTGTTATAATAACTTTATCATTTTTTTATTTGTATCAAACTATAATCATTTCTAAATTTAAAATATTCCTTTTTTTATTTTATTATTATTAAATATAAAATTATATTAAAATTTTATATCTAAAATTTCAAACTTTAAAGACTTATAAATGATATTTTATTAATTTTTGTAAAATCTTAATCATCAATATTTTTATAGGAGGAGAGTGCATATATATTACTATTATCCAAAGTGATCGCATGCTCGTCGATGAGTACATATTAATGTATTCACCATAAATATGATAGACAAAAATAAATTTAAATAATTAATAGAAAGGTACGATTTGTATGAAAATATTTCATGATAAGTATTGATAGGCGACCTATTAAGCGAGTTAATAAGAAATTAATTAGAATAAGCAAAAAGCTTAAGGCAAAATAGCTTGCCAAAACCACCCGTCCACATCATCTCTTGTTGGCTGACCGCCTCACCAAGTGGAGAGTAGCTCACCAAGTAGTTCGCCAAGTAGCTCGCCAGAAGCTTGTCAGGAGCTCGTCACTTCACATGGGGTGCAGACTACCTAGAGAAGCTACATACTCACCATTCAACATGACAAAGTCCAAATAACACGAGGACAAGGAGTTTTTCCTACCTTTAGTAGGGAGCAGCAGCTAGGAAAGTCCTAAATAAGGGCATATTAGTCAATTGACAATGTAATTAGTGCATATAAGGTGACAAAAATAACAAGTGTTATGACATTTGTCATTTAATTAAGCTATTTAAGCTAAAAAAAAATATGTTACCTCATCACATGCAAACATATATATAGATCTTTTGTGCCCATTTTTAGATTTCAAGTTCATTTTTATATGAAAAATACTTCTTTCTACTTTCTCTCTCTATTATCCTACATTTTAAATTATCTTTGATTGTTGTTTGAAAGAATCCAAAGTGAGAGTTAGCCACATAACCTCTCTAATTAGTAAATTCTTCCAATAATTTGGCGCTAAAAGGAGGGCCCGAACCTCCGATTAAGTAAAATCGTAGAGAGAAGTTTGAAGGTTTGAAGGTGTTCCTCAAGAATTTGAAGAACATTTTGAAGATTTGAAGGAATTCATAATTCCCAGAAATTTGCAAGTGCCCCAGCAAGGAAACTCTAAATGCATGCGTGCATGAGTTGTAAAACCAAGAAATTGAAAAAATCACTCACATGCAAGGCTAGTGAGAAGAACTCCTCATACACCTTTACTGGAAATTTACTGGAAACGTACTAAAATACCTACTAGCAACACTTAAAAATGTCTCAGGAAAACACATACACATCATCCACAACAAATAGATGGAAAGGACGTGGCGTTCCCAAAAACCAAGCTGAGAGTGAGACCTCACAGCCGCGAGCTATGACGCGAGCTCAACCTCAGGCACTAGCCCCCACCACACTTCATGATGGATTAAACTTGGTGATGCAGTCCCTCCTGTAAAACCCCGATGAACTAGAACGGACAATTGTTGTGCTAAAAGAAGTTCAAAGGCAGCAGCAACTCACAGCTCGCCAACTAACCTGTTGGGGAATTAAACGCGGATCTATTCGGGATTTACACTAAATACAAATTTAAGCCTACCATTAATATCATGATTTAAACATAATTAAATCAAATAATTGTATACCCAACAACAGGCTTTGCATGCAAAACATATGAACAAATATAATCACATAAAGCCCTAAACATGCTGAACTAAGGGATTTAGTGAATTATACCTCCTGGAGAAAAGACAGTTTCTGAGACAAAAGGCGTCCTCTTGAGATGCCTTAGAGGTTTCTGAGACAAAAGGCGTCCTTTGAGATCCTCTAACTTTTAACAACAATCAAATTGATCAACCCAAAAGCCTTCTCAAGTATTCCCTCGTCCTTACTCATACACCCGGTGGGAGGCCACACGAATAATCACAACACAAGGAAAGAAAAAATATTTGTTGCCCAAGTACTGTGATTTTCGAAAATCACTACTTCATCATAATAATAATGAAGACTTGTATCATCTACAATTTATAATGAGAATACAAGATCTTGAATATCTTGAATATCTAATATTTCAAATCTTGATTATCATGAATATCAAAATATTATAATCTTGATAATCTTGAATACTAAATATTCAATTCTTGATATTCTTAATCTCTCAATTTTCGAAAAATACAATATATACATAATTCCATGAGATCTTGATTTTATTAGATATTCTTGTATTCAAGATACATATTTATTTTTCATAAAATCTCTCAATTAATTAAAATATATATAATTTCGAAAATTTCATTTATTGGGGCAAAATTATTTCTTTTATTTTAATCACCTTATTCATTGTTAGACATTTCATTGGGCTACTTGAGGGGCCTTTAGGAGAATTAAGATTGGACCTCCTAATGGGCCTTGAATTCTAACATTGAGCCCAATGTCATTCAACCCATTAATATTAATCACACTCCACTATAGGATTAATGTTGCACTATCCATCTTAACCCATATTACAATCATATGGCTCCCGGTCATTATTTCTCATGTTTAAGATTCTCTTGTCCGTTAATTAATCAAGCCACTGAACGCTTTAATTAATTTAACATCTTATCCTTGGAGTAAGGACAACTTTTCTTTATCATCATACCGGAAACAAATTCCACTCGCAAGATTTAGTAAGATGAACGTTTAGAGCCCACCAAGGGGACTAATCATGCAAGACTCTCCAAGCACACGTTCCTCTGTATTAAATCTTAGCAACTGTCATGTTCTCAATGGCGTCACCCAAGATGCAAAGTATTGAGTCTTATTGACTCTCTACCCATAACAAATTAAAGTGCCACGCATGGATCACACACAGTCCTATTTTAGGGACAGAGGTTTAGAATTGAACGACCACTGAGGTCTAATTCTTCATCCCATAAATCAGTACGGAAGAATTACCTCTCTGTAGGTCCTCTTTAATGCATCATCATGCACTAGTGCAATCCCTTGGTCAAGATAAGCCAATCTGGGATCTACACATCAACCATTTACCAATGGGGTGTTCAAATCTCATCTAGGTTGTGAATTTAGTACTTGTTACAAGAAACTGAAAATGTGATCTTGCTGTGAGTTATCCGGGGATCACCACATTTATCTATAGTGTAACTTGTACTATTTATATGAACGAATTGCAATAAATAAATAACATTCATATTTATCTAAAGCACAGTGATAAAAGATTTATTTCAGATAAAGCTCAAAGATTCAGTTTAGTTATACAAAGTAAAAGCATACTTTCTAGTATAACCCTAACATGATGCATTTGAAGGTTTGAAGGTGTTCCTCAAGAATTTGAATAACATTTTGAAGATTTGAAGGAATTCATAATTCCCAAAAATTTGCAAGTACCCCAGCAAGGAAACTCTAAATGCATGCGTGCATGAGTTGTAAAACCAAGAAATTGAAAAAATCACTCACATGCAAGGCTAGTGAGAAGTACTCCTCATACACCTTTACTGGAAATTTACTGGAAACGTACTAAAATACCTACTAGCAACACTTAAAAATGTCTCAGGAAAACACATACACATCATCCACAACAAATAGATGGAAAGGACGTGGAGTTCCCAAAAACCTAGCTGAGGGTGAGACCTCACAGCCGCGAGCTATGACGCGAGCTCAACCTCAGGCACTAGCCCCCACCACACTTCATGATGGATTAAACTTGGTGATGCAGTCCCTCCTGCAAAACCCAGATGAACTAGAATGGACAATTGTTGTGCTAAAAGAAGTTCAAAGGCAGCAGCAACTCACAGCTCGCCTACTAACCATCCAGCGGGCTCCTATTGGGATCGCCCGCGATAGGGACACGGGATGCTCCCGATCTTCCAAGCGTAAAGGCAGGATAGACGACCACTGGCAAAGTAAGAACGAGTGACAGACTTAGATCCCAGAATGGGCGAAATAGGAGTTGAGCTGAGGGCTCTACTACTGAACGACCACGGGGTAGCCTACGATTAGGCTAGGACAAAGATCCTCTGAAGACCCACAAGAGACTATACCACCGCCATTAGCTCTGTAACAAATTGGCATCACGGAGCTACCACCGAGGAGGCTAGCTCATGATAGACTTCGAAGGCCAGCTTCTAATAAGCTTGGCCCATGAGGTGCACAACAATTCCAGTAGGTCACAGCTGGGTCACCCCAAAAGCAAGGGACATGGGACTTAGTTCTTACGTGAACTATAGTTCTTGAACAGCCTCCACAGGACTCACAATAACGAGTTAACCACACTCAAGAAGGCGATAGAAGAATTGCAGAAACATATGGCAATCAAGAATGATGGAGCTAGCTCTTACACACTCCCAATATCCCCACTAGCTCCCACCATACTCAAGGCCCCGGTTCAAAAGAAAATACAATTTCCAACCATAGCTCTGTATGAATGGTAGTCTGATCCAAAAGTCCATATCTCAAAGTAAAGTACTCTGACTTCATGATCTCTATGGGAGCAACTGATGTCACACAGTGTAGGAACTTCTCACTCACTTTGGGAGATCGGGCTCACAGATGGTTCTCATCACTAGCACCCAACTCTATACAGTCATTTGGGCAATTAACTAGGGGGTTTATCTCACATTTCTCGGGTTACGACACATACCTCACCCAAAAGCACCGCTTAGCAAATATCAATCAAGGAGGTGAGGAGTCAGACTAGCAATACCTTGAAAGGTTTGATAAGATTTACTAGAAGGTGAACCTGTGAGCAAGGATACCAAAATTGTAACAGTCTTGGCTAGTTTGAGAAAGGAGACAGACCTATGGAAAGAAATGCACCTGTCTTGCCCAAAAACATATGCAGAATTCACACACAAGGCAGGTATATACGTAGCTATACAGGAGGCTCTCTAGAAGGAGATTGGTGGAGATACTGAGGAAAAGAAGGGGGCAAGGAATCTGGAGGAACGTACAAAGCTCCAAAAAATTTGAAGTCCTTTGGAGATAGTGCAGAATACAAGGAAAAGTTAAACCAGGTGTTGACTATATCAGTAGACCAAGTATTCACGGCTGTGAAGGATAGAGTTATGCTGAACGAACCTCGGAGGATCAGGCAAGATCGAAGCAAGCTCAAACCAAACAAATATTGTGTGTACCACCAAAGCATAGGTCACTTGACTAGTGAGTGTCATGACCTACTAAAGAAACTATGGCAATTTTATGAAGACGGCAAGGTGGCCGAGTTTGTCAAGAAAGCCCCCGGGAAAAGGCAAAGGCCGGCTAGGTGAGAAGAGAACGATGATGAAGATGATGAAGATAGTAAGGACCGTCGAACAAACAAGAAGATTAAATAGGGACCTCCCACTCCTCCTGTACCACAAGAACCCAACAGAGAAATCCTAGTGTTGGAAGAAATGTCAGGACCAGCTGGTGGAGTCGTCGACGGTAGACCCCCACCATCCAAACGATAAAGGAACACTGACATGAGGGCTATCACCAAGTACAAGAAATGGGGTCGGGATCGAAGACCAACTATTAACCCACAGTGGAGCTCACATTCTCACAGGCAGACCTGGAAGGGATTCTTACTCCACACAACGACTCGTTGGTGATAAGCGCAAACATCGTGAACTCAAAAGTCCATCACCTACTTGTGGACACTAGAGCTTACACCAACATCCTGTTCAAGAATACTATATATCAGTTAGGTGATTATGAGTCATATATAGAAAATTGTAATCATAGGATAGTGGAGTTTTGAGAAGTTGTAACCATTCTCCTAGGAATAATTAGGTTGTAAGTCGAGCTTGTATCGGTCAAGGACCCTAAAAAGAGACTGACTAGATTAATGGATTTCTTGGTTGTAGACCAACAGTCTTCTTATAATGGGTTCCTTGGCCGTCCCTTTATTTCTGAATTTAAAGCCGCTTGTTCAACCTAGTACTACTGTATTAATTTCCTAACTCAAAAGGGTGCAGTAATAGTGAAAGGAGACCAAAAGAAAGCACGAGAATGTTTACAATTAATAAAAAACCAGTCACCTAGGTCTTGGTATATGCAGAAGAAATAAAACATCCTCTAGAGGAGCCCAACATTCTAGATATTATTTTAATAGATACTGAATTAATGGAGATGGATGATCAGCTAGATGAACCAGAGGTCACCCAGATCCCACAGGAGGAACCCCAACAAGCAATGGCCATGGAGGTAGACGGTGAACCAACAACTAACATACTTGTAGGCTCGACAAGACCAGAGCCCGACGCAACCCTAGAACACATAGGCTAATAGGAGGGACAAGATGACCTCAAGACAATAGTAGGCTACAAGCCAATGCAAGTGGAGGACGAGCTACACTATGAGGAATTTATCTCGGACCCTCGATGGAAGAATAAAAAGAGACGAGCTACCCCAGTAGAGGAGCTGAGAGCAATCCAAGTGGATTTCCACGAAGACATGATGGGAATCCCACTCGAGCATGCCTATCATTGCTTGAACATTGACCCCAGAAAAAAGCCCGTCGACAAAAATGAAGAAGTATGGACCGGACAAATACGAAGCTCTAACTATTGAAGTAAAGAAGTTGTTGGATAACAAGGTTATACATGTGGCCTTGTGCCCTCAATGGGTTGCAAATCCAGTGTTAGTCCGGAAGCCAAACGGAACATGTGCATTGATTTCATGGACCTCAACGTAGCCTGTCCCAAGGATAACTTCCCACTAATGCACATCAACCAACCGGTGCACAACACTGCATGTTATGAGCTAATGAAGTTTTTAGATACCTTTACAGGTTACAATCAAATTGCAATGCACCCGGAAGATCAGGAACATATAGCCTTCTACACTTATAAAAATGTGTACTGCTGGAAGAGGATACCATTTGGACTTATGAACGCCGAAGATACGTACCAGAGGCTGGTCAATAAGATGTTTGATCAACACATAGGACATACAATGGAGGTGTACGTACACGACATTGTAGTCAAAAGCTTGAGAAAAGAAGATAACTTGGAGCATCTCAAGCAGGCACTTGACATTATGAGGACCTACAACATGAAGCTGAATCCCAAAAAAAGCAGCTTTGGAGTGCACTCCGGAAAATTCTTAGGCCACCTAGTAAGCCGGAGGGGGATCGAAGGGAACCAAACACAGGCAAAATGCATACTGGAGATGGAACTGCCGGACTCCGTGAAGAAATTCCAGAGACTTATTGGATGCCTAGCAGCATTGAACCACTTCATCTCTAGATCTGGCGACAAGAATAGGCCATTCTTCGATTCAATAAAAGTAAAAAATAAAGAATACTTTCAATGGATAAGTGACTGCCAAAGAGCTTTTGAGAAGATAAAAGACTACCTCGGCAACCCACAGGTCCTGTCAAAACTAGTTCCAGGGAAATTTCTATATCTATACTTGGCAGCATCCAAAGTGGACATCACCGCAGTACTTGTACGAGCTGAGGGAAAATTCCACCTACCGGTCTACTACGTAAGTCAGGCACTCCACGAAGTAGAGATATGATACTCGCCCACGGAAAAACTTGATTATGCCCTGGTGATGAGTGTTAGAAAATTACGGTCATATTTTTTTGATCACCAAGTGGAGGTACTAATTACTTTCCCACTCAGACAAATATTACACCGCCCCGACACTACAGAACGCCTACTCAAATGGTCAATAGAGGTTATCCAATATGGAATCACTTACGCACCCCGAAAAATAATCAAGAGACAAGCTTTGGCCGACTTCATAGTCGAGATAACTTTCCCACAAGATCCAAAAAGGGGACGTATCTACCCTTGACACCTCTATGGCTCAGCTACTAACATTTTAGCGAGGGCAAGAGTAGTACTGATCAGCCCTGACAGATAAGTCTTCACATCAGCAATTAGATTTGATTTCAAAGCAACCAACAATGAAGCTGAATATGAAGCATTAATAGGTGGGCTTAGGCTATCATTAGCTATGGGGGAAACCAAAATACAAAATTTTGGAGATTCCCAGCTAATAATATCCTAAGTCCAAGGAGGATACGAGGTAAAAGACCAATAGATAGCACTCTATTAAAAATAGTGGCGCATCAGATATCACTATTTGAACAAGTCTACATTGAACAAATTCCAAGACTAGAAAACACACAAGCAGATGCACTAGCATGACTAGAAACAAGCAAAATAGATGCATAACTTTCAGAAGTGATAATCACAAAGCTACAAAATCTCTCGACATTTGATTACAAAATAAATCAGACATCGAGCGGGGGGCAGAAAGATACCAATGATTGGCGAGCTCCCATCAAGAAGTACTTAGAAAATGGGATGTTACCAGAAGGTGTGTGTATTGTTAATCGGCTAGTAAAACAGGCAGCCAGATATATACTTGTAGATAATCAATTATACAAGTGGGGATTCTCCTTACCCCTACTCAAATGTTTGTCGGAAGAAAAATGACAGGAGGTGTTAGAGGAGATCCATCGAGGAATTTTTGGGAGTCACGCCGTGGGGTAGATCCTAGCATACAAAACAACTAGACAATGATATTATTGGTCCACTCTGCGAAAGGATGCTATTAGCTTTGCTTGAAAGTGTCATAAATGTCAACTTTTTGCACTAAATATTTATACTCCGTCTAACCAACTCAAATCAGTCTTCAGCCCATAGCCTTTTATAAAATGGGATATCGACTTGATCAGCTCATTCCCACTTGGCAAAGACAGTGTTAAATTTGTTGTAGTCGCGGTAGACTACTACACTAAGTGGGCTGAAGTTGAGACATAGGTAACAGCAACACAAGAAAGGATAATCAACTTTCTTTGGAAAAACCTGGTCTGCAGATTCGGACTCCCACGGTCTATTGTAATGGACAATGGGAAACAGTTTGACGGGCAGAAGCTCAGGGAATTCTGTAGCTCCTGATATATAAAGAAACACTACTCAACCCCCTATCACTCGCAGCCTAACGAACAAGTTGAAGCTATTAACAAAATTCTTAAACATATCTTGAACATTCGCCTGGAAGATAAGAAAGGCAGTTGGGCCGATGAGCTCCCCGAAATACTCTGGTCCTACCGGACATCCTACAGAGCTAGCACAGGAGAAACACCTTTTGCATTAGCTTTCGGAGCTGAAGCAGTAGTACCGGTAGAGATTTAGAATCAAACTTGGAAGGTTGTGGGTTATGATGAGGAAGCTAAAGATGAAGCCTTAGCTGTAGAGAAGGATCTGCTTGAAGAAACTCGAGCCTTATCCGAACTAAAGAACGCAACCTACAAGCAGAAAAGGAAAAAGGAAAAGTTTGGTCCTACACTTGGAGTGCAACTTATTTAAAGAGCTATTATCAATAGTAGGGGTTCAGTTATTTCAAGATTTTAGAATATACAAAACCCTGTAAATTAAAGTTTGCATCAGAAATGTTGGTGACGATAAAAAATCTATTTATCAATAGAACAAAGTATATATTTCCTTGATGTTTGTATAATTCAATGCGCAAAGGATAAAATTCTGAAATGTTATTATTAAGCTCGTGGCAAAGATATAAGAGCATCAAATGGTAGGAAAGTGTCCTACTAAAAGGATCACTACAAACCCATTGCCCAGTGTTAGAAAATTCTCAATAAAAGGTTTCAAAAATGTCTAAGGCAAAGTATTCTGTGAAGAACCTAAATGCCCAAGAGACCTGTTGCATAGTGTAAATTCGCAGTTGAAAGTTGTTGATGGAATTTGCTAATTGGATGTTTAAGTGGCTGTAATTATCTTAGAATTCCACCAAACAGTAATTAAAAGATTGAATTCTTGAGAGATTTTTGTAGAGAGTGAGAGAGTAGTGAAAGAAAGTGTTGTGTTGTATTATGAGCTTAGACAAAGAAAGACAGTACAAGAGACCTATTTATAGGTTTGCATGTTGTGAGGTGGCACTTTATGGGCTTACTTAGCCTTAGGTGCTGACAAGTGTCTTTTACACCTGTCCTTACTCACTACTATGCTTTTATTACATCGCTATGTCCTACTACATCACTACGAATTCCCTATATAGCTATCGTCTATACTCTGGACTAGGTGAGCTTCTAGGCGAGCTCTCTTGCCTTGTGCCACTCTGGGATGAGGTGATAGTAGTGGACTTCAGCCTTGTCTCTTGGATGTGGGCGAGCTCTAGGCGAGCTCCCTTGCGAGCTCTCTATCTCCTGGTGTTGGTCACCTATTAACACGTCATCATGCATATGGGCGAGGTCCTCTGCTATTCGTGGTGTTGACTGGTCAAAGTTGATGACGTGGCCTTGGACCAAGTTGGCGATCTCCTGGTGAGCTCCTCTATCTTGATCATTTATCTTAGTAATCCATCATTAGTAGTTCGCCTATCAACATTTTCCCCCCAGCTTGTCCACATCATGATATTCCTAATGCGTGGGCGAGCTGATTTGCCTCCGTGGGTGAGAGCTCGACTGTAGGCGAACTTCCTTTGGTGGGATGTTGTGAGTCTTGGCGAGCTACCTATGGCGGTGGACATGCTGGCGTGGCACGGAATTTGATGCATCGTGCACACCTTTCCACACCTCATTTCCCGCGCCCATCATGTCAAACTTTCAAATTTTTTGCATATAGGTCTCCAGACTCTTAGAAAACTACTCTTCACCCATTTACTTCCTATAAATAAAGAGAATCCCCTTCATTTCTCACTTTCTGCTTCCCGAATTTCCAGAGCATTTCAAGCGATCCTAAGCATTTTTCTTCCGGCGATTTGAACGTTTATTTCATTGGATTTCCACCTGATTCACGAAGGTAGTAACATTGAATCCATTCTCCTTTACTTTTTTCTTGCAGATTTCTATTTCCTTTTTTCCTTAATCCCATTTCTCCGTAACTACCATTTATTCCTGTGAGACCTTTGAGTTTTCCGGCAGTCGGGACCTTGGACCTTAGACGACTTAAAGACTAGACAAATCGACCCCTAAGACCTCGCCACCATAAGTAACAATGTCATCACGTTCTTCGAGTCGAACCTTATCAAACCGAAACCCAGAGAAGCAACCCATGACTGGCAACGAACCAATCCCCAAATGACCCCTATTAATATTGAGTCTGGGTCTGAGGCGACCCCGATAGCTCGCCCAGACTCTGGCGAGCTACTGGGCGAGGTTCGATCTGACTCCGGGGATAGGGCCACCAACTCCGGAGATGGTGGAGACCCTGAACTTCGCGGACTCTGGGAGGACTTTGCTCGGGCAACGAATGAAGCAATCGCCCAAGATGAGGAGGAGGCCGTTGAGGGTGACGAGGAGGTCGCCAAGTCAGGTGATCAAGCGGGTGAACTGGTTCGCGAGCTGGAGGAGGATTAAGATGAGGCGGAAGAGATCACCCTAGAGTATCTCAAGTCCATCAACTTTCCAGGCCCTCAACTCCCTAAGCACAACATTCCTACCGCCACCAATCCACTTCCTCCGAAGCCTTGTAGTCTTTAAGGGTGGAGGCCTCAGATAAGGAATTCATCCAGTGTTACGCCGAGGTGATTCGATCCATCCTCTGGGCCCGAGCTCACAAGGACGATGAGCTGGAAGCAGTGGTTGAGGATTTCAAGGAGTGCATGGAGAAGGCCCATATATCCGCTGGCACTGAGTTGGATATTGGCGACCTCGCCCAACTTGGAGTCGCTTTGGACTTCATCCCTGAGCGTTTTAAAGTCATCCAGACTCTTGAGGTCCCAATTCTGAATCACTACAGAAAATCACACTTTACATGATAATTTTTTTCACGACGA
>JAPKLY010000193.1:670876-801506 GCA_026898435.1 Prunella vulgaris
TCATGTAAAGTGTGATTTTCTGTAGTGATCTGACTCTAATTTACTTTTCTCGCATGTTATATCTTTTGTTAGCTCGTTTCTTATATTTCTAGCACGCAATTGTTCATCTTATTCCATTTTGGGAAGTGAATCGTTCGTTTTACGTCGCTTAGGACTACGAATTGTACCTTTTTTTTGTACTTACTTGTTCGTCTTATGCCGCTTAGGGCAACGAATCTCTTGTCTTAAACCACTTAGGTTAGCGAGTTGTACCTTTGTTATTCACTTGGGCGATCGGGTTTTAACAACCTTGCCTTAGACATTTTAAAACATCTTTTGTGAATTTTTCTAACTTTGGGAAGTGGGTGCTTAGTGATCCTTTAAGAAGGACACATTCGCAAACCTGGGCACTTTGGCCTTTGCCTTGAGCTTTAGATAATAACATTTTTGGGACCTAAGTCCTTGCGCATTTGGTGCTTGAACAATTGTTTTCTTCGAAAAAATTCTAACTTTATTGAGCAGTGGTATTTACATAGGTCGTCGTCAACATTCCTGATGTGAACCTACGACTAGTCTAATTACACGTTGTGTTCCACCTTCCTCTACTGCCAACAACTGGGTATACTCTGTTTTCTTCAACTCTTCGAACCGATGTAGACACTGATCCCAGCCTTTTTTCATGACTTCGTCTTCAGTGTCTGACACACGTTTGTTCAATGAATCTATCATCTTTGCCTTGGAAGACTGAATTGGTGGGACACACATGGTCTTGGACAGACTCCTCAAGAAAATGTAGCAGCTTCCTCACTTAGGGGCATATAAGCACTCTTTTGAGCATTCACTCCGTGACGGACCTCTTTTCATACTCCAACCCTTTCACTGCTACTGATAGAACTTCTTTAGGTGTGTTGCGCTCTATGTATATGACGAAGCTTTTCCTTCCATATCTTCGAGGTCATATGTTCTGTTTGCCCAGCTTGCAGTGACCCGGAACGGTCCTTCCCAGTTGGGTCCGAACACACCGGGTGGAGTTGCCAGCTTTCTTCTCAATACCAACTCCCCAGCCTTGAAACTTCTGTTCCGCACTTGGGAGTTGTAATACTTCTCCGCTCTTTTTTTTTAGGTGGCGTTCTTCAGTTCCGATGAGGCTCTGAGTTAAGTACCTTGGTCTAAGATTTTGATGTGTGCAAAACAATGTGTTTAATTGTGTAATTTGATCTAACATTTGTGCTAAGGAAATTGGTGTTTGAAATTTATAGTTGTAAGTGAAGTCTGCAGTTGTATACTTGATTATTCTGCAGCTAGACATGACCCTACAGCCGTAAAGTTTCTCTACAGCCAATTTTTCATATTGACAGGACTCTACAGCTGCAAGGTTGAAGACTCTACAGCTGAAAGAACCGTTTGAAGAGATGATACAAGTCAGAGATTATTGAAGACAATGAAGACCCTTAAGCACAATTAGTGTAGCTTTCGTGCACTCACTAAAATGTACTTAAGTGGAGGATATTTCTTTAATTCTGGAGGATAATGTAGATTAATTTGAAGACAGCCAGAATTCTGAAGAAAAGGACAATAATACAAGCAGTACTATCCTGTGTGAAGGATGAGGACCACTTCACACATGCCAATAGAGAGAGAGGAGCCTTATCCAGATTTTAAATTTGAAATTCCCAATGGATAAGCCACACCTCTCAATCTATAAATAGAAGAAGTTCTCAGAGGAAGCAACAACAACAACCCTTAGCATACAAGCATTCTGCCTAAGCAAGTCTACAGCCAACAAATTTTTGAGAGAGCTTTATTGTGTCTTATCTTCGTGATTCATAGGACAGTTGGTTAGGATTTTTCTTAGAAAGAATCTCCTTTTGTTGTTATTCCCTCACCTGTTTTCACATTCTATTTAGTGTAGATCTCTGTTTGTGAGGTATTGTAAACTCTTTGTGAGTTATATTCTGAGTGAATAGAGTAGTTTAATCTCTTATTAGAATAAGAATCTGAGTGAACCTAGTTCTAAGGGGGAACTACTTGTATTGATCTAAGTGATCTCATCTTAGTGAATTTGGCACCTGAGTGGTGTAATAGTGGACGTAGGTGGTCTTTTTTATAGACACTGAACCACTATAAATCTGGTTTATTTACTTTCTGTCATTTAAATTCTTGTTCTGCATATTTTATTTATTGTTACATTCATCATTCTTTTGAAAACTGAGTGCATAAAACTTTGTGGGTTTCACAAAGAAAAACTGACTCTACAACTGTAGACTTCTCTAAGTCACTCAGCTGTTAAGTCTGTTTATATTATTTTTCATTAACACTCCCTTATTTCCACTGCACATTAGAGTTGTCTAAATACACTTTTAAGTGTGAGGACTCCTCTGATATTTTGTGTATAAGTAACCTTTTATTTTGCAAGTTTTTTAACTCTGCAGCTCTAGACTTCTTAAGTCCACAGCTGTAACCTTTGTGGTCCTGTTTTAAAACTCTTGTAGACTTATTATTTTAAACTTGTTAGAGGGTACTGTAAGGTTGAAGAACCCCTCTTTTTGAAAAGTTTGAAAAATCTGATTTTGACTCAAGGTCTATTCACTCCCCCCCCCCCTCTAGACCTTGACCACTTTAAGGGACCAACAAGTGGTATCAGAGCAGTTGGCTTGCCACTGCTTTGATCAGTACCTAGCTAGATCCTTTTGTTTTTGAAAAACACACCTGCATATTTGCATGGCTCCCAAGATGGTGAAATCCAAGGTTCCAATGTTCTCTGCTGAGGACTATGATGAATGGAAAATTAGAATGCAAGCACATTTGTCTGCAATCAATGGTGAGATGTGGTCTATCATAGAGGATGGCCCTATACCTATTGTGAAGGTCAATACTACAGCTGATCATTCAGCTGGACTAGCTCAGATTATACCCAAACCCAGAAGGGAATGGACAGAGGATGACAAGAGAAGGTCCAATCTTGACAATGTTGCAAAGAACACTATTTATCACCCACTTGATAAAATTGTGTTTAGCAAGATCAAAAACTGTAAAACTGCAAAAGATATATGGGAAAAGTTGGAAATGATTTGTGAAGGAACTGAACAAATCAAGGAAAACAAACTCATGATAGCAGTTCAAAAGTTTGAGAACTTCAAGATGAAATCTGGTGAAACTCTTGAAAAGTTTGAGTCAAGATTCATTGAGATTCTCAATGAGCAAGACTCACTTGGTAAAGATTACTCACAAAGAGAAATGAACATGAATGTTCTCAGAGGCTTACCTTCTGAATGGGACATGAAGGACATTGTTATGAGAGAATCAAAGGATTTATCTAAGATATCCACCTTTGAACTCTTTACAGACCTGAAGGCTTATGAATTTGACATAAGTAGAAGAAAAGATCCTGACAGCAGTAAGGTTACAGCTCTAGTGGCTGACAAATGTACAGCTACAAGTTCTGATGATGAAGACTTGGCTCTTTTCATAAAGCAGCTCAAGAAGTTTGGCAAATGGACAAAGAAGAACCAGTTCACAACAAAGGAAGATGGTAAGGTGAAATCTACAGCACCTAACTCAACTTATTTATGCTATAACTGCAGAAAACCTGGACATTACATCAAGGATTGTCCATACCCCAAAGTTGAAAAGTACACAGACGAAGAAAAGAGAATCAAAAAAGATAGAAAGAAAAAGTTTGACAAGGAGAGAATTAGAGCACTACTTTCTGAATTTGATAAAAATCAGGAAGACTGTCCCTCTTCTTCTCAAAAGTCAACTACAGATTTAGAAGACTCTGACTCCACAGACTCAGATGAAGAAGCCCTGATCTGTCTTATGGCTAAAGATGAAGAGTTATGCTCATCATCATCAAGTTATATTATAGAAAAGGATTCTTCCAGTGACATGCTTAGTGCAATCCAAAGATTACAAGAAGAAAATGAAGATCTTAGAAGAGATAATCATATTGGAAGGGAATATGTAAAAGCTTTGTTAGCTGGAGTGGAGGATGCTGAACAGCAACTGCAGATTCTACAAGAACTGAAAGAAGGTTACAGTTGTCTGAAAAATGACAATGAAGAACTCTTCAATGAAGCAAGTTGTAGAGTTGCAGACCGTGCTGAATTATTGGAAACAATCAGAATTCTTGAACTTATGATAACTGATCTTGAAGAAAGCAATGATTATTATCAAAAGAATTTAGATTGTTTTGGAAAGTCATCCAAACAATTGAAGAAGATGTTGTATGAGCAAAGACATTCAAAGGACTTGACTGGAATAGGATATAATCCTTGTGTTTGGATGAAACACTTGCAAAAGTCAATTCCAAGACCTGAAAGAAAGTTCATCAAAGAATCATCCCCTGAAGAAGCTGTAAACTCAACCCTACAGCTAGAAGATTTGAAATTCTTGAATTCATTCAAAGAATTATCACCAAGAACACAACAGAAAATCAAGGAGATCATGAATGATGTTGAAGAAATGGAGTTGCTGAAAGGAAGAATAGAACACTCAAGGAAGCAGCCAGAACAATGATTGTTGAAGCAAAGTTACCTAAGAAATTTTGGGCAGAAGCAACAAGCACTGCATGCTATACTCAAAATAGATGCTTGATTGTTAAGGAACATAAGAAGACTCCATATGAGTTATGGAAAGGAAGGACTCCTAATATCTCTTATCTACACATATTTGGATGTAAATACTTCATACTGAATAATGGAAAAGAACACCTCAAGACTCTTGATTCAAAGTCAGATGAAGGTATCTTTTTAGGTTATTCTAATGTTAGCAAAGCATTCAGAGTATATAACAAGAGATTAATGATTGTGGAAGAGTCACATCATGTTGTTTTTTATGAACAACATAACTCCCCTAAAGAAATTTTTGAAGACTCTAAAGAAGACAACTCTACAGTCACAAGTCAACAGCAGTATGTTGAGATCAAGACACCTGTAGAATTGATCAACAAGGGCTTTGGCACTGTAATTGTTGAGTTACCACCTTTAGAGAATGCTGAAGACCTAGTGTATGAGAATGTTCAAACAGAAGTAGAGACAACAACAAAAGGACTTGATGAGTCTGTAGTAGGTGAATATACAGCTGTAGAAAACAATGATCAAATACTAGAACCTGTGTCAGATTTGATTTGGTTGAAAGATCACCCCCCTGAGCATGTAATTGGAAACCCATCAGATGCTGTAAAAACCAGAAAATAAATTCATGAGGCAATGTTTGCTACATTTCTTTCATCTTCAGAACCTACTGATATTCATGAAGCACTGCAAGATGTCAATTAGATTATTGCAATGCGAGAAGAATTGAATGGTTTAGAGAGAAATCAAGTATGGGAACTTGTTCCAAGACCTAGGAATCACAAAGTGATTGAAACTAGGTGGGTATTCAAGAATAAATTTGAGGAAGATGGAATTGTGACCAGAAATAAAGCAAGGCTAGTTGCTCAAGGCTATTGTCAATCTGAAGGCATAGATTTTGATGAATCCTTTGCCCCAGTTGCAAGATTAGAAGCTATAAGAATATTTCTAGCCTATGATGCACATATGAACTTTACAGTCTATCAAATGGATGTAAAGAGTGCATTTCTCAATGGTTTACTATCAGAAGAAGTGTATGTTGAACAACCACCAGGATTTGATGAATCAACAGCTGAAGAGATGGTTTATAAGCTTAGAAAAGCCCTTTATGGACTTATGCAAACACCAAGATCATGGTATGATACCTTATGTGATCATCTGATCAAAAATGGATTCAAAAAGGGTATGGTTGACAAGACCTTATTCAGATTACAACATGGAAATGACATATTGCTTGTTCTATGTTGATGACATAATCTTTGGCTCAACCAATGAAGAATTATGCAGAAAGTTCTCTAAGCTCATGACTGAGAAATTTTAAATGAGCATGATGGGAAATCTGAATTTCTTTTTGGGATTACAAGTTAAGCAAATGAGAGATAGAATTTTCATCAATCAAGCTAAATACACTTAAGAGCTTATCAAAAGATTTGGAATGGACAGCTCTAGGCCTACCAATATTCCTATGACACCTTCTGTGAGTCTTGACGAATATGAGAATGGCAAAAGTGTTGATATAACCAAGTATAGGAGGTTAATTGGATCATTGCTATACCTTACAGCTAGCAGACCTGATATCATGTTTGCAGTAGGTGTATGTGCTAGATTCCAAGTTAATCCTAAGGAATCACACTTAAATGTTGTAAAGAAGATCATCAAATATATCAAATCCACACAAAATCTAGGATTATGCTATCCTAAAGAAGGAGGAATTGAACTCATTGGGTACACTAACTCAGATTTTGCAGGCTGCAAGATTGATAGGAAGAGTACTAGTGGGATTTGTCAATTCTTAGGTGAAAGGTTGGTGGCATGGCACAGTAAAAAGCAAAATTCTATTGCTCTTTCTACAGCTGAGACAGAATACATTGCTGCTGGAAGTTGTTGTGCACAGATCTTATGGATGCAATATCAACTACAAGACTATGGGATTGATGCAAGAGAAACAACTATATTCTGTGACAATACAAGTGCTATTGCTATCACACAGAATTCAGTTTTACACTCTAGATCAAAACACATAAATGTAAGGCATCATTTCATAAGAGATCGTGTTGAAAGAAAGGATGTGAAATTGACAAAGATTCATACAGATTTGAACCTTGCTGATATTTTCACTAAACCTTTGTGTGAATCAGGATTTTCAATCTTGAGAGGTAATTTGGGAATGTTAGAATTGTAAGAAGACTCTGTGAAAATCACTAAATTGCAAAGACAAACCTAGAAAATTGGAAAATCAGTGAAAAGGAAAGTTGCAGCTGCAAAGTCACTCGACTACAGAGTTGCTAACTCTACAGCTGTAGACTTAGTTCTGAACTGCAAATTCCTTACCAACTGCAGATTTCCAAATTCTAATATTGTCAACTGCAAACTTAGGGAATTTACAGTACTTTGTACAATTCTGAAAATTAAATTGAGCACTACAAATTCAGAAACGTTTGTACTAAGTGACAAACATTTTGGATTTATTCAGCATTTTAATTAATAAAATGTTTGAATACGTGTAACATTTTAAATAGAAATAAATTCTATGTGAGTTAGATTTTGGACAAATTTAATTATGAATTTTGGTCCAGAATTCAAAACTCATAAATTTCAGAACAAAGACCGTTATACCCCTGTTCTTAAATGACTGTTTAAGGAAAGGTATTTAAAGGACCCTTCATCCTTTTTTATATCTCACTTTAACATTCGAACCCTCTGAATCCTTAAACACTCCCCATCCCTCACTCTCTAAAATCAAAACGTCATGGCAATGAAAGTCATTTTTGGAGCTCTTTTCGAATTGGACGAATTACTAAAAAAGCATCCCACTGATGCTATGGAAGACGTTGTTAGACACGTAGTGAATCAAGGCATTCATTATTATCTCACCCACAACCCTGGAGCTTATGATGATAGGATTGTGCATGAGTTCTATCAAAATGCAGAAGCTAATGTTGAAAGGAAGGCGTTATCAGTAAAACTACAAGAAAGGAAGGTCAATATTATAGCTGGTGACATTTGCAGAGCTCTACATCTGAGCATTGGAGGTGACTCCCATGAAAATCTCAACTTTGCTGATTAAGATGAGAAGTACTGGAGGAGATTTACTGCAAAGAAGCCATTTCCTAAGAACTGGAAGAGGACATTCAAGAAAACTGACCTTGCAGTTGAGTATGTGTATTTATATGAAGTTATTGATAAATGCTTGTTATGTAGAACTGGTGCTCATGATACTGGCACTATTCTTAAATGGGATCTTATGATTGGTTTTATTAAAGAGATTAAGATTGATATAGGAGGATTGCTACTTAGAAATATTGGTAATGATGTAGTAAAGACTGGAAAGAACAAAGGTTTTGGATTGTTCTTGAACTACTTTTTGAAGGAAGTGAGATTTTCTTTGTTCAATGGTCATGAAGGACATCTTATTTTGGTTCATAGAATCATAGGAAAAGCTAATTTCAAGAGAGGAGCTGTAGATGCTCCTATGGCTCCAAAATCCAAGAAGAGGAAGAAGAACAAGTCAGAAGGAAAGAAAGCTACAGTGGTTAGTCCACTGAAATCCTATGAAAGGAAAAAGAAGAAAAGTGTAAGGAGAAAATTGTTGGTAGATGAGCCAACAGATTCTGAAGATGAAGTTGATAGAGAAAAGAGGCAGAAGAAATTTCACTCTAAGAAAGTTACAGAAATTGAAGCTGACAAGTCTACAATTGTAGACTTGCCAATTGTACAGCCTGAAGAACAAATTGTTGAAGAACAAGATGCTGGAGTACCTGAACCTGAAACTGAACAACTCCCTGTTGTTCCAGTTGAGAGGGTAGAAGGATTTGAGGAAGAGAGACAAAGATTTGATGACTGGAAAATTGTAAGGGAAGAATTAGACAAACTTACAGTAGAGGAAAGAAATTTGTTCCAGTGGGTAGTTGACTGGACAAATTGCAATGGTGTAAATGAGTTGATGAAGCCTAACTTTCTTGATGATTTTATTGCTGAGAAAGTAAGGAAAAACAAAAGAAAGGGAAAGCAGATTATAGATGAAGAGTTTGCAAAACAGAAAATCACCAAGTCAGCAGCTGCAGCTTTGAGAGTTGCAATGGGATCTGAGAAAGACCCAGAGGCTGAATTTCCAGAAGCTGAGTTTAATGTTACAAGCTCAGATAATGAAGAAGAGTTGCCACAAAGAATTGGTGAAAGAAGTCACCAAATAGTTGAAGTTGAGGGCTTAACTATTTTGGCTAAGGAAGCTATTCAGTTGGAGTCTGCAGGAGCTAGTGCTGCAGATCCAGTAAATATTGAAGAAACAAATCCTGATGAACCTGATTCTGAGAAACAAAAGGTTGCAAGGAAAGTTACTCACCTTGCAAAGAACCTAAAGACAAACCAGATGATGATGAAGGTGGTGATGACGATGCACCAATGGGTGGTGCTCAAGCTAAGGTTGTGCAAACTGTTGATCAATCAAATCTAGAGGTTCAAGCTGATGAGCATATAGTTGAAGACACCTCTAAGGAGATTGATGAAAGTGCTAAAGACTTGTCAAATCCTATCACAAGCATTTTCAATCAACCTCCTCCTGCCATGTTCACTCTTGAAGAAATATATAGGCATGGAACTCCTCCCCTGCAGAGTTATTCATCACTAGAGAGAGAAAATGTAGAAAACATGGATGATTATATTGCTGACTTCTCTACAGACAAGATAGAAGTTATGACTCCTAGCAAGAGGAAGGTTTCCACTGAAGACTCTACAGCTGTAGAGTTGGTGCCTTCCAAAGCTCAAAGGATTTCTAAGGGAAATTAGTTGGTTATAAGAGAAGGAGATTCTGAAGAAGAGGATAGTGATTCAAATCCACAGATGACACCTAAAGAGGTTGTATCTAAATTAAAGAATATGGAGGAATCACTTAAAGGAATTGAAGCAGAGATTATCAAGCAAGTCAAGAGAGTTCCTGAAACCATTATTTCTCAAAATGTGAAGAAGGGAATGGAAGACTTAGTGAAGAAATTTGAAGAGAGAAGCCTGGAAGAAAAGAAAATTCTTGAAAAGAACTTTAAAGCTATTGTGGACAGCTTATTGGCTCAAAATGAACTGGTTAGACAGGATGTCATCCAGAAGACAAGAGAAATTACTTCCCTACAGTCAGACATTAACCTGATGAAGGAAGATTCTTTCCAATTGAAGATTGAAGTGAAGAGTATGAAAAATGAGATGACCAAGATGATCAATGGGAATGAAGTCATGAAAACTGATCTTATGAGCAAACTTGACACCATTTTGTCACATATTGATGTTGGCAAAAAGGGGGAAAGTAAGTTGGAAAAAGAGATCAAAGAATGAGATAAGAATACTGAGAATATTCTGGAGAATGTAAGAGATATTGGAAAATCTTTGGCGAAAGAATTTGAAGCTGCCAAATTGAAAGATTTGTCCACAAGACTGAGTGATCAGTCAGAAGAGAGATCTCAATCTGAACAGATGAAGGGAAGCTCCAAAGGAAGCATGATCATAAAGCTCCCTAAATCTACAGCTCAAAAGAAACCTACAGCCTCATACATCTCAAAAACCTTTGAGTTATTGGGAACAAACTGTGAAAGTGTCAAGAGAAAGGAAGAAAGAGAAAGAAGAGTAAGAGAAGCAAAGAAAGAAAAAATTTGAAGAATCTACAGCTGTTGTCACTGCTCAACCCCTGAATGTTCAACCATTGAGCATGATACCTGCTGAAGAACTAAATAAGAAAGAGAAGGAAATGAAGACTGAGTTTAATATTCTCTGGGAAGAATTCTTGAGTATATGCAACATGCATACAGTGATCAAGAAAATTAAACTCAAGAAGGACATATTCCAGAAGTTCAAGGATCTGAAGGTTGATGGATCTTTGTACAAAGGAGACAATGCTCGCCTCTTTGGTGGAAAGATCAAGAAAGATCCATTACCTAAGAGGTTGTTCAATTCAAAGAAGGAAGAAGAAGAATTTGAGGCCTATGAACTTCAGATGTTGATGAAGTACTTTGAAGAGGATGAGAAGAACATGAAGCTGGTAGAGCAAGGAATTTTAAAGCCACAAGATGAATCTGATGAATCTAATGATGATGAAGATGATGCTGACCCAAAACACAGAAGAAGATGAAGATATTGTTCTAGATTAGACACTAAAACTTTTTACTTTTTAGTCTAATTATCTACTGTAAGTTGTACCCTGAACCTTTTTAGTTTATGCAGTTTTTTCTTTCTGTTGATTTACTTGCTTTGTTCTCTGTTGTTCTTGTTCTATTCTTGTAGACAATACCTTATTGTCTTTGTTGTTTGTTTTGTTGTATGTTTTGCCAATATCAAAATAGGGGAAAATTGTTAAGTACCTTGGTTTAAGATTTTGATGTGTGCAAAATAATGTGTTTAATTGTGTAATTTGATCTAACACTTGTGCTAAGGAAATTGGTGTTTGAAATTTATAGTTGTAAGTGAAGTCTGCAGCTGTATACTTGATCATTCTACAGCTAGACATGACCCTACAGCTGTAAGGTTTCTCTACAACCAATTTTTCATATTGACAGGACTCTACAGCTGCAAGGTTGAAGACTCTACAGCTGAAAGAACCTTTTGAAGAGATGGTACAAGTCAGAGATTATTGAAGGCAATAAAGACCCTTAAGCAAAATTAGTGTAGCTTTCGTGCACTCACTAAAATGTACTTAAGTGGAGAATATTTCTTTAATTCTGGAGGATAATGTAGATTAATTTGAAGACAGCTAGAATTCTGAAGAAAATGACAATAGTACAAGCAGTACTATCATGTGTGAATGATGAGGACCACTTCACACATGCCAATAGAGAGAGAGGAGCCTTATCCAGATTTCAAATTTGAAATTCCCAACGGATAAGTCACACCACTCAATCTATAAATAGAAGAAGTTCTCAGAGGAAGCAACAACAACAACCCTGAGCATACAAGCATTCTGCCTAAGCAAGTCTACAGTCAACAAATTTCTGAGAGATCTTTATTGTTTTTATCTTTGTGATTCATAGGATAGTTGGTTAGGATTTTTCTTAGAAAGAATCACCTTTTGTTGTTGTTCCCTCACCTGTTTTTAAATTCTACTTAGTGTAGATATCTCTTTGTGAGGTTTTGTAAACTCTTTGTGAGTTATATTCTGAGTAAATAAGGTAGTTTAATCTCTTATTAGAATACCTAGTTCTAAGGGGAAACTACTTGTATTGATCTAAGTGATCTCATCTTAGTGAATTTGGCTCCTGAGTGGTGTAACAGTGGACGTAGGTGGTCTTTTTTATAGACACTGAACCACTACAAATCTGGTTTATTTACTTTCTGTCATTTAAATTCCTATTCTGCATATTTTATTTATTGTTACATTCATCATTCTTTTGAAAACTGAGTGCGTAAAACTTTGTGGGTTTCACAAAGAAAAACTGACTCTACAGCTGTAGACCTCTCTAAGTCACTCAGCTGTTAAGTCAGTTTATATTGTTTTTCATTAACACTCACTTATTTCCACTGCACATTAGACGTGTCTCAATACACTTTTAAGTGTGAGGACTCCTCTGGTATTTTGTCTACAAGTGACCTTTATTTTGCAAGTTTTTAAACTTTGCAGCTGTAGACTTCTTAAGTCCACAGCTGTATCCTATGTGGTCCTGTTTTAAAACTCTTGTAGACATATTATTTTAAACTTGTTAGAGGCTACTGTAAGGTTCTAGAACCCCTCTTTTTGAAAAGTTTGAAAAATCTGATTTTTACTCAAGGTCTATTCACCCCCCCCCCTCTAGACCTTGACCACTTTAAAGTACTAACACTCTGGTTTCTTCGAGTAAATCTTTCTCCACTACTAGGGCTTCGTCGTTTTTTCTTCATCGAATCCTACCACCTTCAAAGTTTGGTTCTGGACTTCTACTGGTATGACGGTTTCTGTTCCAAAAGCTAAGGCAAACAGAGTCTCACCGGTACTGGTTCGGTATGAAGTTCTATAGGACCACAGCACCTCCAGAAGCTCATCTGCCCAATTACCTTTCTTGTCCACGAGACGGATCTTCAACACATGTTTCAGGATTTTGTTCACTGCTTCGACTTGTCCGTTTGACTGCGGATGGTACGGCTTTGAGTAGTGTTTCTTGATATTCATGAACTGCAGAACTCTCTCAACTTCTGACCGTCGAACTGTCTGCCATTGTCAGTCACTATTGATTGCGGAAGCCCGAATCAACATATCAAATTCTTCCAGATGAAGCTGATCATCCTCTCTTGCATTACTGTCGTGAGTGCCTCGGCTTCAGCCCATTTTGTGTAATAGTCCACTGCTACTACGATGAATTTTACACCGTCTCTGCCAGGTGGGAATGGGTCGATCAAGTCGATACCCCATTTTGCAAAAGGCCATGGGCTGAAGACCAATTTAAGTTGGCTCGCAGGAGTATGAATGTTTGGTGCAAACAATTGACACTTCCGGCACCTTCGGGCAAAGCTAATGTCATCTTTGCGCAGAGTGGGTCAATAATACCCTTGTCTAATCGTCTTGTATGCTAAAGCTTCCCCCAGCGTGACTCCCACAAATTCCTTGGTGGACTTCTTCTAACACCTCAAACCCTTGCTTTTCAGATAAGCATTTGAGTAGGGGTAGAGAGAATCCACGTTTGTATAGTTGCCAATCCACCAATGTGTATCTGGCTGCTTGCTTCACTAGCCGACTAGGTTCCCATGCATCTTCTGGGACAGATCCGTCCTTCAAGTAATTTTTTATGGGAGTGTGCCAATCATCGCCTTCTTTCTGCCCCCCACTCGAGGTCCGATTTAATTTGTAATTGGACGTCGAGGGGTCCTTTAGCTTGGTGACGACAACCTCCGTCAGCTCTGCTTCACCACTACTTGTAGCTAGTCGGGCTAGTGCATCAGCTTGTGTATTTTCCAACCTCGGGATCTGCTCGATATATACTTGCTTGAACATCGAGATCAGATGTGCCACGATCTTCTGGTACAACGCCATCTGCTGGTCCTTGGCTTCATATTCTCCCTAGACTTGGGATATTATTAGCTGGGAATCTCCAAAAATCTGAAGATTGGTTGCCCCCACAGCTAATGATAACCTAAGTCCAGCTATCAGCGCTTCGTATTCTGCTTCGTTGTTTGTGGCTCTGAAGTCAAACCGGATTGCTGAGGTGAAGACCTGTCTGTTGGGGCTTATCAGTACCACACCGGCTCTTACTGTTGTGCTAGTCGATGATCCGTCCACGTAAAGGTATCACGGATCTATACGCCCCCTCATTGGATCTTGTGGGAAAGTTAACTCGACGATAAAATCGGCGAGCGCTTGTCTCTTGATCATTGTTCGGGGTGCATAGGTTATATCGTATTGGCTGACCTCTAATGACCATTTCAACAAGCATCCTGCAGTGTCCGGCCGGTGTAGCATTTGCCTTAGTGGGAATATTGTCAACACCTCCACCTGGTGGTCGAAGAAGTAGGGCCGCAGCTTTCTAACACTCATCACCCGTGCATAAGCCAGCTTCTCTGTGGGTGAGTATAGTAACTCTGCTTCGTGCAGGGCTTAGCTCACATAGTACATTGGTAGGTCGTCTTTCCTTCTTCTCGGACCAACACTGAGCTGATAGCCACTACTGA
Source organism: Prunella vulgaris (assembly GCA_026898435.1). Classification (NCBI taxonomy): domain Eukaryota; kingdom Viridiplantae; phylum Streptophyta; class Magnoliopsida; order Lamiales; family Lamiaceae; genus Prunella; species Prunella vulgaris. The sequence goes on from JAPKLY010000193.1 coordinate 685,042, forward strand.
CGCCGCCAGGTACAGGTACAACTTCTCTACGGGCTCCGGCTTTGATAAGATTTATGTATTGGCCAGGTACTCCTTGATGCTCTCGAAGGCCTTTTGATATTCATTTGTCCACTGGGAATCATCTGGGTGTCTAAGTCTGTTTGCTTTGATTACTTCAAAGAATGGACGATTCCGGTCACAGGATCTGGAGATGAACCGGTTCAAAGTTGCCAAACACCCGGTCAGCCTTTGAACCTTATTCACCGAGTCGGCGGCTGCATTTCCATGATGCACTTCACTTGGGTTGGGTTGACCTCGATCCCCATTTGGCTCACCAAGTGTCCCAGAACTTCCTTGAATGGAAGCCGAATCTACTCTTCTTCAGGTTCAGCTTCATGTTGTAGTAGCGTAGTATGTCAAAGGTCTGCTTGAGGTGATCTAGGTGATCCTCCTTCCGCAAACTCTTGACAACTATGTCATCCACGTACACTTCCATCGTGTGTCTGATGTGCTGGTCGAACATCTTGTTCACCAGTCTTTGGTAGGTAGCTCCGGCATTGATTAATCCGAACAGCATCCTTTCCCAGCAGTACAGGTTCTTGTTGGTGTAGAACGCCGTGTGTTCCGGGTTATTTGGGTGCATCGCTATCTGGTAATAACCTGTAAAAGCATCCATGAAAGTCATCATCTCGTGGCCTGCAGTGTTATCAACTAGTTAATCAATGTGAAAATTATCTTTTGGGCACGCCACGTTGAGGTCCGTGAAGTCGATGCATACCCTCCATGTTCCGTTCGGCTTCTTCACTAAGACCGGGTTAGCAACCCACTGCGAAAAAAACTCCTCCTTGATCAACTTGTTGTCGAGTAACTTTTTCACCTCTGTGGTCAGCGCTTCGTATATGTCTGGTCCGTACTTCCTACACTTTTGACGAACTGGTCTCCTTGTTGGATCGATGTTTAGTCGGTGGCATGCGTATTCCAGCGGGATTCCCATCATGTCTTCATGGGACCATGTAAACAAGTCCAGGTTAGACTTCAAGAACTCCTCCATCTGGCTCCTGTACGTCTTTGGCAACTCAAAACCTATAAAAAGTTCTAAGTCTGCCTTGTCCGGGTCCACCTGGATTGCTCTCAACTCCTCCACGGGGGTTGCTTTTATTTTCATGTTTTTCCATCTTGGGTCACTAATGAGCTCATCCCAGTCCTCCTTCGCCATTGGCTCGTGACCCACTCGAGGTTCGAGGTCATCATCTCCTTTATCAACACTGGCGGGTTCACTGGCCTCCTCCGTCTCTTGAGGGACTGGGTTGGATAGTTCTCCCGTCTGGGGGACTTCGTCAACCTCCATCGGTGCCGGTTGCTGATCTTCCACCGGTCCTTCTACTTGGGCGACATGTGCTTCTTCCGGCTGGTTGTCCACCTCCATCAACTCAGTTTCTACTGAGATGACATCTAGAATGTTAGGCTCGTCTGCCAGAATTTGTATCTCATCTTCAAGTACAAGTACCTACGATACAGACTTTTAAATTTAGCCATTTTTAATCTGGAGTAAACACTCTCTAGCCTTCTTTTGGTCGCCCTTGATCGTACCGACACCTTTCAGAGTTGGAAACTTGAGACAATAATAGTATGTTGAACATGCCGCTTTAAAATCATGAAAGAATGGGTAGCCGAGGAACCCGTTGTAGGTGGACTGCTGATCAATGAAAAGCAAATCAATGAGTCTAATCAGTCTCTTTTCGGGGTCCTCGACCGATACAAGTTGGATACTCAACCTAATTTGACCGAGAGGAATGGTTACAGCTTCCCCAAACCTCACTATCCTAGCATTACTAGGCTCTATATACGACTCATAATCACCTATATCATCTAGGGTTGACTTGAAGAGTATGTTGGTGTAGGCGCATTTGTCCACTAACAGCAAGTGGACTTTCACGTTCATGATGTTGGCGGTGATCACCAACGAGTCATTTTGGGGGGTCAGTATCCCCTCCAAGTCTGCTTGAGAGAAGGTGAGTTCCGCAGTTGGCTTAGCGGCGGGTTTGGAGCTGGAACTCCCTTCCTGGACTTGGTTAACAGCCCGGACCTTGGCCTTCCTCTGTCTCTTGGAGATGGACAGTCTTCCATCTTCAACGCCCCCGGCAGGTCCTACCTACTCCTCGAGAACAAGGAGTTCTTGGGTCGGTTCTTGCTGCACCGGTGGAGTGGGAGGTCCACTACATTTGTGTTGAGGTCCGCGACGGTCCTCATCTTCTTCTTTCTCGTCATCGGTCTCCTCCCTCCTCCCTTACCTTGGCCTTTTTGTCGAGGCCTTCTTGACAAAGTCTGCCAGCTTCCCATCCTCGTAAAATTTCCACAGCTGTTTGAGGAGGACCTGCTCGCTGGTGAAGTGGCTAATGGACTGATGGTAAGCACAAAATTTATTCGGGTTGAGTTTGTTGTGGTCCTGCCGGATCCTTCTAGGCTCAATCAGCATCGCTTTGTCCTTGACCGCCGCAAACACATGATCGATGGAGACGGTCAGCACCTGGTTCAACTTCTTCTTGAATTCGTCACCGTCTCTGAATGCTTTCAAATTTCTGGGGGCCTTGTAGATGCTCCCAGACTTCTTCCCGTGTGGCTTTTTCTTCTCAGAGCCACCAACCTCTTTTAGTAGTGACTCCTGCATAGCCACGTACACCCCTGCCTTATGTCTAAATTCGGCATAGGTGTTCGGGCATGACAGGTGCATCTTCTTCCATAACTCGGTCCCCTTCTTCAGCCCGACCATGACCGTGACTATCTTCGTGTCCTCGCTGATAGGCTCGCCCACCAACAATATCTTGTCGAACCGCTCCAGATATTGTTGGTCTAAATCATTGTCGCCCTGGTGAATATTGGTGAGTCTGTGTTTCTGGGTCAAGTATGACCCGTAGCCGGAGAAGTGGGACAGGAACTCCTGTGTGAGTTGGCCGATTGACTGAATCGACCCTGGGCCGAGCGATGAGAACCACCGGTGGGCTCGGTCCCCTAGGGTCAGTGGGAAGTTTCGGAATTGGGTAGCATACGAGGCTCCCACTGAGATCATGTAGTCCGTGTACTTGGAGATGCTCACTTTAGGATCAGATTTTCCCTCGTACGCGGCCATCACCGGGAACTGAATCTTCTTTTGCACCGGTGCCTTCAAGATAGCAGGTGCCAAAGGTGACACCGGGAATGCGGTGGCATCAACTCTGCCATTTTTTGGTAGCTACCTGCATCTGTAGCGGCTCCACCGCCTTCTTCAAAGTGGCCAGCTCATCATCGTGAGCTACCTCCTGTGGAGGTTATGCAAGGACCGTACTCCTCATGACCGTACGACCCCGCAGTCCCTCACTCTGGGGCAGCCCCTCTATGACATGCTGGAACTGGCGGGCACGGTATGAGCCTAATCTATCGGCGGCTGGCCCTCTCAACCTTTCGTGTGCGGACCTACGCGAACGTAGATCCGACTCCCCCCTTCGAGATAACGCTGGGGCCGACTCCTATTCAGTCTCTTCTTGCCTGGGTCCCAGCCTGCCTCGGAGGACTTTTTTGGACTGATGGGTTGTCGAGACCTCCGTGTAAGTGGTAGCTCGCCCACCTTTCGAGCTGAGCCTGTCGGCAATTTTCACTTTCCCGATGGCCTCTCTGTGTTGGCGAGCTCTAGTGGAGCTCGCCTCTTGTTCAGCTGGGAGCTCGCCAGCATGCTCCCTAAGTTGGGTGGCCTGCGTGCGCCTGGTAGTCTGCTCCCTAGCATTGTTGGTGGGAGCTCTCTAGGACTGAGTTAATGGAGGTAGACAATCCGCAAGAAGAGCAGCAGGTCGCCCAGATGGATCAAGATGAACCCTAACAAGTGGTGCCGATGGAGGTTGATGAAGCTTGACAAGAGGACTAACCTACCAGCTCAGCTACACAAGAATTAGGGAAAGCTCGCGAACCTACCAATGTTGAGGAAGGAAGTGGAGACCTCGAACCCCGAGTGGGTTACGAGACTATGTCAAAGGAGAACGAGCTGAGCTGGGATGAACTCACTTCGGACCCAAGGTGGAAGAGTAAAAAGAGGAGAGCTACCCCCGTGGAGGAGCTTAGAGCTATCCAGGTGGATCCCAACAGAAGTGACTTAGAACTTTCATTGGTTCTGAGTTACCGGAGCCCTATAGGAGCAAGATGGAGGAATTCCTCATATCCAACCTAGATGTGTTTGCCTGGTCTTACGAAGACATGATGGGAATCCCGTTGGACTATGCATGCCATCGACTAAACATCGATCCAACGAAGAAGCCCGTCCGGTAAAAGTGAAGGAAGAATGGGCCAGACAAGTACGAGGCCTTAACCACGGAGGTGAAGAAGCTGCTTGATAAAAAGCATATCAAGGAGGCACTCTGTCCACAGTGGCTGGCCAATCCAGTGCTGGTGAAGAAACTGAACGGGAGATGGAGGTTGTGCATAGACTTCACGGACCTCAGCGCAGCTTGCCCAAAGGACAACTTCCCACTACCCCACTTTGATCAACTGGTAGATAATACTGCAGGGCATGAGATAATTACTTTCATGGATACTTTTGCAGGTTATCACCAGATAGCGATGCACCCGGACGACCAGGAGCACACGTCGTTCTACACAAATAAGAACCTGTTCTGTTGGAGTAGGATGCCGTTCGGACTCATCAATATCGGAGCTACCTATCAGAGGTTGGTCAACAAAATGTTTGACCAACATATCGAGCACACGATGGAGGTGTACGTTGATGACATTGGGGTCAAGAGCTTGAGGAAGGAGGATCATCTGGACCATCTCAAACAAGCATTCGACATAATGCGACACTACAGCAAGAAATTGAATCCTAAGAAGATTAGCTTCGGAGTACATTCGGGGAAGTTCCTGGGCCACCTGGTGAGCCAAAGGGGGATCGAAGTCAACCCTTCCCAAGTGAAGTGTATCATGGAAATAAAGTCACCTGACTCGGTGAAGAAAGTTCAAAGACTGACAGGATGCTTGGCAGCATTGAATAGATTTATCTCCCGATCCGGTGACAAAAATTGACCATTTTTTGAGTCGATTAAAGTCAAACACAAAGATGATTTCCGGTGGACAAGAGAATGTCAAGAAGCCTTTGAGAAAATCAAAGAATATCTCAGTAATCCACAGATCCTGTCAAAGCCGGAACCTGGAGAGAAGTTGTACATATACCTAGTGGTATCAGAAGTGGCCATCAGCTCGGTATTGGTCTGAGTAGAGGGAAAAACACATTTACCAATGTACTACATAAGCCAAGCACTACACGAAGCGGAGCTGTGTTACTCGCCCACGAAGAAGTTGGCTTACGCACTGGTAATGAGTGTTAGAAAGTTGTGGCCCTACTTCTTCGACTACCAGGTGGAAGTGTTGACAACATTCCCACTAAGGCAAATACTGCATCGGTCGGACATTGCAGGACGCTTGTTGAAATGGTCACTAGAGGTCAGCCGATATGGAATAACCTACGCACCCGGAACAATGATCAAGGGACAAGCTCTGGCCGCTTTTATCATCGAGCTAACTTTCCCGCAAGATCTGACGAAGGGGCATATAGTACCATGGCACCTCTACGTAGACGGATCATCAACTAGAATAGCAGCAGGAGCCGGTGTGGTACTAATAAGCCCAGACAGACAAGTCTTCACTTCAGTAATAAGATTCGATATCAGAGCCACAAATAATGAAACGGAATATGAAGCATTGATAGCCGGACTTAGGTTATCATTAGCTGTGTGGGCAACCAGACTGCAGGTTTTCAGATATTCCCAGCTAATAATATCCCAAGTCCGGGGAGAATATGAAGCCAAGGACCAGCAGATGGCATTTTACCATAAGATAGTAGCTCATTTGATCTCACTATTCCGACAAGTCTACATAGAGCAAATCCCGAGGCTGGAAAATACACAGGCAGATGCACTTGCCCGACTAGCTACGAGTAGCGGAGAGGCGGAGCTAACGGAAGTTGTCGTCACCAAGCTAAGAGATCCCTCGATGTCTGATTATAAAATAAATCAAATGTCGAGTAGGGAGCAGGAAGAAGATGATGATTGGCGAGCTCCAATCAGAAAGTACTTGGAGAGTGGAACACTCCCGAAAGATGTATGGAAAGTCAGTCGGCTAGTGAAGCAGGCAGCCAGATATACGCTAGTGGATGGTCAACTATACAAACATGGATTCTCTCTACCCCTGCTCAAATTTTTATCAGAAAAACAAGGGTTAAAGGTGTTGGAAGTAACCATCAAGGAATCTATGGGAGTCATGCTGGGGGGCAAGCTTTGGCATACAAGAAAATCAGGCAGGGGTACTACTGGCCCACCCTACGCAAAGATGCCATTAGTTTCGCCCGAAGATGTCAAAAGTGCCAGCTAATTTCACCGAACATCCACACTCCTGCAAGCCAACTCAAATCAGTCTTCAGCTCTTGGCCTTTTGCAAAATGGGGTATAGATTTGATCAGCCCATTCCTACCTGGCAGAGGTAGTGTAAAGTTTTTCGTAGTAGCGGTAGATTACTACACAAAAAAGGCTGAAGCTGAAGCACTAACAACAGTAACACAGGAAAGGATGATAAGCTTCATCTGGAAAAATCTGATATGTAGATTCGGACTCCCATAATCAATCGTGACAGACAACGGCAGGCAGTTTGACGGACAAAAGGTTAGAGAGTTCTGCAGCTCGTGGAATATCAAGAAGCACTACTCGACCCACTACCATCCACAGTCCATTGGGCAAATAGAAGCAGTTAACAAAATTTTGAAACATGTTTTGAAGGTCCGTCTTGAAGACAAGAAAGGTAGTTGGGAGGATGAACTCCCTGAAGTGTTGTGGTCCTACAGAACATCTTACAGAGCTAGTACCAGAGAAACCCCATTTGCCCTAGCTTTTGGAACAGAAGCGGTAGTCCCAGCAAAAGTCCAAAATCAGACTTTGAAAGTAGTAGGTTATGATGAAGAAAGTAATGACGGAGCCTTGGCAGTGAAAAAGGATCTACTTGAAGAAACCCGAGCTTCGTCAGAATTGAGGAATGCTACCTACAAGCAAAGAGCCAAAAAGTATTACAACTCCCAAGTACGACACAAAAAGTTTAAGGTTGGGGAGTTAGTTTTGAGAAAACAAATAGTAACACCACCGGGAGTGTTTGGACCAAATTGGGAGGGACTGTTTCGGGTCACCATTAGCTGGACTAACGAGACTTACAATCTCGAAGATATGGAAGGGAAAGTTTCATCGTACACATGGAGCACAGCACACCTGAAGAAATACTACCAATAGTAGTGAAAGCGTTGGAGTATGAAATGAAGTTGTTACGAAGTGAATGCTCAGAAGAATGCTTATACGGCAAAGGTCGGACAGTTAGCATACTCCGTTCGAACATAACTTCACTTGATGAAAAGAAGCCGCTACATTTTCTTGAGGAGTCTGTCCAAGACCATGTTTGTGCCATTAGCAAGTTTTCGGGCTTTGACGAAGACAATGAAGAAATGCTTCTGGCAGTAGAGGGAGAAGAACTGTAGCTTGTAAATAGATTAGCCAAAACTTCGCATCAGAAATGTTGATGACGACTTCTGTAAAAATTATTGTTCAATGAAGATGTATTTTTGAGAAATTATCTGTTCAAGCTTAAAATCTGCAAAGGATACAAGTCCCGAAATGTTATATCAAAGCTTGAGGCAAAGGTCATTAAAGTGCCAAGGTTCATCAAAGTATCCTTCAGAAAGGATCACTAAGAACCCACTGCCCACTAAAATCAAAGCACAATTCGAGTCCTAAGCGACATAAGACGAACAAACACGTGCCATAATTAAGGTACGATTCGTGGTCCCAAGTGACATAAGATGAACAATTCGCGACCCTAAGCGGTGTAAGACGAACGATGGCGTACCAAATATACATATGAGCTACTAAAAGATAATAACGTGCAATAATTAATGAAAGCCAAAAAGGACAGAAAAAAGCATCACTTCATTAATAAACTAGGAAATTTTTTGTAGTGTTGATTACAAAAAAGCCAATCAACTGACTAAAAGAAGCAAAAAACCCATGAAAGGCAAACTACTAGCTAGGCGAGCTATTACATTTCAATAATGAGAAAAGGAAGGAAAATCCTCAAGTCTGGGGAGCGACACCAGCAGCAATATCTGGGGCGACCTCCGGTGCGACCTGAGGTGTGACCTCCTATCCAGCGGGAGGAGAGAGTGTAGGCATATCCGTAATGGACTCCAACCCGCTGGTGTCAACCATGATGTTGCCCACCAGGTTATCCACCTGCTCCTCTGTAAGCGGAGTCTGTGGATTGTCATCTCCGGTGGGTAGCTCGCCAGGTGCATCATCATCCGCTTCCTCCTCTGCGACCTCAACATCCGAAGGTGGATATGTCCCACCAATGATTCGAATGTGGTCTGGAATGAAGTCTAAATTGATGCCCAACTCCACCAGGTCGCCGATGTCAACAATGGAACCTGCGGGAATATTGGCTGCCTTTGCGAAGCCTTCATACTCCTTCACAATGAGCTCCCAGACATCCCGATTCTTCTCAACTGCCCACCGGTATGCACGAAGGATCTCGGCATAACACAAGAGGTAGCCGAGATCAAAAGCTCAGGCCTTCGCAGCCTCCAAGGCATCTGGTGAAATTGAGACATCGAGTTGGCCTTGGAGCTCGGCAAGCCTGGTAGCATAAGAGCGAAGCTCGCCATTCTGTTCCGAGCACTCAGCACTCAAAGTTTGGTTTAACTCCCGCTCCTAAGCGAGCTCCTGCGATTTGAGGGCGAGCTCTGCGTTCTTGTCAGCGAGCTCATTATCTCTGGCCCACAGAGCCATCTCAAAGTCAGTCTTCTGACGGGCGAACTCTGCTTGCAACTGCTCATACTTCTTCAGAGCATCCTGCTCAGCCACCAACGACGCCTTGGCCCTGTTCTCTGCTACTGCCGCAGCCTTCTCGGTCATTTTCTTCTCCTCACCCAGCTTGATGACAAGCCCCTTAGTCTCATAACGAGCCTTGTCGGCTGCTGATATTTGATTGGTGGTCCTCTGAGCAGTAAGAAGGGCCCCACAGGCATAGTGCATAGCCAGCCAGGCACTATATGCTTGCTTCTGCCTCTCAATCATCTCCAACTGGGTGTGGGAGCAGTAGCGGGGTGCCTCCTCAAAGGTGCAGCGAGCTAGCCCAGCAGGCAGAGCGCGTAGAGCAACAAGCGGCTTAGAACGAGCAACATTGTGCAAAATATCATCCCTCTCGGAGTACGAAGCTGGAGCATACCTACAAACAAAGTGGAAAATACTTAGCTAATTTCTAAGAAATAATCAACCTACTACGGAGATTTGGAAAATAACTTATCCCGAGCGGGTGGGATCCCAGCCCAATAATGTGTCACCCACCATCCTAACCCCATAGGGAGATGGTGGTGGTGGTGGAGTCTGGGTAGGAGGAGGAGCAATGGAGTGAATAGAGTCTCCTTGTCCTAAACCTGAGGCAGTTCACCCAGCTCACTCAGACTCCGTCTTGAGGCCAGATACCCACGCCCTCTTGCGATTCCGGGCATCCTCCTCGCTCACGTGCGACCCATCTCCACGATGGAGATGACCCCCAGCTGGGGAAGATGGAGATGGGGGAGCTCGCTCAGTAAATGGGCAGCTCGCTCGGTGACCTTTTTGGTCACATTCTTCTCAACCGGAGCCTTAGCCAGAGTTTTGGTGGGTGCTTTCTTCTGAGTCCCGAAACCTCCAGCCTTCCCTTTCCTAGTCAATGTAGCTTCAGCCTTCTTTTGAGCAGTCAAAACATGGGAAAGGGGAGCCTTTTTCCCAAACGATCAGACATCTTACGCAGCTTCTGGACAAGAGTATGTTAAGCTGGAGGGAACTCAACTGGAGGGATAGCTACTGTAACCCTAATCTGCATAATTGAAAGATTGTGTTAGTAAACTTAGCGAACTAGGCGAACTACAGAGAGATGTGAATACCTGGGAGGTCCAGAGCTCGCACAATAAGATTGTGAGGGGTGGTAAGTACTAGGACAGCTCGCCGATAGTACAGTTTATCAAGTGGTCCACATCCCGATCCTCCCGATTCCTCAAGCAACACACAGTGTGCACGTAGGTGAACGCCTCAGAGATCTGGGAATTCTGGTGATCCCACTTTTGATGCTTCGGACCTGTAAAAAGAAGAAACTCAGATTAGTAAATCTAACTCGACGCATGCACACCGAAATATTCCACCTACTACTAACATCCCTGTATTCCTTGGGGGATTAGATTCGGCCTTCTTGCCCCGTATAGTTAGTCGAAGCTCGCCAATCTCCTCCAATGAAGAAGAACTTCTCCTTCTAGTCACAAACTTTGTTAGACAGACTCTCCAAGAGTTTTTCACCATGGTGAGCTTTCAAGTAATAGTAACCTTTGCCCTCAGTATTCTGCTTAGTAATACTGAGGACACGGTTGATCTCAACTATCGTCAAGCGGTTCTTAGAACCCTCAAGCCCAAAGATTGTGAGGACAGCGAGTAAGCTGCTCCAACCGTTGGGGGTGATCTTACAAATACCGCCCAATAATTGAATACAGAGGCAGTGTAAGCACGGCATCAATGGTGTGAACGTTGATCGCCGTAAGTCCAACATGGGGCATATCAGCTCGCTCCTTCATTCCGGGAGTGTACATGTGGATGTCTAAAGGGATCCAAAACCTTTTACGAATGCTTGGGAGCATGAAATCCAAGATCACACTCTTGATTTTGTTTGCCTTGAAGTCAGATTTCCTCTTCGCACACCTGGTAGCTCGCTCTGGAGTAGGGAAGCTCGCCTAGTACTTCTCCAAATACTCATCCCAATCCAATTCAAATTCAATGGCAGTGGGGATGTTGTGTTCCGGGACTTGAGGCATTGGAAAATTGATCGATTGGAGGTACTCCATTGTGACCTCTTTCTCCTCGGATTCTTCCTCAGATTCCTCCTCAAGCTCGATCACTAGTTCGTCCAAGGGACCACCAGACTCGGCGACCTCTTCTTCACCCTCGCCACCTAGCTCGCGTATGAGCTCATCAGAATTTCCCCCAGAATTTGTTGCCCTGTCCTCCGGGTTGCAAAGAACCTCGCCAGATAGCTCGCCTGGTACTTGGCGAGCTACTGAGGTCACCTCAGAGCTGGACCCAATTACTATCGGGGTCAATTGTGGAATAGCTTCGTCATCAATCGTAGGCCTATAGCCTAAATTCTGATTAGAGATAGTCAGGGCGAGGTTTAAAGGGTCTGATTAATAAAATTTGGTCAAGTGATGGGAGTTCATGATTCCGGTGGCCAAAGAGTTGAAGAGATGGCCAGAAATGGAGAGGAAGATGACCGGCATTAATGGAGGTCGATCAGAAAAGCTCGTGAAACTCAGAAGAAAGAAAAATTGAAAATGCAAGGGAAGACTAAAGGAAAAGAAGAGATTGATTCACTACCTTGAAGACCAAATGGGAATCGAATAATGCTGGAGATAAATCACCGGAATTGTTCGAAGATTGATCTGAAAATCTGGAGAAAGGTCAGGGACCAAATTGTAAAGAATTTGAAAAGTTTTACAATATTGGGCGCGTGATTTAAGCCACGAAAAGTCATGTCGATGCCTCGACTTCTGAGCCAAGTCAGCATGTCCGCCGCCATAGGGTAGCTTGGCACCACCGATATTGTAGTTCACCGTCACAAGAGCTCGTCCATAGAGGCAAATTAGCTTGCTCATATATTGGAAAAAACCATATATGGACGAGCTGGAGAACAAATGTTGATGGGCGAACTAAAGCGAGCTACTCTGGATAAGTTAGCTTAATCATAATTGATGATAGAATTTACTAATCGTGTTCGTTTATGTGGTTATTATATCGTATTGATTCTACGAAACAATAATCTAAGATTTTGTGTTCTTGAGGGGATGATATATAGAGAGAGAAAATGGAGAGTTTAGAGAGAGAAAGTAAAAGTTGTATTATGATTGGAATTAATTATGTAATAGCTACAAGAGAGGTCTTATTTATAGGTGCGCGAGTGTGAGGTGGCACCTTACGAGCCTATTTGGCTTCCGGTGTTGACGAAGGTCCGTAACCTTCGTCTTGGTCCCTCACACTGCTCCCCTTCGAATGCCTCATTCTACCACACGTATATAGCCTATCTATACACCCGCCGGTCGAGTTCTCGGGCTTGGTGAGCTACCCGGCGAGCTTCTTTGCCTTGTGCCATTTCCAGGGGTTACATGATCGATGGACCTCGAAGAGATCCTCTTTGGGGCAGGGGCGAGCCCCTTAGGCGAGCTGCCAAGGCGGGCTGCCCCCATGTAGGCAAGCTCCCTTGCGAGCTCTCCTTCCTCTGTCCGATCGGCCATCTGGCTATAGACCTTCGGGTGTCTGGGCGAGCTACCCTCTACCTCGCCGAGCTCTGGCGACCTGCTAAGCCTTCGTGATTATTCCGAGGCCAATTGTGTAAGTTCGCCTTGTCAACATTTGCCCCCCAGTTCGCGCACATCATGATTTATTCCATTCTAATGTGTGGGCGAGGTGACTTATCTCCACGGACGAGGACTCGAACCATGGCGAACTACATTTGGGCAGGTGCCGAGCTGACGGGTGAGGTCCGTGATGGCGGTTGTCTCGGCCGACGTGGTGCAGGAATCAAGGCATCGTGCACGCCTTTTTAGGCGTGGTTTCCCGTGCCCATCATGGCAACCTTTCAATTTTTTTGCAAAAAGGCCCTCGCACTCTCTGAATATCACACCTCGCCCCGACGCCTATAAATAGGGGAGGGTGAGCTCATTTCTCACTTTTCCACTTCCCAGTTTTCAGAGCGTTTTCCGGTGACAACACCTTTGCTCCCGACAAGATTTCCGACGTTGCCCCAGGTAGAAAACATATTTCTCTTCCTTTTCTTATCTTTTTCCTTCGATTTTCCTGAGTTTTCCAGAAGTTTCGAACGCTTCCGGTGACACCTCTATTTTTCCAATCACCCCCGTACTGTGATTCCGGTGACCGAAACCTTGGACAAATTCTTGAACACTTTTGAACTCCGTCGAGATCATGTCGACTCACGAATCAAGCGGAACTCCCTCCAACCGTAACCCCGAGAAGCGGCTGATGATTGAGAACGAACCCATTCCTCTAATTTCCCATATAGAAATTGGTTCCAGTTCCGAGGCGATCTCGGTAGCTCGCCAGGTCTCCAGCGAGCTACCCGGTGAGATCCATTCTCAAGAGTTGGAGGAAGGGGCCTCCAGCTCCGTCTTTCGTGAGGTATGGGAGGAAGGCGACGAGGTCGCCCAAGAGGAAAGGGTCGCCAACAGCGACGAAGGGCCCGCCGAGGCCGGTGAGGAGGTCGCTGAGGTCGGCGAGGAGGTCGCCGTCGCTGGCGAGGAAGAAGGCTACCTGGAATAAGTCACAAAAGAATGGTTTCGCTCCATTGGTTTCCCGGAACCTCAGCTGGTCGAATATCAGGTCCCCGCCGAGGTTATTCATCCCTTCATTGGGACGAATATGTTGCTAAGCACGCAGTGAGTTTCCCTTGCCCGGACCGAGTTATCGAAGATTATGATGAGGATGAGGAGGTCGCCAATTCTGACTACAAGGCCGGTGAGGTGGTGAGCATGATCAACGAGTACTCCCTCTCTAACATACGCAAGAAGTTTCGCATCCCGCTTGACGTTTTCATGTACGCCCCTAAAAAGAACGAGCGGGCCGATTCGCCTCCTGAGGGGTTGACTGCCCTCAAGATACATACCATTAGAGGCTGGGCTCACACTGCCGTTGCACCCGATTATTGGTCAATTCCTTCTTGACAATAATTTGGCTATCACCCAGCTCACCCCGAATGCATGGAGCAACCTCCTCGCCGCCCTATCTGTTTTCAGGTTGGAGGGCTATGAGAACCGGGTGACTTCGGAGGACCTGGGCGAGCTCTTCGTTGTGACCAAGCAAGTAAAAGATAGCACAGGATACTATTACCTGAAAGCTCGCCCGGGAGAAAAATTTATTGGGATCCTGCCAAACAAAGTCCGTGATTGGAAGGAGAATTCTTCTTCACAGGCGGAGATTGGCGAGCTTCCAACACATACTCCGGGCGAGGTGGCCGTATTCCCACCCCTGAGGGATAGGGGGAAGCCAGCAGTAGGTCGCCTATTTCGGTGTGTGTGGGTTGAATTACATTTACTAATCTAATTTTCTTTCTTTTTACAGTTCTGAAACATCACAAGTCCAGCCGAGGCAAACCCGAGGTGTCGGCCGAGTTCGACGTGGTGCGGGCCATTTGTTGCCTGAGGAGTGAGAAGGATTGAGAGGTCGCCCACCTGTGCAAGCACCATTGTTTAAGACTTGTCGGGCTCCTCACCTTGCCACATCACCTCCCCCTTCAAGGTCCTGAGCTCCCAGGTTTACAACTCTCCAGAGCTCGCCCATAGGGGGGGTAGTTCGCCATAGATGCTAACTTGGCTGCTCTTACTTTTGCAGGTGGTAGCTTCATCGCTTTCCCCGTCGCCGAGATCTCCGAGGCCTACAAACTCTCAAGCGCCGCTTCGCGATGGGTCCACCTCATCCAAACAAGCTAGCCCCACCCTCGCTACTTGCCCTGGAGGCAAGTAAGAAGGCGGAGCTCGCCCAGAAGAAGGGCGAGGCTGGGGGATCGGGGGCCCAGAAGGAGCATGCCCCCACAAAATCCAAGGCAAGGGAGGTCGCCAAGACCAGTCGAGGTGGTGGGCAAGCTGGCGCCACTCCCGAGCGAGGTCAAGGTTAGAGGGATCTCCACAGGGGTGATGGGACCTGAGTGGGCGATGAGAATCCTCATGGCCAAAAGAGAACCAAGTACGCCGGCCTGCGCGATGAGGACTCCGACCAAGCTGAGCGAGCTTCGGCGAGGTCAGGGCAAGGTGGATCTGCCCAATCAACCGCTCTGATGGCGGTCACACCCATTCGGAGCTCGCCACCATCCCCGTCCCCCTTCGGGGTTCAAGCCAATGATGACACGCTCTTGGGTTGGGATCCTGAGCGAGTCCAGTAAGTAGCTCGCCACTTTAATCCCTATCTTAGTTGTTTTCATTTTCTGACTCCCAACTGTTTTGACCTCGCAGCTATGCCCCCATCACTTATCTGAGCCGCCACGAAGCTCTCCATGCTTTCGAGCAATCTCGCTCTCTGACGTCAATGTGTAGCCTCCATCCGGGCCTGGTTCGGAATACCGTGAGCGAGATGCCGAAGCACTGGTCCACTGCTCATGTGGCGACTATTAGTGGTCAGAATCTGACTGAAAATCTTCTCCTTTCGGCTCATTATGCAAGTGGATTACTACTTGCGAATCAAAGGGTACTAGAGCAGGCGGCTGAGTTGGAGGTAGGCCGCCAGGAGAAGAATAAAAGAGTGATCGCCCTGGCAGAGTCCGCCGACAAAGCCAAAAAGCTGGCGAAGCTCGCCGAGGAGAAGGCCGCCACATCCTTGGCCTCTGAGCAAAGTGCCTTGGAGCAGCTCGGCGACCTCCAGAGGAAGCTCGCCGGGTTCGAGCAAGAGACGGAGGTCAAGCTTCAAGCTAAGGAGGAAGAGCTCGCAGAGAAGTTCACCCAGGAGGTCGACCGACATGCCGTGACCAAAAAAGAGCTGGAACTCCAATGGAGTTTGGCGAAGGCCGCTGATAAGGAGTGCTCAAAACTAAGGGGCGAGCTCTCAACCAAGTTGAACGAGGTCGCTGAGCTCCGCAACAACGCCTCCTCCTCGGTGGACCTAGTGGCTGCGAAAGCTGAGGCCTCGGACCGGGGCTTCGTGCAATGTTATGTCGAGGTCCTTAGGGCCCTCTGGTGGGCGCGAGCTCACCACGATGATGAGGTCAAGGCTGTGGTGGGAGAGTTCAAGGAGTGCTTGGATAGAGTCCCCTTCCCCGACGACGCCGAGCTGGACATCGGCGACCTCCTAGAACTTGGGATTCCTCTTGATTTTGTTCCGACACGATTCAAGATCATCAACACTGTTCCAGTGCCGGAACTGAATGTTGGCGAAGGGGAGATCGCCAATGAGGAGGAAGGGACCCCGCCCACCATGGAGCAGCTTCAGGCTGTTTATGGAGATGCCATGCTAAATATCGGCGATCTCGACACCAGTGGGCTCACGGGCAACATCACCTCTAAAGCCAAGCTTGCCCTTCTGACCGGCCAGGATGCCGTAAACCCTGCCGACGTCCCCGCCATCCTCA
This sequence comes from Prunella vulgaris, assembly GCA_026898435.1. Classification (NCBI taxonomy): domain Eukaryota; kingdom Viridiplantae; phylum Streptophyta; class Magnoliopsida; order Lamiales; family Lamiaceae; genus Prunella; species Prunella vulgaris. Next base: position 701,221 of record JAPKLY010000193.1, read on the forward strand.
CTAGTCCGGGTTCCTAGATTAGTTTTTTGCTTCCTTTATTTTAGATTAGCTTTCCATTTTTGCTCTGTAGTAGTTCGTCGGGCTGCGTAGCTCGCCCAGAAGGAGCTTTCAATTTTTGTAAGTAGCTCGAGCTCGCCGGGCACGTGTAGCTCACCCAGAAGGAGCTCTTTTGCACTTCACAGACGGTCAGCTGGTCGGCCTTTGTGGCCAGCAACACTACTCATACTTAGGATTTTTTCAGGCATCATTTTTTGCTTGAAAATTTCCTAAGTATTTTTTAATGGAAATCCGAGCTCTTGGTTCTAAATCCTTTCACTTACGTTTTTGCGATTACGTTATAGTTTTTTGTTAGCTCGTTTATATGTTTTTCGGGTACTTAATTCTTTGTCTTACTCTACTTCAAGAAGTGAATCGTTCATTTTATGTCACTTTAGACTACGAATTGTACCTCTGTTTTAATAGTACGTATTCTTCATCTTACACCACTTAGGGCTGCGAATTGCTCGTCTTAAACCACTTAGGGTAGCCAGTTGTACTTTGTTTAATTCACGTTGGGCAGTTGGGTTTCATGAACCTTGCCTTAGACGTTTCAATCGTCTTTTTCGCGAATTTTTCTAACTTATGGCAGTAGGTGCTTGGTGACCCTTTAGGAAGGGTACCTTCGCGACCTTGGGCACTTTGGCCTTTGCCTTCGAGCATTTTGACTATAACGTTTGGGACCTTGGTCCTTGCGCATTACGAAGCTTCTAACATTTGGTGAGCTACAATGGGTTAACACCTTCTAACAATGGACGAGCTGTAGGAGCTCGACTAGTTGGCGAGCTGTATGAGCTCGCCTAGCTGGCGAGCTGTATGAGGTCGCCTAGCTCACGTGACTTGGAAACTTTTCTGACTTGATAAATTTTTCCAACTTCTTATAGCAGTGTAATTTACATTGGTTACCATCGACATTTCTGATGCGAACCTTCGTCTAGTCTATTACAAGATTCTGATCTATTGATAAAACTTTTTTAAATGCGCCGCACTCCAGGTGTATGACAAGGTGTTGCCCTCTGCATCTTCGAGGTCGTAGGTGCCATTTGGCCAGGCTGCGGTGACCCTGAATGGTCCTTCCCAATTTGACCCGAATACACCCGGTGGGGCCATCAATTTGTTCTTCAGTACTAGATCCCCAACTTTGAACCTCCGGTCTCGGACCTGGGAATTGTAGTACTTTTCGGCTCTACGCTTGTAGGTGGCGTTCTTCATTTCTGATGAAGCTCTGGTCTCTTCGATTAGATCTTTCTCTACTGCCAAGGCTTCGTCATTCTTTTTTTCATCAAATCCTACCACCTTCCAAGTCTTATTCTGGACTTCGACGGGCACTACTGCTTCAGTCCCGAAGGCTAAGGCAAATGGTGTCTCTCTGGTGCTGGCCCGGTATGATGTTATGTAAGACCATAGGACCTCCGGGAGTTTGTCTGCCCAGCTACCTTTCTTATCTTCGAGGCGGAGCTTCAGTATGTGTTTCAGAATTTTATTAATCGCCTCGACCTGGCCGTTTGACTGTGGATGGTATGGAGTCGAGTAGTGCTTCTTGATGTTCCACGAACTACAGAAGTCTCTCAACTTTTGACCGTCAAACTGCCTTCCATTATCTGTGATGATCGACTGTGGGAGTCCAAATCAGTAGATCAGGCTCTTCCAGATGAAGCCGATCATCCTTTCTTGTGTTATCATTGTAAGTGCTTCGACTTCAGCCCACTTTGTGTAATAGTCTACTGCTACAACAGCAAACATTACACCGCCTCTTCCAGGTGGAAATGGGCCGATCAAGTCGATACCCCATTTTGCAAAAGGCCACGGGCTGAAGATCGACTTCAGTTGGTTGGACGGGGAGTGGATGTTAGGTGCGAAGAGTTGACACTTTCAGCACTTTCGTGCGAAGCTAATGGCATCCTTGTGAAGAGTGGGCCAGTAGTACCCCTGTCTGATCGTCTTGTATGCCAAAGCTTGCCCCCCAGCGTGACTCCCACAAATTCCTTCGTGAATTTCTTCTAACACCTCGAACCCTTGCTTCTTAGATAGGCATTTAAGTAGGGGTAGAGAGAATCCACGTTTGTAGAGTTGACCTTCCACCAGCGTGTATCTGGCTGCTTACTTTACTAGCCGGCTAGCTTCCCACGTGTCCTCGGGGGTCGTTCCATCCATTAAATATTTTTGGATTTGAGTGCACCAATCTTCGCTATCCTCCTGCCCCCCACTCGAGGTCTGATTTACTTTGTAATCGGACGTCGAGGGGTTCTTCAGCTTGGTGATTACATCTTCTGTGAACTCGCCTTCGCCGTTACTGGAAGCTAGTCGGGCTAGGGCATCTGCTTGTGTGTTTTCTAGTCAGGGTATCTGATTGATGTAAACCTGCGTAAACATCGAGATCAGATGCGCGGCTATCTTCTGGTAGGTCATCATCTGCTGGTCCTTTGCCTCGTACTCCCCCCGGACTTGGGATATTATTAGCTGGGAATCTCCGAAAACTTGAAGATTGGTTGCCCCCACAGCTAATGATAGCCTAAGTCCAGCTATCAAAGCTTCATGCTCCACTTCGTTGTTGGTTGCTCGGAAGTCAAACCGGATTGTGGAGGTGAAAACTTGTCTGTCCGGGCTGATTAGGACTACGTCGGCGCCTGCTGTTGTGCTGGTTGATGATCTGTCTACGTAGAGGTGCCACGGAGCTATACGCCCCCTCGTAGGATCTTGTGGGAAAGTCAGCTTGACGATAAAGTCGGCGAGCGCTCGTCCCTTGATCCCTGTTCGGGGTGCGTAGGTTATTCCATATTGGCTAACTTCTAGTGACCATTTCAGCAGACGTCCGGCGGTGTCCGGCCGTTGTAGTATTTGCCTTAGTGGGAATGTTGTCAACACCTCCACTGGGTGATCGAAGAAGTAGGGCCTCAATTTTCTAACACTCATCATCAGTGCATAAGCTAGCTTCTCTGTCGGGGTATACCGCAACTCAGTCTCGTGCAAGACTTGGCTTACGTAGTACACTGGTAGGTGTATTTTCGCCTCTTCTCAGACCAGGACGGAGCTAATGGCAACCTCTGACGCAGCAAGGTAAAGGTATAGCTTCTCCCCAGGTATTGGCTTCGATTGGACCTGTGTATCTGCCAGGTATGCTTTAATATCTTCAAAGGCTCGTTGGCATTCGCTTGTCCATACGAAGTGTTTTTGAGGTGGAGCTTATTGGTTTTGGCCGCCTCTTTATACCTTTGTGTGTTTGCCTTAATTGCCTCAAAAAAAGGATGGTTTCGATCACCAGACCTGGAGATAAATATGTTCAAGGCTGTCATACACCTGGTTAACCTTTGGATTTTCTGCACGAAATCGGGTACGCCCATCTCGATTATGCATTGGACCTGCGTGGGGTTGACCTCGATTCCTCGTTGGCTCACCAGGTGCCCCAGGAACTTTCCCTAATGTACCTCCGAAGCTGGTTTTCTTGGGGTTTAGCTTCATGTTGTAGTGGCGCAGTATGTCGAAGGTCTGTTTTAGGTGGTCGAGGTGATCCTCTTTTCTCAAACTCTTGACTACTATGTCCTCCACGTACACCTCCATGGATTCGCCGATGTGTTGGTCAAACATTTTATTCACCAACCTTTGGTAGGTTGCTCCGGCGTGGATGAGTCCGAACGGCATCCTTTCCCAGCAGTACATATTTTGTTGGTGTAGAGCGTCGTATGTTCCTGGTCATCTGGGTGCAGCGCTATCTAGTGATAGCCCGCAAAAGCATCCATGAATGTCATCATCTCATGGCCTGCGGTGCTATCTACAAGCTGATCAATGTGGGGCAGTGGGAAGTTGTCCTTTGGACATGCTTTGTTCAGGTTCGTGAAGTCGATGCAGAGCCTCCACGTCCCATTGTGTTTCTTCACCAAGACGGGGTTTGCAACCCACTGCGGACATAAGGCTTCCTTGATCAGCTTGTTGTCCAATAGCTTCCCAACTTCGACGGTTAGAGATGCGTATTTGTCTGGTCAGTATTTCCTTCATTTTTGGCGTACGGGCCTCCTCGTCGGATCTATGTTAAGTCGGTGGCAAGCATGCTCCAACGGGATCCCCATCATGTCTTCGTGGGACCAGGCGAACACATCCAAATTGGACATCAGGAACAGCTCCATCCTCGACCGGTACGGTTCAGGCAACTCGGAACATATAAAGAGTTCTAAGTCCCTTTCTGGGTCCAACCGGAGTGCCGTCAACTCTTCCATGGGGGTGGCCTTCCTCTTTTGATTCTTCCACCTTGGGTCGCTGATGAACTCATCCCACTCTTCCTGTGACATTCGCGCAGGTTCGTGACCTATGCGGGGCTCGAGATCGTCAGCTTGGTCTTCAGCTTGGACGGGTTCCTCGACCGTCATCACCTCCGGTGGTTTATCGACTTGGGATGGTTCCGTGACCTGGGTTGTTAGGTCAACGTCCATTGGTACTGGTTCTTGACCTCCCACAGGTTCCCCATCTTGTGCTTCATCTGCCACTTCCGTGGGAGCAGGTTCCTGCTCCTGCGCAGGTCCCAACACTTGGTCATTTCGGGTCAGTTCCCTTCCCTCCATTGGCGCTGGTTGTGCATCTCGCGCAGGTCCAGAGACTTTGTTCAATTTTCGGCAGATCACCTACCTCCATCATTTCAGTTTCTACCGAGATGACGTCTAGGATGTTTGGCTCGTCTGCCTGGATTTGCACGTCTTCCTCAAGGACCTGGACCTGGACCTGTGTCACCGCCCTTTTGACCTGGTCATCCTTGATTTGGAGTAAACACTCTCGGGCCTTTTTCTGGTCACCTTTAATAGTACCGGCGCCTTTCGGAGTTGGGAATTTTATACAATAGTAGTAGATTGAACATGCCGCTTTGAATTCATTGAAAAATGGGCGGCCAAGGAACCCGTTGTAGGAGGACTGCTGGTCAACAACTAGGAAATCTATGAGCCTAGTCAGTCTCCGCTTCGGGTCCTCGGCCGATACAAGCTGAACGCTCAACCTAATAGTACCTAGGGGGACGGTTACAGCTTCTCCGAACCCCACTATCCTAGCATTGCTAGGTTCTAAATACGACTCAAAATCACCTAAGGCATCTAAGGTGGATTTGAAGAGAATGTTGGTGAATGCGCCGGTGTCCACAAGCAGCCTATGAACTCGGACGTTCATGATGTTGGCGGTTATCACCAACGAGTCGTTGTGGGGCGTCAGTACCCCCTTCAGGTCCGTCCAGGAGAATGTCAGCTCATTTGTAAGTTGTGCGACGGACCTGGGGCCGGAGCTGCCTTCCTGGACCTGGTTCACGGCCCAAATTTTGGCCTTCCTCTTTCTGTTGGAGATGGAGTATCCCCCTTCTTGGAGACCTCCGGCAGCTCTGATTTCCTCCTCGAGAACTAGGAGTTCTCGGGTGGGCCCCAGGTTTTGCTGAGGTTGGGGAGGTCCCCTTCGCCTGTTCTGAGGTCCGCGTTGGCCCGCGTCCTCCTCTTCATCATCGGAGGTTCCCCTCCTCTCGAACCTGGGCCTCTTAGCTGGGGCCTTCTTCATGAACTCGGCCAGCTTCCCGTCCTCGTAAAATTTCCACAGTTGTTTGATGAGGTCTAGGCATTCGCTGGTGAAGTGGCCGATGGATTGGTGATAGGCGCAGTACTTGTTAGGGTTGAGCTTCGCGCGATCTTGGCGAATTCTCCTCGGCTCTTCCAACAATGCCTTGTCCTTGACCGCCGTGAAGACGTGGTCGACGGAGACGGTGAAGACTTGGTTGAGCTTCTCCTTGAACTCGTCCCCGTCGCCAAAATCTTTTAGGTTCCGGGCAGCCTTGTATGTGCCCCCGGACTTCTTCCCGTAGGATTTTTTCTCCTCCGGGGCACCAACTTCTTTCAGTAGTGCCTCCTGCATAGCCACGAACACCCCCGCCTTGTGGTGGAATTCGGTGTAAGTGTTCGGACATGCGAGGTGCATCTCCTTCCAGAGGTCGGTGCCCTTTCTGAGCCCGGCCATTACCGTGACGACTTTGGTGTCCTTGCTCACCGGTTCGCCTTCCAGCAGTATTTTATCGAACCTCTACAGGTACTGCTGGTCGGTCTCGTTCTCGCCTTGGTGGATATTGGCGAGGCGGTGCTTCTGGGTAAGGTAGGATCCAAACCCAGAGAATTGGGCCAAGAACTCCCGCGAGAGTTGGCCGAATGAGTGGATTGACCCCGGGGCGAGTGATGAGAACCAGCGGTGAGCTCGGTTCCTGAGGGTCAGCGGGAAGTTCCGGCACTGAGTAGAGTCGGTGGCACCCACCAAAATCATAAAGTCTGCATACTTCGCCAGGTGGACTTTCGGGTCAGATTCACCCTCGTATGCAAACATCACCGGGAATTGGATCTTCTTTTGGACCGGTGCTCTAAGTATGGCAGGTGTCAATGGAGATGTGGGGAGAGTGGTGGCGTCGGTTCCACCAACCTTGGCTGCTACTTGCTGTTGTAGGATCTCAACGGCCCTTTTCAATGTGGCCAGCTCATCGTCATGGGTCACCTCCGGCGGAGGTTGCTCGAAGGTCGTGCGCCTCGTGGATGCATGCCCCCGAGGTGCCTCACTCTGGGGTGACCCCTCCGTGGTGGGTCAGAACTGGCGTCCGCCCTGTGGGCCCAGTCTATCGGTAGCGGGTCTCCTTAGTCGGTCGTGGGCGGACCTACGAGGTCGTAGGTCCGACTCTCCCCTCTGGGACATGGCCGGGGCTACCGTCCGTTCGACTTCCTCACACCTTGGCCCTAGTCTTCCTTGGAGGACCTCCCTCCTTAGTGATTGGTGGGTGGCGGATACCTCAGTGTAGGCCGAAGCTCGCCCTGTGTGCGTGGCTGGCTCCTCCACCACCTTGGTCTTCCTGGCATGCTCCCGGTGTTGGTGAGCCTAGGCGGAGCTCGCCTCCTGTTCGGTGTGGAGGTCGATGTAGTGTCCCCGGGTCTGGGTGCCCTGGGTGGGCCTGGCCTGCTCCCGGACCTCGGTGGCTGGAGCTCGCCTAGGTACTAGGGCGAGCTCGTCGAGCTGCCTCTGCTGCAACCTCTGCAAGGTTGCGATGGTGCGTTGGAGCTCGTCGGGGTTGCTAGCCAAGTCCCTCAAGGCGGGGTTTAAATCCTCCTGGGTCACTACAACTCGCGGAGGTCGCGGAGCTGTGTTTTTCAGAGGAGCTTGGCGAGAGGTTTCTCCCTCAGCTTGGTCCTTCCCCCTCCGGGTGTTCGCTGAGGTCTGCTCTTTAGGCATTTTTGGGTTTCGGAGGGGGTAGCTCACCGAAGGTCGCCGAGGTGGGGGTAGGTCACCGAGGTGGTGATCTTCTAGCTTGGGTGAATTTGCCTGGGTTCTCGTCTAGCCTCGCGTGCGACGAATTATCCGGAATCTGGTTTATTCGTGTACACGCGTGCGTTTGGGAACCTCCTTTGGGCAGAATTTTATGGACCCAAAAATCTGGGTTTTTGCCCGAAAATCTGGGTTTTCGTCCGAAGGAATGAAAATGTATGTGTATCTTCAAGTGTTCTTGAACTTTGGCCAAGAACACCTTCAAATCTTCAAACCTTCAACAAACCCCAATTTTTGTTTTTCAAATTTTTAAGAATCACCCTCCTTCTAGCGCCAAATTGTTGATAGAATTTACTAATCGTGTTCATTTATGTGGCTATTATATCGTATTGATTCTACCAAACAATAATCTAAGATTTTGTGTTCTTTGTGTTCTTGAGGGGATGATATATAGAGAGAGAAAATGGAGAGTTTAGAGAGAGAAAGTAAAAGTTGTATTATGATTGGAATTAATTATGTAATAGTTACAAGAGAGGTCTTATTTATAGGTGCGCGAGTGTGAGGTGGCACCTTACGAGCCTGTTTGGCTTCCGGTGTTGACGAAGGTCCGTAACCTTCGTCTTGGTCCCTCACACTGCTCCCCTTCGAATGCCTCATTCTACCACACGTACATACCCTATCTATACACCCGTCGGTCGAGTTCTCCGGCTTGGCGAGCTACCCGGCGAGCTCCTTTACCTTGTGCCATTTCCAGGGGTTACATGATCGATGGACCTCGGCGAGATCCTCTTTGGGGCAGGGGCGAGCCCCTTGGGCGAGCTGCCAAGGCGGGCTGCCTCCATGTAGGTGAGCTCCCTTGCGAGCTCTCCTTCCTCTGTCCGATCAGCCATCTGGCTGTAGACCTTCGGGGGTCTGGGCGAGCTACCCTCCACCTCGCCGAGCTCTGGCGACCTGCTAAGCCTTCGTGATTATTCCGAGGTCAATTGTGTTAGTTCGCCTTGTCAACAATAATCTCAAGGCTGGATAGTTCGCCCTAGCTCATGCGTAGATCACCCAGGTGGCCGAAGCCATGTCATCATCCTTTGACCAGTCAATACTATGAGGGGAGAGAAAGCTCGCCCAATAGCTCGCCATTAGCATGCTCGGAGCTGGAAGCAAGAGACCACCCCTGACTCCAAGCATCACACCACGGAACAACCCAAGGCAAAGTAGCTCGCCCTTGTCTGGAGTGAAGCCAGTAGTTGCGTAGGTTGCCAATAGTGATGTAGTAGGTCAATAGCAGTGTAGTTAGTGCATAATAGTAGGTAGGTTGACAAGTGTTAAGGACACTTGTCAGCATATTAAGCTAAATAGACTTAATAAGTGTCACCTCACTACATGCATACCTATAATTAGGTCTCTTGTAACCTCTTTCTCTCTCCAAGCAACATAATCAAAGAACAAACTTCTCTCTACTTTCTCTCTCTATTATCTATCCCTATAAACTTAAATCTTGTTATTGTTTGGAAGAATTCTTAGCATAATCAACCACATAAACTCAAAAATTAGTAAATTCTTCCAACAGATAGATTTTAGTGATATTTTAATTTCTTGCAAGAGTTGAAGTATTTAAACTCCATAGAGGTGATGTCTTTATTATCTATTGCTTTTTTCTCTAGTTTGATAAATGTTCTTGGTATATTATGTTGATATTGTTATGGGTTTGTTGAGATTGATCATGGACTAAATTTATTGTACTTTGGGTGATGAATATTGTTTGAGAATTGATGATTTTATTGTGTTTATGTTTTGATTTTAGTCTGTTAGATAATTGAACTCCTAATTTGTGGATTACTTGAATTTTAATTAATTGTTCTTCATCGTTTATGCATCTTGATTGAATGGGCAAAAAGCTAGAGTTGAGCTTGTTCGATTGATTGTTTAATTGAGTTGAATGATTTATTAAATGCTATTGTTGTGATATCTATTACACCGAGAGGGGATATATCATTGAGAACACTCCCAATTAGGTATTAAATTAAGTGAGCAAAAAACAAGAGTTAAGTTTACTTGATTTGGTTAAGGTTTTACTCTAGTTAGATTGTTTAATTGATTGAGATTAGACATAGAGGCAATAGGTTATTGAAACTCATTTAATTGAAATTACCTGAAGCACAAATCCTCCTCACTTCATCTTAGCTGGTTTAATTTGATAGTTTAAATTAGTTGCTTTGATTTTTATTTTTGCTTAGCCCAAAAACATTTATCGCTTTCATAGTTTCAGTAGCACTCCATTTTTTATTGTCTCCTTACACTAGATTGCCTCCCTATGGTTCGATATAATTTTATTACTTGGTCAAGCTTACCACTACAAAGATCCTATACACTTGTAGGCTTAGTCAATTGTGTGAAAATAATTTGCGCATCAAGTTTTTGACTCACCAAGTGGATAGTAACTTAGCTCACCAAGTAGCTCGTCAGGAGCTCACCACTTCATATGGGGTGCAAACTACCTAGAAAAGCTACATATTCACCATTCAACATGACAAAGCCCAAATAACACGAGAATAAAGGGTTCGCCCTACCTTTAGTAGGGAGCAGCAGCTAGGAAAGTTCTAAAAAAGACATATTAGTTAATTAACAATGTAACTAGTGCATATAAGGTGGCAAAAATAACAAGGGTTAGGACATTTTTCATTTAATTAAGCTACTTAAGCTAAAATAATGTCACTTCATCACACGTAAACATATATATAGGTCTTTTGTACCCATTTTTAGATTTTAAGTTTATTTTTATATGAAAAATACTTCTCTTTACTTTCTCTCTCTATTATCCTACATTCTAAATTATCTTTGATTGTTGTTTGGAATAATCCAAAGTGAGAGTTAGCCACATAACCACTCTAATTAGTAAATTCTTCCAACAATAAGTTTATCATGTCAAATATTTGACCAGGAATATAAAAAATCTCATCAGAAGTATCAAAATTTTGGGACAATGATATTATGTTATAATATATAGATAATATTAACTCAAATTTCTGATACTCTTGATTAATATTTTGATACACTTGGCCAAATATTTGATACTTCAAAACAATATCATGATAAACTTATCATGAATCATTTTCATATAAAGCTTACTCAAATAATAATGGTTCTCCTTAGAGCTGGCAATTTTGGCCAGCTCGACAGGTCGGCCCAGCCTACCCGATATTTGAGCTAGGTTGGGCTCAATTTTTCCAGGCCCGATTAGAAAATAGGTCAGCCCAGCTAACTTGAACTAATATTTTGCAAATTCACAAAATCCACACCTTCAAGAGGAAGGGATCGTGTAGTATAACAGGTATATGGACAAGTAGTATCGAACCCACATGAGGTAAAACTAGGAGCAAATTGTTTGTTTATTATCTGAGTTAAAGAAAAATAAAATTCTAACTAGGAATTGAAAATGCAATGGGGGTTTGGTTTTCCTAAACTCTAACAATCATGTAACAAAATAGATAAATAAATAAACACAACATAAAACTATGTAAGTGTAAGGGTGAGAGAGTATACTCCGAATATGATTCACTAGGCATCCCCCTATTCGTAGGTAGTTCAACAAACATGTCATGTATTTTAATTCACTTATATAGAGCCAGCACTACTATATGCAATTATTTTCTAGACAAAATAACTACGTTGTTGCCTATCATCTCCCCATTAGGTTGAGTCCCTCCAGAGCCCTCATTTGAGTCATCAAGACAAATTAAATCTCCTAGTGTGGTGAATTAACTATTTCGTTCCAACATGGGTACTAAGTCTAATTAATTCGTCTCTCTCTATCACAGACAACATTGTTCAAGGTTGGTTAATCTAAGAACCTAGACTCTTGGTCAGACATTTAAGCACTGATTTGATTCAAAATCCACATACTCACCCATATTTTTCTTGTGGTATTCAATCCACTCAATGGTCGTAGGCATAAATTAGATACACACAATTAAGCTTAAAGAATATTGCATGCAATTTTTACTCAACAAAACATAACCCTGAAATACAAAAATGGAATCAAAATTCAAAACACGACTATTTTTCTACCACGAATAGGATTTCTCCTAATTTCACATATTCGAAGTATTAAGAAAATTAGTTCATAGACATAAAAGAAAGCCTAATATAAATCAAATAAAGCATCTCAAACAAGGCCCTAATCTAAAATAAAGATATTAATAAATCAAAACAATTGAACATGAGTACGACGACATAAAATAATTACTCCTACTCCTAATTAAGAGTAAAAATTGAAAGAAGAAAATAAAAGAATAATTTCAAACCCAATGCATGAACAAAAAAAGAAATTTTTTAAAACCTACTAATATATTGTTCAAAAATGGAGAAAAAAATAAATAAACCCTAAGTACTAATAATCTCTCTCGTCTCTGCCTGTACTACTTATATATTTCAAAAAAAGAATAAAAATATCCAAGTAAAATTGCAATCCTCCTAATAAAATTGCAGAAATTCACGCCCAAGTCAAATGGGCCAAAGTATCTTCTGGTTGTACGGCTGTTGGCAGAGTGGTTACTGTGGATGGTCTACTGATGGGATCGATCGCTGGTGTGGAGAGGTGCATCAATGGCGGACCTGGGGCGCGCGATGGAGGTTTGATTTCCATGGTGGCTGTTGGAGGCGGTTACGATTTGGGCAGACTTCCAGGCGTTTGGGTCTGTGATCCGTGGCGAGGACAGGGGCGATGGCGAAGTGTGTCGCCATTGATTCCGGCAGCAAGATTGGACTGGTGCTATGCGGTTTCGATTGAGTAGCAGTTCTGGTAACGGCAGGTGTGTGCAGATTGTTGAGTGCAGAAATCCAGCGGGCTGTGGAATGCAGCGAATAGTGACGGACGGGAACAAGTGGTTTCTGGCGACTTTCCATCGGTTTCTGGTATTGGCCGATAAGTAGCGGATTCCGTTTGTAAAGTGAGTTCCGGCGACTGGAGAGATGGCAGAGTAGTAACAGAGGTTACTGTAGGAATTGGGAGCGGTTCTTCGCGGATGGATAGCAGGGGTTTGGTGTCGTGAGAAATTTTCCGGCGAGTGATTCTGGTGAATTTCGAATTGACGCGGTGGTGAAAGTGATGACTCCGAGCTTTGACCGGTGTGGAGAGTTGCAGACGGTGGTTGTTATTGAAATTTGCTAGCTGCCAATTCTCTTTGCACATATATAGATAAAATCAAATGTGTAAGGCATTAGGGGTATGTTTGTTTTGTACTAGCACGGATGGACGTAGGACTTTGCGATCACGTCTCTACACGAGTTTGTGATGTAATATCCGAATTTCACATCCCAAACTCAATCCACACCTAAAAATATCTATTAAACCTATTATTACTCTTTTCAACACAACACTCATAAAATACATATTGTACCTATTATTATACCTATAAAATTAATCATTATCACACTTTGATTTGACATAAAGTAACATCCTACCCTACTAAAATCCCAAAACAAACACACATTTTTACTATTCATCAAGGTTTTCACATCTCAGAATTTCAAAGTCATGACTTCCCACGACCCCCTTAATCCCAAAACAAACGTACCCGGTATGGGCCCATATTAAGAAAATGAAATCAACTCCTCATCTATTCCACCTTGTAGAAATTGGCAATTAAATTAGCAAATTCAATTCAATTGTAACACTTATGAGTATTTTTCTCATTCAAGCTCAATTAATCAAATTAGTGTTAATAATGTACAAAATAATATCAAATTAGGCAATTAAATCACAAGAATTTTGAGCAATTTTCACACCAATCATTCCCTCAAACTTAAAGTGTTGCTCGTCCCCGAGCAACGAAAAGAATATAAGACCAAGGTGAGAAAATTGTAAGAAATTAATTCAAGGCACAAATAAGCAATATCAAGTCTCGTCAATCTAGTCAAACCTTTAGGAACAAAAACTCACTAGCAAACTCACAAATCATGATCAAATTAATGTTAAGTCAAATGCTCAATTCACAATATCCTCTCAAGTAAGTGTTTCACTCTTCCCTCAAAAGTGTATAAGGACATGTATGCTCTCAAAAATCAATTCACACAAATGCACTATCATATGCTTGTCAATAGTCTCAATTCTCCACCACAAAGTAAGTATGCAATTCATAAATCAAATAGGACTTTACTTTTGGTTGTAACGTAGGCTCTTTGGTAGGGTTAGGAAAAATCTGGATAAAAGTGTCTCATACAAGACATCCGGAATATCCCTATACTCTCAAAAGACAAGTCACAAGTGATCAATTTGCAACTCATAATTTCAAACTCCAATCAATTACTTTCACAGCTCAGCATTACAATTAATAAACTCCACATATCTCAAGGGCTATCTCAAGGCATCTCAAGGTATCTCAAGGCTTATCAATTTGCTTCTTTCCTTGCAATGCTTAACACAAATCACACTCCCCATTAAATTTTTTCTTTCACACTAACCAAAAACTGTACACAAGTGAGTTCTTTTTTTTTAACTCAATTTTTTTCTTATGTGCAACTCATCTTTTTCTCTTTTATTTTTCTTTCACTTCTACACCAACTAATCCATCAAATTTACATTAAAGCACAATTCAACCTCAATATCCACTTTGACATTCATGCTCCACTAGATCATAGGATAATTTAGGCTCAATAAGAAGGATAATTTAGGCTCAATTAGAAGGATAAATCGGCTAAATTTGTAGGTTGCCAAGAAAATAAGTTAATAGACTCAAAGGGGATAACTACAGAAAAATTCATTTGGTAGGAAAAGTTTGGCTAAGTGACTATTCAAAATAAAGATTGCCTCAAATCATTCACAAACTTCACAGTAGAAGTTGTCTCAAGCAAGACACATGACAAGTTCTTGAGCACACAAGCATGAATGATACTCACAAGAAAGAAATTAGACTTATAATATATGCAAGTCTCAGAAGGCTCTAAAGGTCACAGGCTTTTCTAATCATGAATATGAGCACACAAAAAAAGTAAACTTTTCACATAATCAAGTAAATAGGTTGGCATCAATTCAAACCATCAGGCTCAACCAAATCTAAAAAACTATCAATTACTAATGTTCAAGCCTCAAATTATTATTCCACAATATCTCAACAACAAGACCCTCAACACAAATGAGAGGTGCGCATGTGCAATGTCCAAGAAATCTCAAATCAAATAAAATACACTCCCCCGAACTTAGAGCTTTGCTAGAAAATTCTAAGTTTGAGCCCGGAGTGTCCATCTAAATTTCACACTTAGGCTAAACCTACTCAACACTTAATCAAGAACATTCCCACAACTCAAAGGGGCATAATCAATTTTAGTATTTTTATTAACTGGTTTCACGCAGGTCTAGAGATACGAACATGGGGAAAACGAGAAAACACGGCAAAGGAGGTGATCCAGACAGCAGAGAGCGACGACATAAGAGTAGCACCTTCAAACGAAGAGTCCAGTAGGGTATGTTGTATCATTCTCCACAGAATACACCATTTAGTACACTGCAAGTGGTATATATAGGGTGTGGGCAGATTTGTGTTGGTTTGTCAATTTGCAGCATTATAGAAATGCATTAATGATCCAAACAATATGTAATAATATCCATTACGATACAGTAATTATGTATGAGGTGAAGTATATGTATCCTAATACAAAAAGCTATGCACATGGTTCATGTGGTGGTTAGAAACTACACGGATTGATACGAGATGCACAACTGATGCAACTGAATACAGAATAATATTTTTAATACATTACGACACATGGCAAAGTTGATTTCTCGAATGAAAAGTGTATTAGTGATCAATATGATGTAATGTATTGTCGATTGAATATGTTGTCATGATATGTGGAACTGAAATCGGCCTTTCTTGTAGGTATGGAAACAAATTGGGACAGGGAAAGGAGGCAACGTGGCAAACAAAAAGGTATGCATAGAATAGGTAGAACTACAGCAATTGATATTTGTGGCACACTAAATATTGTGTATGTGATTGAATTTATACTACATTTCATAGAATTGTGGTGGCAAAAAAATATGTGCTCGGCAGTAGCTAGATGGGAAAAGGTAAACATTACACAAGATATATTATAAAATCACCGATTTGTTTTGTATGAAAAATGAATGAATCGTAATCTATAGGATGTTGCATAAGAGTGTGGTGTGTTACGTATTTTGCAACAAAAAATGTGGCATCACGTTGGAAGAGTATCAAAAAATTAGCAAATAAATAGTGTGTTGTAAGTGTGGATCACTGCAGTTGTTAAAATAACAACAGTCACTGGAATTGCATAAAGGAAATAAAGTGGCGTATCGTCCAGCTAATACATGTGGACTTTATCTTTCGGGGAAACAAGCAATGGCATCAACAAGTGATTCGTACGACGACAGTAGAGGTACTATTTGTAGCAGTATATGTGACTGCATTAAATATCAATAGAACACGGGTTTAACTGTGGTACGATCGATTAATATAGTTGTGATCAGCGTAACAGGAAACACGCCAGGCTACAAAAATATGGGGAAAGTCACGGAGAATGTGAATGGGGCACGAGCAAAGGTGCAGTGGACGAGCTACTTGACGCGTCAACATCGAATTGGAGCAGTGGCGAGAGAGTGCCACAAAACTGTTTCAGTAAGCATACATGTCTAAAAAGTGTGGTCAACTGATAAATGTCATTTAATGTCCAACTATAATTGCTGCAAAAATGAAATAGTAACAATTAACTACATTTAAATAGGTACATTGACACTAACAAAGGGAGTGACTCATTTTCGGAGCAATCTTGTGACAACGGTCAGAGAACTAAAGTGCCTGCGACTAAATGAGAATCACTTGACAGAGCTTAGGAAAACACCTTTTTGGCTGCTTATCAATGAAATCTTAAATTCGAATTACAAGCTGCAACGGGATCGGTGGTGGAAGCATGAGGAGGATATACATAAGGTGATGGCTACGTTTGATTCACCGTCTGGGACATTCATCATTGGAGATCAGCAAATGCGACTGACGGGTCTAGACGTGAGCCTAATTTTTGGAGTCACTAGAGGTAAGAAAAACGTGTCACTACGGCCAAATGAGTATAGCATGCCCGCTGGGTTCGTAGATGTTTTGCAAATGAACTGGGTGTGAATGATGGTGGGTATGTATTGTTTAAGAAGCAGGTGTTTGATAGACTGGCAGCCGTGGTCAAGATATAGTACGAGGAGTGTTATGCGGATGTAGCCCGGATGATGCATCTATACCTGATGACATCACTTTTGTGCCCTGGATGAAATTCATCAATCCCCTGGCACTACACTGTATAACTAGAATAGATAAATGAGATATGGGAATACGATTGGTGCACATTGATTGTAGATGTGCTTGTTAGGCAGTTGAAGAGAAGCACGAATCTAAGGGTGGCTGGGTGTGCCATGATTTTACAGGTATGTAACTAAAATCTCATCTCGATTATTGTATATGCGTTATCTGATTAATACATGATGGCTTATGTTAATTCTTGTGATGAACGCAGTTTTGGTTATGCGAGCACGTGGATCTCATTAAGCTAATTGAAGATGGTGCCTTTCCGCGAATGTTGAGATGGGATCTAAATGAGCTGAAAATGAATATGGAAAGAGTGAAGCTTAAGAGGATACGGACAGCTACTGTAAGTTGTTGATCAACTACAAATAGCACAATTATATATATGTTATACATGTGAAATGGTATACATAGATGTGTGTGTTCAGACTTACAATCAGCCATCTGACATTATAGGAACCGAGAGTGCAACTGTGGCCAAGACCTCACAAAAAAGAAAACTTCCGAAGTTTACTACGTCTGTGGAAGGGAAAGGGTGTGGTTGGTGAATCGGAAAGACAAGACGTAGAAACTTATCTGGCAAATGAGGCAGCCAAGCAATCACAATCGGAGTACGAAATAAGCTTCTGCCCAACGATAGATTTGGAAGACGGCTCAGAAGCAACTGGACATAAAAGTGTTAAAGCAGCAGCTGGAGCAACGTCCTCTTCGAAGAGAAACATGGTTGATTGTCACGCTACTCCTGCTAAGATGCTAGACAGGAATATTGATGAGGCAGAGCTGGAGATAGCTGACACACAGGAGAACGATACAACCATGGATTGTAATCAGCAGGATGACACATCTACTAAGGCAGTAAATGAACATGATAATGAATGGACAGATGAGATGGAGGGATATGACAATGGAGGGAATGATTTCCACGAAGAAGCGGAAGATGTGGCTGGAATAAATGTTGATGCGACCATGTGTGTCAGTCTAAGCCAAAGGATGGGAGCAGCAGTACAACCAGTGGAAAGTGAGATGGTTATAGGCAAGAGTGGATCAAGTGTTGGGGCCTCGGTATTGAGTCTGTGTGTGCAGGAGAATGCTACCTTGAAGATTGAGATTGAGAGAATCAAAGCCGTGCTGCGTGATTGTAAAGCCAACCTAGCCGAAAAGGACTCTGAGATTACAAGAATGAAGGAGTTAATTGTTGAGGGACGTCAGATAGTTGACACAGATAGCAATGACTCTCCATCGGGAGGCAATAGAGAAATCGAAAGATTACGACTCGAGGTCGATAGTCTCAAGAGTAGACTGGAGACCATTACTTCACCAACCATGACACAGATTCTGGAGAGTGGGGAGAACCTGGGGATGGCAACGTTAGCGGAGAAGCTAAGCATTTCAGAGAAGGTGGTAGAGAAGTTGACTGCAGAGAATTCGACCCTCGCAAAACTAGTCAAGAAGCTTGATTACACGGATGTGACAGAAACGGGAATGACACCAGGAGCAGACAATGAGAAGGTAAAAAATGTCGTGGAGCTGAGTACTGTGGCACGGGCAGTTAAGGCGAGAACGGAAAAAACCTGTGAAAACTTGTTGAGATATCACCCTAGATGGGTACAGAGGAAATGATTACAGCACATGAGGGAAAGAAGGTGGCAAAGGGGATGCGATTGGACGAATGATGCCCGGCCGTACAGAAAATAAGTCAGCGGATCTAAAAAATACTTCATGAATTGTGGGAGAAAATAGTATCGGGGTAAGGATTGCATTATTTCACGGTTTTTTCATTCCCACCAATCCATATGCATATTTATCTAACTCTAGAACATAAATACAATATGAGAGTTTGAATTTTCTAAATTATTAATTGTTGTAGAACTGCAAGGACTGGAAACCCAAAACCAATATGGAGTTCCCCAAATGCACTTAGTGTAATCTATGTGAGAGATCTCGTAGTTTTTCTACATCACGATTGCATGTCGAATGGGGTATATATGTGTAAAGCTTAAAGTATGATTTGAGATGTATGTTGTTGGCTATTTGTGTTGACTAGGTGCTACTTTCCTTGAAATGTAAAGGTGATCGATTCATGGGGCGCGCGATTGCATCAGGTGTACAAGGAGTGCGAGGATGCATCCCAAAAAGTCATTTTCTCACCGGCATGTTGTGTACGATTATGTGACCTATACGTTTACTTGATTACAATTATTTATAATTAATGCCATCAACAATATTAAATAGTCATTACGGACATGTGCTGACAAAAAATATGGATGTAGGATCTTTTTTAGAGAGTAGACGACGGGGCCAGCAGAAATCTGGAGAAGATGATATTGGAGTGTATCAGGAAGGTCGGTCAGTCCGATGTTATGATGTTTCCATACTGACCGATGGACACTAGACATTACTTAAAATGTACCTAAAAAGGCAACCAGTGGGAGCTGTACAATCCAATGAAGCCAAGAAGGGAATCAGCGAAAGACGTACACCTAGTTCGAGCTGAGCGTATTGTAAGTGAAAGTGATGTTGCATAAATAGTAGTCCAAAAACACAATACCCACTGTGCATGATAATGATGTGGTTGAAATATGTGTGCAATTTGTAAGTGCAGATTGTGGTGATAGAGCTTCAAAGAACTGGACATCAGTTGATGCAGAGAAAGGATACTAAGCCGATCTTGGGTGCATGTCCGCACCAACTTGCAAGTTTTGTGGACTGCGGCATGGTTGTGTGTCATCTAATGGAGAAAGAGTTTAATACTCAGATAATACGAAAGAATGTATTCTCAGCGAACGATGCGGGAGAATATTGGAAGAAGATGATGGAGTGGTTTTTGGATGGGAACACATCTGACCCTGCTGCTTAAAAGTGACTTTGATCGCATGCTTTTTTTAAATATATTAATTATTATTTTGGTTCTATGTATGATGCATGTTCTGGAATACTATCTGATGCAATTAGGTTGGTGGTGATTTAAACATTTTGTTTCGATATGGATTGTAGTGGCTTGGTGACAACTGATGTGAATATTTAGTAGACAGTGGCTAAATCCTAGTATGAAGTTTTTGAACTGGCATTATTGGGTCGGTGGTGCCTGTACGATTTGTTGGAAGAAATACGATGGAATGTATCATTAAAATGTCTATGTATGGATGGAACGTGTGGATGACGCTGTGGTAATTGGTTCAAGAGCATGCTAGTTTATCAAAGTAGTTTTGAATGTGTGGTATAATAACTGCATAATAGTATAGTTAACTTTTGACTACACGCATACATAAGTTTATTGTACTATGATAGTGTGGTGTGATACACATAAATTGTATGTGTTTGATTTGTCTCAATGCAATGATTTTACAACATGTAGAAAGGCAAACACATGTACAACACAATTTTGTGCCTTGATAGTGTATAGGCACAAAATTTTCTGATTCATAATATCAGATAATTACGGAGTACAATAACTAGTTACAGTAATTATGTACCAAGGATATTTGTCGTATGCGATCTATTCAAGCTAATTCGCTAACAATTCTTAAAATATTTGTGTCCAATCAATTGTATGACTAAAACGGGTATTGTGGTAATAGACAAAACGCAAAGTAATAATCAAAGCAAACAATTTGTAAGTTTGATCATGTGACAAAATAGTGGTCGGATGTAATATAAAAGGAGAGAATTGGATTTTCCTATTTGTTTATTCTTGTTTAAATATCATTTAGGCCAAACAAGTGCATGCTTATAGAGTAATTTAAACACAAATTAAATATTACAGTATAAATATACACAATATCAACAATAACAATTTAAGACCTATCAAGACCTAAACAAATACATTGCTGCAAAAAACCAAATAAAGCCACATACCAAAATAACGAGGCAAAGATGATATTCTAATTAAAAATAAGCAAAAAGACTGATATTCTAATTTCAAATACGCAAATAATGATCCCAAAAAGTAAAACTTTTTCATGATGTACAGAACATTATTTTGTCCAGAATATATTTGAATTATTCATGGGATTTTCCAGATTCACACAACTCAATCATTGGTCAATAACTTGGATATACACACAACCTTGTCACAGAGCAGACGTATTGGGCGGCGTAGGATTGCATAGGGTGGCAAATTAGATTTCGTAGACCCACCCCATCTTTTCAATTGTAAATCGGACTGATGCTATATGGTAACGTAGTCTAATATTTTAATCAACACATTAGTGTGAGTCATGCATATCATTACACGTATGGTGCCCAACCAATAAAAAATCAAAACATGTGTCTACCTTGTAGAAACTCATATACATGAGTCCATTTATATATTCACCCCATATCAATTGACATCAACAATTAGTATCCTAAACATGGCCACTCACGTTTCCCCGCCAACTCCCATAGCTATGTGGTCTGATAAATCTCACTCAGATAACTACACCAAATAATATTCAAGAATGATATGTGTCATTTACCAAACATCCTAAGAGCCCAACATCCTGATCCCCAACCATAGCATGCGGTCACCGTCCACACAAGTCGGTAGGATTGTGTTCCCAGAAGAAATCATGTCTGAGATTCTTGCACGGCTCCCTCCTAAGCCACTGGCGCGCTTCAAGCTGGTCAACAAGGGCTGGCTCTCTCTAATTGAGAATGATTTCTTTGTGCATGTGCAGCACCAGGAACAAATGAAGGTTCATAACAGCCTTGGGTTCATCATTCAATCGCAGTACGGTTTCTACACATTACGGTACATATGTCCAAAGGATGGTGAGCAAAAAAAATGCTCGGATGGTGCTTCCGGATGATCCGAAAGAATATGTTTTGACGAGTTGCAATGGTCTGATCCTCGTCAGCACGACAGATGATGTTTTTTACATATGCAACCCGACCACTGGTGAAGTTAGTGTCATACTGCATGCATTCATTCAATTTCTACCAAATACAACACATGCGACTATTTTCTATGGGATGGGTTGTGTCCCTGGAACAAAAGAATACAAGATATTGAGGGTTGCTTTGTTCAACTCTGAGGAATTCACTTCGGAAGTGAAGGCATTCTCAACGACGTCCAATGTCTGGAAATGCGTGGCCAATTTTTCGTATGATAATCTGATTTTTGGTCCCGGTGTCTTGTGGGGGGATCACTCAGCTGGCATGTTTCGCATAAATTGCTCCCTCATTGCATTACTTCTTTCTCATGCAAGGACGAAACATATGGCGAGATCGCTCTTTCGGATGAGATGCCAATATTTCCACAGACCTTTGGTGACATTGGGTGTGTTGATGAGGACAAGCTCTGCATATTCTCAAGCATATGCTCGTCATTCAAAGAATATGAATTATGGGTGATGGAGTCATAAAATAAAAATGATTCATGGGTTCGACTCAACTTTGCTTCGGGCTATCCACTCTCCCACGAGGAGATCATTCTGGGCATCCAGCCATTTCGTCTCCTCAAGCGAGATGATCGCACTTTGCTACTGAGGGTCGAGCCATGGGGAAAATATGTAGAGTATGATATAATAGATGCAAGTTATGTAATCGTTCCAGGGCTACTATGGGAGGAGGAATTATGCACTGTGTTTCCATTTGTGCAGAGCTTGGTTTCACTTCATACACTGATGGATTCTTAGCGTAGAAGCTCGATACAAGTGGTCAGTCCAAAAAAACTAATATACACTCGGTATAGTGTTGTTAGTTTTTTTTTTTTTTTTTTTGCGTTGGGGTGATCGGTGTATCGATGTGTTAACAATGGGCAGGAGAACCCTTTATGGTAATGAATTATATTATGCATTGTATTAGCTTAGTTGGCTGCATGGTGAGGAAAAATTCTAGTTCCCACAGCTGTTTTGGGCACATTTGTGGATGAACTTTTTGTTGAATTATTGTAACTTTTTGCTGAATTGATGTAATGACTATTATTATATGAATGTAAAGGGTCTTTTGCTAAATGGATGTGTTGTTGGCTTTTGATGACCTGGTATGCAGTTTAGATATAAGAATATATCTAAATTGAGAAATAACTCGGAGCCCTAATCGTTCAGGAACACTGGTGGAAATATGTTGTTCATGAAAATAAATATGGCTATAGTTCAAGATACTATAGTACTAATGTTAGCACATTTCAATATACTATAACATTAAGTTGGTCTATCAGCAAACTGAAATACGTGTGTGTACAGCTCTTCACCCTAATACAACCAAACACACCCCATGTTATGTAGTAGAGAATCCATAATAAATGGTACCAATGAATATGCCGACAAGCTGTTTGTTTAATAATGGGATACCATACAATGGTTTGTTTCATAAAAATGTCAATAAAAAGTCGTTCCAATTAAATTAATATATGAAAAGTACACTTTCATCACTATTGATTGACAGACCACAAAGCAGGCTGCAAATATGGATGTGCACTTTATTACTACCCGTTACACACATTATGACCATTGAGCTACTGGTAAGTGTGATACAAAACTCTATATATACACAACCTCTTTGCTAGTATTACAACACCAAGCAAAAGCAATTATCAATCGACCACCTGCACAATAAATTCAGTCAAAGAAAATCATCAGCCCAGGCACCCTAATGTCGACAGCCAACAACACCACAATCACTCAGGCATATCCAAGATATTCAAGGGCCCCGTGTCAAAAATGTGGTCAGCAAACATTCATCTATTTGAGTGAAACAAGCAACAGCCCAGGGAAGCTCTACTACCACTGTCAGTGGCATGCATTCTCACAATGGTGCATGCCGGTTGGATGGGAGGACGTGGGAATCGAAA
The DNA here is from genome assembly GCA_026898435.1 of Prunella vulgaris. Classification (NCBI taxonomy): domain Eukaryota; kingdom Viridiplantae; phylum Streptophyta; class Magnoliopsida; order Lamiales; family Lamiaceae; genus Prunella; species Prunella vulgaris. Next base: position 724,588 of record JAPKLY010000193.1, read on the forward strand.
CAGACCCAGCCGTAATCCCAGAGACAATGGATACAAACAGCATCAATGAATAGCGTGCAGGACCACAAGTTCGCAAATTGTATGAGATAAAACTGCACACTTTATTCATAGGGAATCTATTGACGTTGATTGTAGTTGTCGTTGTTATATTCATAGGGAAGAGTATCTAGATTTGAAGTGTAAGATCAGTTTGAATGTATTTGTTATAACAATGGCAGCATATTGTTTTTGAATCGGTTGAAATGTATGCAAACAGCCTGAAGTAGGGAAAATAGCAGTGAAAACAAATTTCATATAAGTGAACATAAATACAAGAGTAGATTTACACGTGGGCTTAATGTTAAAAAAATGGCAGCATATAAACTAAACCATGCTTCAGACATTATGCAGCAATAAGGCGTAATCCATCATCAAAAAACACCCTCATATTCTATCAATAGAGCAAACGCACTAGAACTATCTACCAATTAATTGAACTCACACTACAACTGTTATATGCTAAAGACTTGATTTTTCCTCATAAATTCACCATATGATCTAATGCGTGTTTTTTTGGGATGATCGGGCTGAACTTTAAATGCAGGAGGGAGTATCTTTGTATCGTTCGTGGTGTGTAACGATTGTGCAGCAAACCTTTATATTTTTGGAATGGGGTGTATGTAGTTCATATAGCACTTTCGGTAAGTAAAAACAAGGAAATACTTATTCACGTAACTAGCAATACTGGATCAATGTCTTATAATAACGACATTTGCGTGCCAACATGGAAAACCGGTCACCTGCCAGTGCGAGCATGTACATGTTCGTTGTGTTAGATCAACTACCACAGACGGCGCTGCCTCAACTTCAAAAATACAGTCTGACCATTGGTGATCCTTCCACGAATGAGTTTTCTAACTTTGCTCATTCCATACTTCATCCTTTTTGGGACAAAGGACGGTTGTCCATAAATCACTTTCAATTTTACGCTCGAAGTGCCATCGACTGATCTATGTAATAGTTCATTTAAATTGACAATCAGATAGGGTCGTTCAAGTAAAATGGATGCAATTTAGATAGGAAATTGACAGTCAATAAGAAAATATTACCTGAATGTATGTAATCAAGCATGTGGGTAATGGGAAGACCCCTACCTTCCTTGATACACATGTTAAACGACTGTGTCGCAATTGACGTCATTTTTCCATAATGTTTGATATCGAGTGAGTGTGCAATAACCCATTTCTCTTACGGAATGTTCGATAGCCATTCATCAGCTAATAGGCCACTAATCTCCCTGAAAGTGTGAATTTTTTCCTCAAAAAGAGAGATGCTTGGCGCGTACGCGCATTCTTTGAACGGCTCTGTGATCATAGATCGGTTGAATTTATGTCGGCGACCAGCGAAGTGACCCCTCAGGTTCCCAAGCAAGTGGTAAAGACAGAAAAAATGGTGAGGGCATTCGAAAACCTCATGGAATGCAGTCATTAGACTAAGATTTCTATCGGAAATGTGTATGATATCCTCGTCGTGTGTAACAATGTGGCGCAGCTTGGTCAGGAACCAGGCCCAATTACTATTGTTTTCAGCAGAAACAACTGCATATGCAACTGGATATAATCCTGTCAATCAAATATGATGCAGTACAAACATTAGAGAGCAAGTCATGTAAAAAATACAAGATATGTGATATGTTTCGATACTTTTCCAAGATCGAGCTCAGCGTTATTACCGTCGTTGGCCGTTACTGAAAGCAACACGCCTCTAGCCCTACCCCGCATGAAGGTATCGTCCAAGAAAAGTATGGGACGACAGCTTTTAAACCCATCCATGCACGCTTTAAAAGTAATGAACACACTATGAAATACACTGGACTATTCATGTATCTCGATGTCCGCTATGCTGATCCCTAGAACATGGAAAATACAGACATTCAATAAAAAGTATGCCAAAAAACCATGCAAAACCGTCGATAATTTCTATAGGTGTATTGTACCAAATACTTGCAAACCTGCCACACCTATATAGGAGAATTTAAGATGGAATTATTACTGCTAAATGCATATATTTGATGATACAGCCAAACCCATATTTCAAATATATAGCATTTATTGTTAATCAACACACCAAAAACCCAGTGGCCTGGAGCAAGATATTCACAACGAACAGTTTCGGAAATACACACATGCAAAAGGAGATGACAAGGCAAGATGTACAATACGCCTGTAGATTTTTGCCAAACATGGGCAAGTATACACCTTATTACTGTGTTATACAATGATCATATACATATCACACAAGATGATACTCATAAAATGTTCATTCGATATCATCCATACATTTAGAGATGTCATCACTCAGATAACAGCAAACATGTCACATATATACTTGCACTTTCCGTGTCTAACCACTCAAAAAACTAGGAAACTTTCATCACCTCGCCAATCCTGGTATAATACTTGAAAGGTATAATTCACCAAAACGAATGTTGCAACATCTATAACTCGCTAAGTAATTAGTAGTATCGTATGAAAAGGAACAAACGTTCAAATAGACTGATATCAGATAAAAGATCGGACATAATTCAATTGCATATGAGTTTTAAATGCATTACTGGGATTTGTAAACTTCACCTCATCAATATACAATTGCAGTTGGTCGTATGATTCTTGGTAACTACCAAAACAAGTTGTTTCTGACTTCTTCTGATGTGCTCCATGTCTTGTAATACAATATTTCAAATCCATAGTTTACCCGCAGCGTATCTACTATGTATGCACCACCAAGTGATGGATCTACCTTTACGTCATCATCAACTAGCTGCCCCATTATCTTTGGCCCAAATCTTTTCTTATTGTGATACAAAGACCGGCCCAAACAAGAATGAGTAAAATGCCCTTTATATATCTGAAAAAATAATGACACCTTAATACACCTAGCCTTGATGAACCATCCACACTCACCACCAAACATGTCATTGCAAAAATAGACCAACTTGTGTTTTTTCCTTTTTTTTAATGTGAATATCATTGAATTTTGATAATAATTTATATTTATATTAGTGAATAGTTTAATAATATTATTAATTTAATAACTCCGAGATACTCATATATACATTATCATGTTCAAAATACTACCTCCGTTCCACTATAAGTTGCTCATTTTGCCATTTTTGTCCGTCCCACTATTGTTGCTCATTTGATTTTTTACCTTTTTTGAAAACTACTATTCACTTCTTTATTATTATTTTCAATACTTTTTACACTATGTCCATTACTTTTTTACTTTTTCCCTATCACATCATCTGTACTATATTAATATTTTCATACACTACTTAATACTCGTGTCCAAAAGGTATGAGCAACTTATAAAGAGACGGAGGGAGTATTAGAAAAAACTGAATAAAAGATTAGTGAGGGAGGTGGACCTATGCATTTAATTAAAATTGAATTCACAATTTCGATAAGAGTGATAAAATTATATAATAATTTCAACTTGATAAATTTTTAAAGTACTATTTTTGAATTGGTACAAAAATTTTGCATAATAGAATAAACATGAGTTGAATAATAGAGCTTTTTTTTTTTGCATATTGTACCAATTAAAAAATAGTGTTTTAAAATATATCATTTCAGAATTGCCCCAATTATATATATTAATATTTATCATATGATATTACTGAACATAAAACAATTTATTGAATTTGTGTAACAATTGTCACAAAAATTGAACATAAAATATTTTTGAAAGATGTCAATTTTTATTTGTGGGTAATTGTATGTTGCCACGTCTAAAATAATAATTAAAAAAGACAATCGACTTAACAATGTCTATAACTTCCAAGATAGGAAGCGTATGTCTTATCTAAACTTGACATCGTGTAAATTTACATGTCAAATGCATTCTATACACTTAACCCAGATATCCAATCACATATGTTTAGGATACTTGTAAAATTTAGCTTCATAACAAGTTAGATAGATTCATGGTTGAAATCTATCTTGATTATATTTATCGATATAACCTCATCTTTGAACACTCACTTGGTCAGAGGCAATTGCTCGTGTGAGAGAGACAATCATAACTTGTCGACATACATATTATACATGATTGAATCACATATAATTTATAAAACACTGACAATTACAATTTAAACTGTCAATTAACACCTTCAACATCCCAATCGAATTGTGTTCAATCCTATGTAAACTTAAAAACTCTAACATGTTCCATGAACATATCAATTAGTAATAAGTTTTGTCAAAAGATTTGCAACCATTAATCGACTAGAAATGTATCTTAGAATCACTTTGTTTATCGACTGAATCACTAACAAAGATTGGACTTTGCATTGATATATTTGGTTCTTCCTAAATATTTGGCATTCCTTGTGTAAGCCACGACTGCTTAATCAGCACAATGAATCGACACAACTCCCACTGGGGTGTTTGTATCTTCCAAAATTTTAGGAATTTATCCAACCAAATAATATTTCTTATACTGTAGAAAACACGTGACATATAGCAAAATATCTAATGCGTACAGTGATATGCAAGTTTAATTCTTACTACACTATGAAATTGTTCCAATGTTGAGCAATAAGACTGAACTGGAAATTGATTTTTGTTTTAACTAAATCAACACTCCAATCCATGTCTATATACTCAATCAATGTCATTTAGTTTCCTTGACAATAAAAGAAATAATCTACAGTCCATTTTCTTTAGATATCTAAAAATCCTCTTCATTATCTAAGGATTAGAAAGATATATATCGGGTAGACCAATGGCATAGCAGATGTCTAATTTACTTATGGAATTTTGGACAACTCTTTCTATTCTTCTTGAGTCTCGGGACACATATCTTGACTCAAATACTTGCGTTTACAACAGGAGTATCAAGTGGCTTACAGGTGTCCATCTTGAGATGTTCTAAGACTTTCTTAAACTAAGTCTTTAAAAAACACTTCAAAATTTTCTTTGAACACTCCTTATGGATCTTATCATCAATCATGTACACTGTTTTACCCTCTTCATTTTGGAATACTCTTTATTGTTTCCAGCTAATAGTATTTCATCCACATATAGAGATAGAATCACAAAATAATTCTTAGAACGTTTAACATTCACACAGTGGTATTTGTTTTCTCTAAAACAAAATTGAATGAGATAAGCATCGAGTGAAATCTCAAAACACCACTGATCTCGAGGATTACTAGAGTTTATAAATTGACTTATCAATTTATGAACTTTATCCTCTTGTTCTTGAAGAATAAATCCTACAAAACTATGTAGATTTCATCTTCTAATTCTCCCACTGGGAAAATAGTCTTAACGTCTATCTGAGTAATTCTAATCATATACTAGCTACTATAGCTAGAAGTAGATGAATTGAGGCAAATCTCACTATAGGTGAAAAGATTTAACCCTACAGTAGAGTAAATCCTTTTCTAGCCACCAAGTGATTTTCAAACATTCCTTATTGAGTCATTTGATAACTTAGAATTATGAGAATCCAGTTATTCCCAATAGTTTATTGTCCCTTTAGAAACTCTACAAGTTTGCAGACTCGTTTAGACTTCAATTTACTTCTATTGTTTTCTTCTAATTTCTGGAAAAACAAAGAAGGTCAGTCCTTCTATATCATAATGCCTCTTGAGCATTTGTTTCCTTAAACTTTTCCGAGAATGATTTATTACCATATTGAAGAATCACTAAATCCTCAACAAGCAAACATCACTAGAAAATATCTATCAATGATCCACATCATCAACTGATACGTTTCTCCCACTTGGATCAGATAGATTTTGATTTCTTTTAATCTCGAAAAACTGTTTAGCATTTCCAATGCCAACTTTATCAGGAAAACTTAATTCCATAAAGTTATGTATTATGCGATTCCTTATAAGTCATGCTCTCACTGAAGCTCCTATTATCACGTATCCCTTAGAATTTTCACAGTATCCTATGAAGATACACTCTTAACAACTAGGACTCAACTTTCCACATTTTTTCAAAAAATCACGTGTGAAGGTTGCAAATCCCGATGTTCTAAGGGTACTCAAGAAACAGGTTTTTTACCCGTCCTAAATCATATGGAGTTGAAGCAATAGACTTAGAAGACACTTGATTAAGCACATAAGTTGTATTTAGCAATGTATCTTTCTAAAAAGATATGTAATTTAGCTTGTGCCAACATGGATCAAAACGTTTCTAACAATGTTCTATTCCTTCTTTCGGCAATACCAAAACAATGATGTCTATAAAGGATAATCAATTATCGGATGACCCTTTTTAATTACACAATTCCTCGAAATGTTTAGATAGACTTTCATGTCTCCTATCAGTTTTCTCAACTTTGATAGTCATGTAATTTTGATTGTCAACTTGTTCAAGTAAATGTCTAAAAACTTCTAGTGCTTCAGACTTATGAGAAATCAAATGGACATGATCAAAACATGAATCGTCAACACTAAATGTAATGAAACAGATACTTTCCAAATGTACAGATACTTTCCAAAGATATTCTCTTTATTCATATTGGACCAGATACTTTCCAAAGATACTTTCCAAAGATACTTAAAAAAAAAACGACACAGATTTACTTGGTTCGTTAATATTGTGTTAACGTTTGTGTTAAGAGGATTAGTAGTATTCTCCTGATCAAATCAAATTACATAGTATATGATGATCTATATCATATAATATGATTATTTGTAAATCTCTAATAGTCTGGATCTCAAATCTGACTCAAAATTCAAACTGAATCCAAACATAATACACACTGTAAAGATCACAAATGTTGCCCTCGACCAATTCTGCGAAAGATTTTGGGATCAAAGCATCCCAACAAACCCCATTTTAGTGATCATAGAAACAAATTCGAAAATAGGATCAAGTAAATTGTACATATACAAAACTTGTGTATTATGAGTGTATATTATGTAAAAAAAAAATTGATAAGCAACGCAATAACTTTATTAATTTGTAAATGGAGGTAATGGAGAAAACATTACCTAAAAGCAGCTACAAATATGTACAATATCAACATCCTAAAACCATTCTAAAATTGTGAAGTCAATCATCATAAGAAAAACTAGAACATCTAGAATCTTTTACATAGAGCCAGCTCCAAAGTCTAGCTTTAATCTCATCGCAAATTTTAATCACTGAGAACTCTGTTCCTTCAAAAACCAAAGCATTACGGCCTTTCCAAATAACCCACACCACACAAAGCCAAATGGAGACAACAATTTTCTTGCCATTTAGTTTGCTCAAGGATCGGCTAAAAGTAATCAAGTTGAAGATAGGTTGAGAGTGAAGAACTATACAGATTCCCAGCCACTTAAAACATTCCATCCACACCTTATGAGAGACCCCATACTCAGAAAATACATGAACACCAGATTCTTCATGACACCCACAAAGATAACAATTTAGATTGGTACCTTGACTGAGTATGTTTCTTCTCTTGAGGTTGCATTTTGTCGGGAGTCGATCCCATAGAAGTCTCCAAGCATGAGCACAGACCTTTAGTGGAGTGAATTTATTCCAAACTAGTTTGAAGTCTTCTTCCTTTTTAGCACTTAAAGTCACTGGACGAAGGCGTTTGAGTAATTTGTCATAACGTCCTTCATTGAAAACTGGCCTTTCGGATCGCCAATCTACCTCCAGAAATCCTGCATATTCTGCTTGATATTAGCCCTATTAATCACAGAAAAAAACTCATCAAGATAAATTTGTTCACGATCAAATAATTGTCTCTGTCATCTCAAGTTCCACATCCAACACTACCCCTCCCAAAATCCCATATATCCCTCACCTTCCCTTCCCTCTCCATCATAAGGTTGTAAACCCTTAGAAATTTAATTTTCAAAGGAACCTCCCCCACCCAAATATCCTCCCAAAATGAAGTATTACTCTCATCCCCTAAGACTCTCTCTATATTTTATCCTGAAACCAGCCCCCATCTACCCCGAACGAGATACTCACCACATCGTTCCACCACCCCGACCATCTATTTCTACGCCCCTCCCTCAAACAATCTTCCCACATACCCCAAGCTCTCACATATCTAGACTCAATCACGTTCACCCAAAGATTCTCCCTCTCCAACAGAAATCTCCACATTCATTTTCCTATTAATGCCCGATTAAATAACTCCAAATCCTTCACCCCTACTCCTCCCTGATTTTTCTTTTTTACAAATAACTTTTCGTTCGAACCAAACAATTATTTTCTCACTCTCCCTTCCCTCCCCCCCAAAGGAATTTTCGTTGAATTTTAATGAGTTCACTCAGGTTTTTTTTAGGTATAATGTAGAAAGATAGGTAGTAAATAGGGATTGAAGATAACACCGAGTTTAGGAGAGTAATTCTTCCACCCATCGAGTTTTTTTCGCTTCACATTTCTTCAATCTAATTCTATTTTTTTGTACCACGAATCTTCATTCATCAGAAAGTTGATGATTCATGCCAACTTTAATTCCCAAATACTAAAAGGGTAATCTTCCCCTATTGTAGCCCAGAATTTCAGCAAGCTCCTCAAGAACGTTTTCTTCAATATTCAGCCATATAAGCAACATTTATTAAAATTAACTTTAAGGCCTGAAATAAACTCCACAATTCTCAAGAGGCGTCGCATAGTCCTGGAATTTTCAATCCTTGGAGATCCCATAAATATGGTATCGTCTGCAAACTGTAGATGTGAGACCCTCACATTCTCCCTCCCAATATAAGCTGCTTCAAAGAGTTGTTGTTCCACCGCCCTCGACATCAGAATACTCAAACCTTCTCCACAATCAGAAATAGAAAAGGGGATAAAGGGCCACCTTGTCTAAGCCCTCGTTCAAGCTTAAATTCATCGGTTGGGCTGCCATTGACGAGAACAAAGGTTGAAGCACTTGATATACATTCCATGATCCATTTTCTCCATTTCACACTGAAATTAAAGTGTTCCATCATAAGAACAATGAAGCCCCATTCGACCGAGTCATAAGCCTTAGCAAAGTCAATTTTGAAAAAGACTCTACCCAGGTTCCTCTTTTTTGTATCATCAATAGCTTCATTCAACACTATTACACTATCCAGAATCTGTCTCTTACCAATAAATGCACTTTGATTGACAGCAATGATAGAGTTGAGCACCTTAGACAATCTATTGGCCAAGATTTTGTAGACGCAGGCAATGAGTGATATAGGCCTGAAATCGTTGAGTCATGTTGCTGACTCCTTTTTAGGGATTAGTGTGATGAAAGAAGGATTGATCCCTTTGACAAGTTTTCCCCATTGATGAAAATCAGCCAACATTCGCATTAAATCATCCTTGTAGAGGTTCCACATTTCTTTAAGAAAATAGAAGTTGAAGTTGTCCGGCCCAAGGCTTTTGAGCTATCACAAGACTATACTGCCTCTCTAGTTTCTTCTTCCGAGAAAGGTAATGTAAGCTACTCCTTGTCTTGGTCATAAAGTTTCTTACTCGAGAAATCCTGAACTAGAGTCGGCCTTTTATAATTTCCCCGTTGGAAGTGATGTTTGAAGAACTCAAAAACTCCATTTTTCACCTTGGCCACTTCCTCCACCCAGGTACCATTGATATGCAGCCCTGAGATTTCATTTGATTTTCTTCTTTTATTGATGTAGCCATGAAAAAAACTTGTGTTGGCATCACCCTCCTTGATCCATCTACATCTTGATCTCTGAGCAAGAAAATTGTCCCTCAGTTTGAGGTCTTTAAGAAGTAGTGCTGAAACTTCTTTTCTTTTGATGATCTCATGATCCTCAAGCCCAAAAATGTCATCCAATGTGTCGAGTCTTGCAATTTTAGCTTTCTATTTTTCAATGTTCCTCTCTAAATTCTCAAACACTTGATTGTTCCTTACCTTCAGATCGTTCTTGAGCTTCTTTAATTTTTCCTTGATTACGAAGCCATCCCAGCCCTCAATATTATAGCTGAGCCACTTAGATGTAACAAAATCTTTAAAATCTTGGTGAGTCAACCAAGCATTAATGCATCGGAAAGGTTTAGGACCCCAATCCCGTACCGATATTCCCAAAATAATTGGGCAATGATCAGAAAGGGTCTGTTCCATCCCTGTTTGTTGAGAATAAGCCACTGTTGTAACCACACATAATTAACGAGTGCCCTATCGATCCTGCTTTTGCATTTCCCATCTGATTGGTACCAAGTATAATTTCTACCGTGTATTGGTAAATCAACCAGTCCATTATTCCGGATAAAAGAGTTAAACACCATGACATCTCTATTGTTAACCAAAAGCCCCTGCCCATCACGCTCATTCACCCTTCTAATAGAGTTGAAATCACCAATTATGCACAAACACGAGGAAGAATTCTGACTTATTATTGACTCAATTCTGTCCAATAGATCAATTTTCTCAGATACATCCCACGGAGCATAAACGTTAACAATACAACAATGGATTCTTTTCGAACCCCATAAGCCAACAACAATTACAGCACCAGACATATTATGTAAAATACTACCTCCGTCCACGAAAAATGTGTTTACTTGTTTGCACGTGGTTTAATGCAATATGTCGGAAGGTATTACAAAGTATTGTGAGGTATGTTTATGAATAAAGTGATTATTTTTTAAAAGTATGCTAAATGTATTTTCCAAAGACATTTTTTTTTCATAAAAGACCTTACAATATTCTGTAATACCCTCTGACATATTATATTAAACCACATGTAAATATGTGAGCGCTTTTTTTATAGACGGATGGAGTACTTGTTTTTTATAAAAAAAAAAAATAAGAGGAAATTTTGAATCAGTTCATGAAGGGAGAATCTGTACTCAATAATTTATTTTTGGACAAACAAGCTAGATTATGCCACTTAAAAGTTATAATGCCATAATAAAAAAAATTAATTATCATTTCAAACTTGTTTCTCTGAAATAACTTTATGTTTACTAGATAATACTTGAATTTCATGGTACACCTAAACTAAATCTATTTTTATATTACATTTTATGGAATAACATATTATAAGATTTAAACAAATCATACTACAAAAAAAACACTTAATTATGTATGTATTCGCATCTTAGGCTCCATTTGGATGAATGGGTTTGAAAATGAATTAATTTTAAAAAATACTTGTAAAAAAGCATATATTTTAAATCACGAATTGTAAAGAGATGAGAGAGAATGGAAAAAGTAGAGGAAAGATAGAGATGGAAAGGGTAAAGAGGGGGGATTTCACAAATGACATGATTTTGATGAGGATTTAGAATTTCTCCATTTTGAACATAAACTCAAATCTAAATATTTATAAATTCACAATTTACTTGAAAAGAGTGATTATTTGTGTGTGAAATACACTGATTTCAAATTCATCCATCCAAACGGAGCCTTAAAAAAATAGACAAGTACTTAAAATTCGTAATTAAGATGCATATGAGAATCATGTGTGATGTTATGAAGAATCCTTGACCCTGCAGATATGGAAATTAATTTATTATTAGCATCTTTGTCTACTTAGTTTTATTAATTAATTAATTGGCCAAGAAACCGAATGTCAGGTTGGGAGGTATCTCAAAACCAATTTCCATGTTAAGAGTTTATTGTGTATGGGATGGGATCTCCATGCACATAGTACACACGATTATAATAACCAAGTGGGCTAGCTCACCTGGCCACCGGGCTCCTCACTTGAGTGAGTGACCCGGGTTCGATTCCCTCTGGGAATGAATTGGGAGATGGGAGATATAAGGTTGGACTTGGAGATATGGGGTGTAAGGAGACTTGGTGAACTAACTTAACTACTAACAACTAATATTTACCGATAAAAAAAAAAAAAAAAAAGTACACACGATTATAATATTCTTTTATTTTTGTATTTAATATTAATATGTTGGATCGACTATGTTTCCTTGCTTTTGTGGAATTTCATATTAATATACATCTAATACCTAAATTCTTTATTTTCAATATAAAAACATCACTGATTAAAAGTGATTTTATATTTTGCTGATCAATTAGTGTAATTACAATTTAATGTTGTGACTTGTGATGCAAGAGAGATTCGAATGATTCTTAATTTTTTATATATTATCAAAACGAGTACTCAACATCCAAAGAAGAGAAATATAAATTAAGTGTTTTTCTTGGGTTAAACAAGGCCCATAATAAAGCGAATTAAATAAAATAAAAAATAAACTAAATTATTATTGATAAAATCTTGAGACGAGGGTCTCTTCTCCATCATAACTGATCACCTTCCAATTGGAATGATTCGTCCTCAACTTTTTTTTATTATTAATTTGTATAATAGTGTGTAAATTCATATACAATTGAATCAAAAAGTGATTGAACTTGATTGGACCAAATATATTGAGTTTGATAATCTGTATTTGGCTTACAATGAATTCTCTACTATTTATGGTAAATTACAAATCCCCTAAATTAATCTATCTTTGAATCGCATATCGGATAATAAAAAAATTTAATTTAATTTAAATGTAAATTGATCTATAAAGCCACATTAATGAGCATAAAAGTATTTGTGTACCATCAAAATTCATATAATTAAATCCTTTGGTAAGCTAGCAGATAACAAACAATTGTTTAATTACTACACATATACACATTAGTATAAATACTAATTTAAGGGTCTGTTTGGTTGGAGACTTTTATAGGTAAGTAATGGTAATCAAAATTATAGCGTGTGTTTGGAATGATTCTACTATTATTTTGATTCCCAAAAATTAAAGAAACAATCATAGTTCAGCTATACAAGAACTATGACTTTTATTACATACTATTTCTATTTCTATATCATTTACCTTCTTTACAATTATATCACACGAATTCTAAGTTTGAATTTATGATATATTAGCCTATTAGGTGAAGGGCTCATATATAAAGCGTTCCATTATTAAAAATAATAAAATTGAATTTGGTCGCATTGTCGTTACTCTAAGGGTACAGAAGTAAATAAATGCAAAAGAGGAGGGTATTTGGGGAAAAGGGTATGGTATATGAAAGCAATTGGGTTCGTGGGCTCATGTGCACAGTGCCCACTTCCTAGCCACCGTCTGGAAGCTGCAGATAGGGCGAGGTAAAGGACTCTTACTTTATTTGAATAAATAATTGAATATCAAAAAAACCCAAATTTACTACTATTTTGTAAATTTACTACTATTTTGTAAATTAATTTAATCTTATATGTATTAAATTTACTACATAATACCTTTTCAATAATAATTTAAAAATACATTTGAGAGAGAGAGAGATCCACTCCTAATTTCAAGTACACTTCACATGACACTTCTACTATTGGTCCTGCTAAGTTAAGACAACTTTAATATTATTATTATTATTATATCGTCAATTTTACAATTATATATATATATATATATATGAAACTTAAATAGATACGTTATGATTAATATCAATAATCAAATTATTCAGATACTAATCATTGGCATCATTTTAAGCGACAACTCGGCACAAACGAACTACAATTAATTTTAATCTCCATTTAATTCGCAAACTTCATGTTCTCACACCTCATGTACATAAATTCATATTCATCCCCCAAATTTATTCTCGCTTTCATCCGTCCCCAATTTATTCTTATTCTTCTTTTAGAAAATATTATTTTATTATCATATTAAAAAAACAATCACATTATTTTTTTAGTAGTCTCTACAATTATTTCACAATATCCTCATTTTATCTTTTTTATTTTACTTTTATTAAAACATGTGCACGTACAAATGGAATACATTTGGGAAATTGAGAGAGTAATACATATCACATAACTTGTCTAGTTCTACAATATTATTTATGTATCTTGCATGGTTTGAGAGACACTTAAAAAAAGTAGGCAACTAAGGGCTCATTTGGTTCGTAAGATAAAAGTATCTATCCGTAAAAAATATTTTTTACGGATAGATACTTTTATCTTACGAACCAAATGAGCCAATAGAATTATAATTTTAGTGTTCTTGCTTCAAAATTTTTAATGGAAATGTAAATGTATAATTTTTTTTTCTTTTTACCGTCAAATATATTTGTCTTATTGGTGATCACTACAGTCTACCTAACTATCATTGTGATATAATTTAAAAAAAAAATAGATAAAAATAGTTGTGATATATAGATTGATTGAGAATAACGATGATAAGAAGAAAGGAAGAAGTGTAACTAAAAGAGATAATTATTACCTTCTTAAAAAAATATTATGGGAACTTTTTTTTCTTAATTACTATGATTATTATTATTTTTTTAATTCTCCTTCAGAATGGATAATTTCCAAATCAAACCTACTTGTTGCAACTCGCATATGATACAAATTTGAGGCGATTTTCTAATGTACTACTACCTCCATTCCACGAAAGTTTGCATACTTTTCTTTTTAGTTTGTCCCACAAAAGTTTGCATACTCCCAAAATGGAAATATTCCCTTAAATCTCCACCTTTAAAATCTTTATCTCACAATCTCTACCATACACATTCTACTCATTACACTTTTTTTTAAAACCTGTGCCCAGGAAAGTACCGCAAACTTTCCTGGGACGTACGGAGGTAGTATATTTTATCTGAAATACAATTTACAATAAACTTACTTAGTAAAAATGCAGTATATTTATGTATAAATAGGCACATGTAGCTTGTTGATATGCTTAAATTTTTATATTACTGAATCAAATAAAATTATGATAACCACAAAAAAAAACAAATAAAAGGGGAGGATGAGACAAGGAAAGAAGATGGAGGTGGAGGTAAATTGGGTATTTAGGAAGAGGGACCAACTCCATGTGCCTTGGATACTTTACAATATATCAATTGTACCATACACGCATTATATTTCCTCTTAATTTCTCCCACTGTCGGCTCTAAATTAATTTAGCTTTTCTTTTTCTTTTTCTCCAAAATTCATTCTTTCGAAAAATTAAAATAATTAGGGTGGAGAAGGATTACAATCCAAATCTAATAAATCAAAACACGAGGTGTTTGGTTAGAGAATTTTAGAGGTGAAAATTAGTATTAAAGTTGGAGTATGTATTTGAAATAATTTTATTATTATTTTGATTTTAAAAATTAAAAAAATCTACTCCCTCCGTCCATGAATCTTTTTTTCTCATTTCATTGTGGGCACGTAAATTAATAAAAAGTAATATTATATTGAAATGATAGATAAAGTAAGAAAAAAGTAAGAGTATTGTGGGGCCCAAAATTTCATTGTGAGTGTAGGTTATTTCCAAATAAGGAAATGAGAAAATGTTTTGTGGACGAACAAAAAAGGAAAGTGGAAAATAATTTGGTGGACAAATGGAGTATCATAATTCAACTATCTGAGATGTATGATTTTCATTCCATATTCTTTTCATTTTTATATTATTTTCATTACTTACAATTATACCAAAACTCTTTCTTAATTTAATTAACTTTTAATTATCTCAATTGAAACTATAAAAGGATATATCACCATAAAAGTTTAGGGCTGATGTTTAATTTATGAAATTATATCCAACTTATAAATAATAGAGAATTATTTAATATAAGTGGACCAAATGACGACCAACACCAGTCAAAGTAAACGAAACAAAAAATCATAATTGATCCCATATTAATTTTGTTGCTTTCCACTTTTTTTGTTTTCATTTTTTTTTCTTTTTGGTTGTTTTATAGGAAAATGGATGAAAAGGAACAATGAAATGGGACCTGACACCGATTAATATGTACTCCCATCATTTGATTCATTTATAAGGACGTCTTAACTTTTATATATATATATTAGTTATTTTTCGTATAAAGAGAATATAAATGAATTTGGCACGCTTCTCAAGCACTACTATTTGTAACTCGCACGCAATGAGTCGAGTCAAAGAAATCTTTTTGTTATGCACATTTTAATGTTTATGCCCTATCCTATGTGATGATGTGAATATATGCTGAAACCATTCATCTGTCTCTCACTTGACATTCATATATATCACCAATTACACACCAAAATATCACGCAATGAGCGGGTGCGGATTCTCTGCTGGACAATAAAATTAGTAAATGGTGCTGAAAAATAAAATGCTGATATATGATTAATTATTTCTTCTTTTTAGATTATTATCATGATTGCAGAAAAAATCATGACTTGATCAAAATATAAAAAAAAATATAAATATTATTAATAATACATCAGCGTTTTACTCCCCAGCATCATTTACTAATTATGTTGCCCGGCAGACTAACAGAGGATCCATTCTCCTAATGAGCTCCCCGAAACAAAGTTATTACTCTTAAAAATAGAAAGTATCACTTGTATCTTCTCTCCAAAATTAGTTCTATATTGTTTTAGGAAATTGATACAATATTTTGTAGGGAAAGATGCTACAGGATACAAAGTGGAGGATTGGTTTGCTGCGGGAACGTTGACATTTTTTAGTTTCCCACGCAGTACAAAGGTAAGTGCAAAAAGACGCATATAAACATATGACCAAACCTAAAAAAATCCCACGCAGTAGCATCCACCTTTTTGTAATAACCAAACCTAAAAAAATCTCAAAACGCCCTCCCGAAGGGCTTCTTACGCCTCGGAGAAATTCTTCCGCAGAAGAGCGCCTTCTTCAGCCACCAGCAGAGGCGGCGCTTCGCCCCGCCATTGCCGGCTTTGCTGGCCTTAGATTTCCCGGCGCGGCGGACTCTGACCTGGCCAATGCAAGTAACCTTGGGAGAGGATGGATCCTGCGTAGATTCAATTACCGCAGAGTTCCTTTTTTTACTGCGGAGGTAAAAAAATAGGGCTGGAACGTGATCTTCCTCTGCTTCTGCTGCCGACATTGCTTCTCAAGAACCTCATCAATGGCGGAGGGAATTTGTCGACTTTCCGTTGTCCACCAAAAACCGCTGGAAATGGCCACAACCGCCTCTGGTAATTGGTGTTGGGCTAAATACCTCCATAAACTTCCTCACTCACTGCCATGGAAATACCTCCACCAACACCCACACAACCTCCGCCATCCTCGTCAACCACTTATATCGGTGCCGGATCTGCTGCCTATTCCGCCATTAACGCCGGAATCCCTGTCCCACGCACAACCTCTTTGTTGCCGAAACCGATTCTCCCAGTTTGGCGACGTTGTGACTGGATTTGCTCCTCTGATGCTCATCTACCAACCTCTTGCCTCGTAGTTGATTCCTTTTTTTTTTAACTTATGTTACTGAATTCATCCATATAAATTTGAACTTGTGACCAGTTTCCAGATTGAACTTATCGATTATTTGACTTGACCTTTAACCTTTTGAACTTAATATAAAATAAAAATAGAGAGGAGAGAGAAGATGGAGGAGAGTTGAGAGAAGAGAAAGTGGGAGAGGAGAGCGAAAATAACAGAGAGAAAAGGGAAATATATTGCAAATGAGATAAGAGAGAGAAAGGCTAGAATGGGTATAAAAATTAGATTTTTGAGTTGTTAGTAAATGAAAAGAGTTATTTGGGCTGAGAGTTGAACAATCAAACCTGTTGTATCAAACAGGCAATTTCCCTATTTTGTATTGTACCAAAAAAGAATTGCCTACCAAGTATATACACATAATATTTAGTTGGAGTTTGATATGACAATTTATATAAGCGTTATTGAGTATTGTGTAAAGAGTTTGTAGATTTAGTATCAGTTTAGAGTTTGATACATATTATTTTATATTTGTATTAAATGACATCAAATGTGTGAATTTGGTACATAATTAGAGTCATACATTTTTCAACAATAATATTATTTATTTGTTATGGGACCTGCTTGTATTTAAAAAATAAAGTATACTCACATTTTAACAGTATTTATGGCTTAAAACAAGAAAAAGAAAAACCCAAAAATGATAGAATGGGTAAAAAAAAGAAACTTGCAGCTTCAAAATGGTATTATATACTTCACGAGACTATTTTTCAATCTCCTTTTTTGTTTGTCCACAAAAAATTTTTCTCTTTCTTATTTGATAACAATCTATACTCACAAATAAAAGTTTGGACCCAACAACACTTCAAACTTTTCTCTTACTTTATCTATTATTTTAATATAATATTAATTTTTATTAAAATCTCATGTCACTTCTCTAAGGGAAATATAATTACATGGACAGAAAAAATATTATTTTTACTAATATCTAAGCATGTTATGCAAAGGACTCATCTAAAATAATAAAATGTACATATGTTATTAACTTATGAATGTAACTTTATTGAAATATCTCATACACCAAAAAAATTAATAGTGTTAAAATTTATAAATAGTATTGTGGTATAATATTTTAAAATGTGGTTCTGGTAAAACGAAAAAAAAGAAGCTAATATTAGGGTAAGGTCAGTATTTTATTTTATATTTGACATGTTACACTTATTACTTACTTAAAATATACTTTTTTGTTCTTTAAATTTCGTTGATTATGTTTTTCGTCCTCTTAAGTTTTGAATTTTGATCTTCGTCCTTTAACTTATAAAAAAAATATGATTTTAGTCCTATGACTGATTATACCCGGTCACTCTATCGGTCACATGATCAAAATCATAATTTTTATAAGTTAAAGGACTAAAATTCAATTTCAAATTAAGAGGACGAAAAACAAAGTTAATAAAACTTAAATGATAAAAAATTGTATTTTCATATTTAATTATATATTTAAATATTTATCAATTTCTTAAACTTTTATTATAATTCAATTGATTTTTTTAGTTTTACAATTACTATTCCATTTCATGTATAATTTTTTATTTATTTAAAAATATACCGATTTCAAATTTTAAGAATTAATTTAAAAATTAAACAACTTCAAAGATTAAATTAAAGTTAATAAAATTAAAAAAATTAATTTATCTCATATTTATATAAGGATAATTTAGTTTTTATATATATGCCTAAAGCAATGTGCGTGCAATAGTAGACTCATTTTACGAAAGCGATTTAATTTTGTCAATTATTTTTCTATTTTACATAAATTTTAATTTTTTAAAATATTTTATTTTAAATTTATTTCAGCATTTTAAAATATTAATTTAACCTATATATTACACATATAAATATTATTACTTTTAAATACTTAAATACTTTAATGCAGTATATATGTAAAATAAATTTTAAGAAATAATAAATTAATTTTTACATAGAATTGGGAAAATATATTTTTTTGTAACTTTAATTTAATCTTTGAAGTTATTTAATTTTAAAATTAATTCTTAAAGTTGGAAATTGGTATATTTTTAAAATAAATAAAAAATTATACATGAAATAGAATAGTAATTGTAAAACTAAAAAATTAATTGAACTCTAATAAAAGTTTAAGAAATTGATAAATTAAATATATAATTAAATATGAAAATACATTTTTTAACCATTTAAGTTTTATTAACTTTGTTTTTCGTCCTCTTAAGTTTTGAATTTTGATTTTAGTCCTTTAACTTATAAAAAATTATGATTTTGGTCATGTGACAGGTTGAGTGACCGGGTATAACCGATCACAGGACCAAAATTATAATTTTTTGTAAGTTAAATGACGAAAATTAAAATTCAAAATTTAAAATGACGAAAAACAAAGTTAATGAAACTTAAAAGATAAAAGATACTCCCTCCGTCTCAAAAGATATTGCATACTTTCTATTTTGACCTGTCCCACAAAAAGTTTGCATATCTAAAAGTGAAAACTATTTATTAAACTTCATTCTCATAATACACATATAATATTTATAAAAATGTATTTTTTACACCTTTTTTTAAACTGCGTGTCCACGGGACACCCAATGAGTATATTTTCCCTTTCTTAAATATTTAAGATTTAGAAGACAAAAATAAAAAGGAAAACGTGGATAATGATGTATCAATTGAGGAGGGAGAATATAAGGTGCAATACACATAACATAATGGTCCTTTTTACTCCCGTGCTTACAAAGTCGCCCACCATCTTTTGCCTTGCCAACTCCTTTCTTCTCAAAGTTTGGGAGGACATCGACATGCCCATTGCTTTCCTTGCCTTCCTCCTCACTCCTAAAATTTGTCCGAACTAACAATGCGTAGTTTAAATGTTTTTATTAAAAAACTATTTCTTCTATTATTAAAAAATATTTTTACTTTTTAGAACATCTAGTACAATTTAACAAAAGTAAAATTTCAGTAAAAACAAAAGCGAATTTTCACTAATTTAAAAATAACTTTTAAAAAATACATTAAAATTATATTTGTACTGTGCATAACCGCTCCCTCATTTCCTAATTTAGATTGTTTATGAGAAAATAACAAGAATTTTGTTAAAAAAATTATTTATTAGTATTAAAAAGTGTAAAGTTAAGAGTGTACTCGTCCTTTTAATTTTATGAAATGGAGATTGATTTATTGTTTGAGAATATATTAAGAAACTAGTACATAACCCCGCAGATATGCGGGATTAGAAAAAACTATATGTTAATTTAAAATTAATTTAAAATTTAATTTTTTTAATTTAAATGTGTAATGGGTGGAATTTACCGAGATCTATGGATGGTGGTTAGTATTTTAAAAAATATAGAGGGATAAAATAGATGGAGAAGTTAGTGAATTAAAAAGAGGATGGATAACCGACAACGGTTATTTTTATATTTTATTTTAAAAAATATAATTTTATGAGAAATTAGAAAGATGCGTAGAAAGTGTTGTATGAAGACACGTAGGATACCAGGGGTTCAGAAATAGATGATAGGGGATTAGGTGAAAATATATACTTATTATTACAAAAACACATTTTATCCGTATAGTAACATATACTTATTCATATAGTAACACAAACTAATAACAAATACTAAGTGTTACTATGCATACAAATATTTATTTATCATTAGAGAATTACTCCTATATAAAGTATTAAAAGATGTATGGAAAAAGTACAAAATGGTTCAACAAATTCACACAAATTACATATTGGTTCCGTGCAAAAAAAAAATACATGCTTCCGTGCAAATATTATGAACTAATTTGTAAATATAGTGGTTTTTTTGAACCAACATGTAAAGCACACAAGATGTATTATTACATTAACAACATAATATCAACATAAATCTAAAAATTAATTAAAAAATAAATATTTTTTCTTGTAAATATATATATATATTGTATTTATAGTTATTTTAAAAATACAAAAATTATTTTTTAAGAATTAGTAATACACATTGTGTCTTTCAATTATACATATTTGTTTATCTAGTAACACAGTCTAGGAGCAAAAAATTTTAAATAAGACTTGCGCGAAATTTTCTTGAAATTTTATTAGACTCGTTCTGATTGCTTAGAATCCGCAAATTATGATCTGAATTTATCATGACCAAGAAATATTTTTAAGGGACAACCACAAGGAAGACCACTTTTTTAGATGAAAATAAATGTAAGACAAAAAAAGTTTATTGATAACATGTAAGACCAATTTAAGAATGTTAATTAACCAAACTTAAAAAATAAGTATCTGGCACCTATTACAACCTAACCTCTGCTATAACTTACGACACATATAGCAAAAAAAGAAGAGAAGCCTGTGATGGGTGTCAAATCATTTTGAAAGGTTGGAACTCACATTTGTTCATCCCATTATAAAGAAACCTCTGCATATCCTCTACACTCAAGGGAGGGGCATTGTTCTAAAAGGGTGAGACGCTGCTTGGAGGGGAAGCTCGAAAATCAAACAAAGATTCACAAGGTGAGTTTCAATTGATATGTTTGCATGATGGTGAATATATAATCGTGTGATGCATTGTGTTTAATTTTGATCGGAAAGCAGGTAGGGTTTGCTATACAAACCCTAGTTTGCGTGGAAATGAAGGGGTGTTAACAAGGGAAAATGGAAATCAAAATTTTTTGTAGAATATGCATTTTCACTGTGTGTTGGTGTTATTATGGTTATTTTTTTGGTATGATTTGGAGTGCAGTTATGGGAAAGGGGAAGAGGCGGGCGTCCAGCACATATGAGACGGAGAGTGAATACGATGAATATGATGATTCGAGGATATGTAGGAGGCCACAACGCAAAACAACAAATCTGGTAATCATCTGCGGGACATTTATTAATGACTAGTTACTTTGATTAATATGTGAGACTGGGTGTCCTGGTTGTGGTGTTGTGGAGGGGGTTTCTTAATTTTACTACTCAAATGGTTGGGTTGTGGTGTGTATGAATAATAGTGTTATATTAGGTGTGTAGCGCATGTGTGGTTTATTAAAAGCAATGAAATCATATGCCCAGTATATATTTGATGTTATGCCCCTGGAATTTTTATATTTTGTGACTCGTGTGTATCTATTTTCTACTATTTATATATAGATGTTCATCTGGTTTCTACTACTTTATTTGCCTGTGAATCTGTTTTCTACGAGTTCATTTGTCTGTTGCTGATGCTCTAGTTAAATTGTTCAACATTTTTGTAAACATATTTAAAAAAAATCGTGAAATTGTCTGCTACTTTTATCATTTCTCTTAATTGTGCCAATTAAAACGAGGACATGCTAAGTTTGTCAGGAGTATTAATATATTGGATCGTGCTTTTATATTTGAATTCGAAGAATAAATTTTTAGCTTCGAGTAAAACTTTAACCCCAAATACTTGTTCAGGCCCAAATTTCATCAGGCTCCTATGATATATATGATATTGTAATAAACTCTTAATCTTAGGAACTAAAATCTTTTTTTCTTACTTTTTTACTTGTGACATCCTAAAGTTCCAAGTAGTGAACTAAGCAATCTTAGTAAATCACATGTCCAGTTCGATCAAATAATTAAACATGTTTACATGAAAAATTGTCATGATCAAATACTAACTGAAATTCCACAATTTCATAATCTCCCTGGAGAATTCAAAATAGTATAGAACATGGAATCTTATACTGGGATTGATTAACCCATGTTCCCCCCAAAAGGAACACTTTTTAGCTTCTTTCTTTCTCTTAGGAGGATTGCATCCTAAAATGTTAGGATTATACCATTAGTTGCTGACTTTCGGCACATGTTACCTCACAGTGATATCAGATTCTGAAGAACCTAATGCTGTGAGTTGATGATATAATTTAGTTCTCGTCAGTAATTAACCAAAAAGTGAAAACCAAACTGAGTTGGCCAACTCAAAAAAGTATTTGGATAGATTCAGTACAATATTTCAATGCAATAAACATCAACACCAGTTGTGTGTAACTGTTTTTTTATATCTTGTGTTCATATGAAGAGAACGAAGCCAGCAAACGAGTATATCGTCGGAAGAAGGTACAGTGTACTCAACTTTTAATTTCGTTATTTAATATGACTACAACATGAGGTAGTGTAGATGATGCATGGGATATGCGGTGCAACAAAAGGAAGCCTGAGTATGCAAGAAAACGTAAACATGGTTTATTGGGTGAAAGTTCAGTACCACATTATAGCAAAGGTGTGGTAGACTGGGGTAATTTTTTAGGCATATTTTGTAAATCTATATCATAAATATATGACGCAACTCTATGAAGTGTACTTGTTAATATTTAATTAGTGTTGATAAGTCTGATATTTGTTTTTTTTATGGTGAAAGGTTGTTGATGCTTGGGGTGTAAGGCTGCGGCAGGTTTATAGTGACAATGAGAGGGCGGCAAACGTCGGAGTTATATATTGTACTGTAGTATAAATTTTTATGGCACCTAATGATTGGGTTGTGGTTCAACAGGAACTAATAGTGAAGTGAAATGGTGGGCAAAATAGAAATCGTGAGAAGATGGTGGTGGAGCAGCTAAAAAATGTTAGGCATTCAGATGTCCTTTTGTTTCCGTTTTTGACAGACAATCACTGGACCTTGTAAGTGGGAGCATTATAATTCCTTGCGCCCAGAAGGAATAATGGAAAAGACATGCACCTTGAAAGGGCAAACCTTGTTGTAAGTGAATTTTTTTTTTTTTTTGAGTTGGTAGCTTCTTGATAACATACTGATGAACCCTCTAAGTTATTTGCTTTGATGCTGATTTATGCAGGGTGAATTTATTGTCTCGATTCTGAAAATTCCTTTTAAGAACATCACGGGTGGACATAAATTGCTGGAAATATTGAGAAGAAGGCAATCCTAGTGCATTGTCCACAACAGGGTGAAAGTTCGGTGGATTGTGGAGTTATCTTGTGCTTTCTAATGGAGAATGAGTTCAAGCCGCAAAAGACCGTGAAAAATATATTTACGGGAAATGATTCAGGATATTATAGGAAAAAATTAGTGGAGTGGTTCGTAGATCCTATATCAGTAGAAGTCAAGTGTAGTTAATGACATATTGATGGGTGTGTTGGTGTTTGAGATTGTTGTGGTAGTGAATCATTTTGTGATATTTTGTTAGTGTGTGTTTACTAGGTATCTGCAGTAATCAATATGGTATGTAGTAGCTACTTATGGATACTTATTGATACTAGTATTTTGTGATAGTTGAAATTGTAATTTATGTTTTACTTGTCATTATAAGTATTATCCTGTTTGCTAGGCATATGTACTAATATGAAACCAATGTATGTTGCATGTAGATACTTATGGATACTAATGTTTGAGACAACACAATTTGTGAGAATAGGTGATGCTTTTGGGGTTTCCAAATAGAGATGAGCAAAAATAATGTGTGAACAAACGGTGCATGAGTAGGGCAGGTTCAAGTGGTCGAATATGCACCACAGTATAATAAACTATGTATAATCACCATCTTAGTCTATTATACTATTCCATAGTATAATATACTATTGATGTACATGGACAAAGAACATAGTATAATAAACTATGTATAATCACCAGCTTAGTCTATTATACTATTCCATAGTATAATATACTATTGATGTACATGGACAAAGAACTTTAATATTAAATATGCACGAACGTAGAATTGCGTTAGTGCGTAGATATTAAATGGGAAATATGCAATGTCGTGCAATGTGGGAGAAGATGTAGAATGTACCATACTATAATAAAACATAAAATAAGCACATAGTAATTATACCGTTTTGTACTATAAATGACATTGTAACTAAAGAACGTCAATGGAATTGAGTCTATGGCTATCTTGAGCATGTTAATACCAGAAGACATTTAAAATTACAAAAAATATGAGTACAAAATAAGGACACAAATAATCAAATTAAAACCATGATGTAATGAAAGACATGTGATGAAAAAAAAATCAATAATTAAAAGTGGCATTTTGTATGAGAAGAATAACAGTATAAAAAAGATGATTACGTAAGAACACTTGTTTAAACACACAAACACCCCATAAATATTATATATCATAATGCATTACATGATTACATAGTATTCACAAAACATGGGTTTACCAAAACCCAAGCATATTACAATACAATCCCTTTAGACCCCTGCGCCTATAAATTGTATGCCACTAATTGAATGCCTATCAAGACCCGGGTTGCTGCTCCACCACCCATTACAATGTCTTCTTCAAGCAACCATACATTTGTTCAAGCTTATCCAAGGTATATGAAGTCGGCGTGTCGAAAATGTGACCACTCAACATTCATTTATTTGAGCGAGACAAGCAACAACCCGGGTCGGCTATACTACCATTGCTCGAAGCTTGCATTCCGCATCGGTGCTTGCCGGTTGATTGTGATGCGATGGAGGATGAAAAGTCTCAAGAAATTACACAAGAGCAACGAGCACAAAATTATCAAGCAAATACAATTCGTAGAAGCAGTACATGTGAAAAAAGTTTGGCACCTTAATCCTTGGTAATGTAATATCATTTACAGTATTTATGGTCATATTATTCCAAGCAAAATTGATTTAGAATGAGTAATGTACCTGCAAGCATTATTATTACAATATGTAAAGCAACAATAGTGTATGTGTGATTGCTATGTGTTAAAGACCTTAATATGTAACATACGTTTATGGTGAAGTTTTATTTATTTATACCACATTCCAACACATGCCACTGACTCCACAAAAAATATTAACTGAAATATAACAAGGGACGATTGTGCATTAGCAAATGCAGAGGTAGTACACAAATATAGCTTTCATCTACAAGATCTACTGTAATGGCCCAATCAGATCACTACCCTTTCCTTTCTCTGTCTCCACCATTTTCTCTATCATCAAGTTCACCTATCAATTAGCAACAACAAGGTGTAAGATATCAAGATTCGAAATCCCAAATTCGATTAAGACAAAAGATTTGAATGAAATGGTCTCAAATATGTTCCATGTTCTATAATCCACGGTTTAAAGATTGATCCAAATCATGTATGAAACAACACTCCCTCTTCAACTAATTAGCAAACATTACTGAATTTCCCAAGCTAAATAAACGATACCTCGTTTCTCATTTTCTCATTCTCTTTGAAAAGATTGTCATAATCTAACTTGAGTTTATCATAGCTTGCTTTCAACGAGTCATATTCTTTCTTCAGCACCTTTGTTTTGTATCTAGCTCGACGATTTTGGAACCAGATTGCAACCTTCCTGGGTTGCAGGTCAAGTTCTTTAGCTAGTTGGACTTTCCTCTCGGGTTTGATCTTATTTTCTACCTCGAAGCTCTTCTCAAGAAACTGAACGTGATTGGAGGAGAGTCGTCTTTTTTTCTCAGACGGGCGAAAGCAACATCAAAGTCCTCATTGAAATTTCTTGATTTCGAATCAATTTGTGTGAAGTATGGCTTCTCAGAGTTGCTTTCTCCTAGAACCTCTTCAAAGCTCACCATGGATGCAGAGCCTGAAATAGAAACAATTATATTCTTATTATATACAGAATGTTCCTTTTCTCTCTCATCACCATCAAGTGTGCAAAGAAAAGTTTTCATATTGTATATCGGAAAGCTACTTTTCTCTTCTAGGCATTAAATCAAACAACTAAAAATCATTGCACAAAAAACCAAAAGGGAAGAAAAACAAAAACAGATTAAGAAAATGCAAGATGAACAATGAACAAGAAGGCAGAAGAAATCATTAAAACAACAAGGATATGATCCTTTCTCTTTCATTTTATCACGCCATATTGAACAGGGTCATAGCGAAACCCTCTGAAACCCCCTCCCCCCACCCGAAATTGAAACCCTAGGAACCTCACATACCTCCTACCTTCCACCGCAAAACAGGATCATGGCGACAAAAGCTTCCACCGCAGAACAGGCCCATGGCGACGAGGCTTCCACCGCAGAAATCAAAATAGAGAGAAACTAAAAAAAAAATCTAGGCAAAAAATCTCCCAAGTTGTCGACCCCTTTGCGTGAGCTGAAATGGTCGTCGCTGTCCCCTACACCATCGCCGTCCTCTACGCCATCCTCGAAACCCCCAGAACATCGTCGAAGTCCCCTTTCATTCGCACTCCCCCTCGCCGTTCACACTCCATCACCTTGTTCCCCTCCATCTTCCCTCCTTCCTTCATCGAATGCTCTGTGCGGAATGCTCCAAGATGAATTGCAAGATTTCCCCCAAATTCGAATGCAAGGATGAAATCTGGGATCGAATGCTCTGGGCGGAATGCTCCAAGATGAATTGCAAGATTTTCCCCAAATTCGAATGCAAACTATACATTGATATACAATTTTGAAAATTTGAATTGGTGTATGATCTTTGTACGATGTTTTTATTTTCCGGGTAATGGGTATAACCTTTTCCATCAGTAGCATTAATGTTCTTATATTTGCAGGACGTACTATGACGATATAGGGTGTAATTAATTAATATGTTAATAGATCTAATTAGGTTAATCTGGTCTTACATGTAAATGACATTAATTTTTTGTCTCCAATGCGGATGTGCTGTAAAATAGTGGAGCTGAATGTGTTTTTTCCTTAATTTAAATTATATTATTAATATATTTCACATGTGAAGTATTTCACAAGAGTGTGTCTCATATAGTTGAATTGTTTACTATGCATTATATACATGGTATGCACTTGAATTTAGAAAATATATTAATCAATAATTATTAATATTTTTTTAAAAAAATCAGTAATATCCTAAAAAATAATTAGTGATACAAAAAAAGTAATTAGTAATATCTTAATTATAAAAAAATTATACAATTTAATATGTACTTTATGTTTTATTAAATTCAAAACTAAAATTACAATTAAACTTAAAATTTTCAAGTGTATATTATCTAATATAGTTAAATATTACTCCCTTTATTTCTAAGGTTTTCTTACCCCAAAGGCCAAAGTGCATATTTAAAATAAAAATAGAATAGTGTATAAAATTATATTAAGTTAAATGTAAAAATAGTAGTAATATTTTATAAAAATATGTGAAAATAATAATTATAAATCGAATAAAAAATAGTGTGTAAATAATTACGTGAGGAATGGAGGAGTATTATAATTTGAGTACAAGGTAATGGTAACAGAGTTGGTTATGCCGCAGTACTGCAATAGAGAGGAGAGAGAAAGTAGATACATATACGCCATCTCTCCACAACCATTTGATAAAACCACCACTCACTCACAATCCTTCTTCTTCTTCTTCTCCTTCTCTCTCATTCATTCATTCATATACCGCCCACCCATCCGCACCTTTCGCTACCCAACTTGTCTCTACTTTATTCCTCCGTGGAGAGCTCTACTTACTCCGCCTCTGCCTACTGTTTTTCTTTTGCTTTATCAACTTTAATACCGGCGTCGCCGTTTCCTTTCACTCCCGCGGCTGAGGCTGCGTTGATTTGTGTTCGATGGTTCATTCTGGATTTTTGAGGTCGTACGGAAGTTGATTAGGTAAAGCTTATCAACAGTTGGGATGAGTTCTGCCTTCTGATCTGTCGTCCACAGAAACTCAATTAAGCATCCAGGCCATTTTTTGCAGTTAATTGTTTATGGAAGCTAGAATTAGAGACGAAGCTCGGCTGTTTTACGGCATGGCTTCTACAGATTTGAGACCAGTGGGTAAACGCAACTTGGAATGGGATCCCAGCGATTGGAGATGGGATGGGAACCTCTTCATTGCAACCCCTTTGAATCGAAGTTCGCCTAGTCATGAAAGCAAACAACTATTTCCAATTGAGACTGGGGTTTCCGCAACTCGAGCTTCATCCAATGCTTCTTCCTCCTACTCTGATGAATTAAATCAAGGAATTGTGAGAGATTTGGAGAAGAAGAGGAGGGCCGACGCTGTTGAACACAAAAGTTTTGCTGATGAGAATCTGACTCTGAACCTTGGTGGTGGAGGGTATGCCATGGCCGGAAATGGGGAAGCAACTACGGGGAAGAAGACAAAATTGGGAGGGGCTACATCTAATCGAGCAATTTGCCAAGTTGAAGATTGCGGAGCTGATCTGAGTAAGGCTAAAGATTATCATAGGCGCCATAAAGTATGTGAGATGCATTCCAAGGCAAGCAAAGCGCTCATTGGAAATCAAATGCAGCGTTTTTGCCAGCAGTGTAGTAGGTAAGTTATTTTTATTCTTGAATTTTGTATGCCAGTGATTTATCGGCTGGTAGGCTGTTATGTGTTTACAGATCGAATGAAGATGAGCAAATTGTGAATTGATCTTCCTCTCATTTTTGTATGTGCTGAAAAATATGACCAAATGAACCTTTATTAGCAAATAATTAGTGTATGTGCAAGTGTGAAGCGATCTATGAATGTGTCTGTGTCATATTGATATATATATATATACACACACCCCCTATCCGGCCCAGATTGACTATTTCGGGCTGTGTCATACTGTTACATGTTAGATTTGATATGTATACAAATTAATCCAAACTAATTGCATGTATAATTATTGTGTTTAGCAAATGTAAGTCAAAGTCTAGCGGTTCTGTATTAACACAAATATTAAAAAAAAACATTCATACATCTGTGAACAGACATTGGCTGCAGTTTGAATCAATTCGGTGTAAAAATATATTGTTATGTATGGAAACATAATGTGGCTCTTTTTAGTGTCAATATTTCATGACATACGTCTGTGTTTCGTGTAAGTAATTTTATTAGAAATATTTGAGTATGTTGAAATTATTAGAGAATAGGATTGGCCTATTTGTGTGTTTTCAGATTGTGTTTTGTTACTTCTGTTAATTTGTGTAGTTGATGTGTTTTGTTATTACTTATTATTCGAATAGTTAAGTTTGTTTACATTATGGAGAATAGGATTGGCATCTGCGTGTGTGGGCATTATGCTTTTTTATATGTGTTTGAGGGTCAACATGGGGATAATATTATAAATACTAACATGTACCTTTAACATAGCGTATATATTTGAAGTGAACTTCATCTTAACTGTGCATGGATGGATATGTACAGACGTGCATTTTAGGTTAATATCTTCCAAACATAGATTCTAGGAAAACACCAATACATATCCATGCTTGTATAAGTACTTCACTCTAAACATCACCAGAGTAAATTATATGTTGAGTGCAATGGTAATTTAACATGGGGATAATATTATATATCTGTTCAGTTTCAATTGATCATTTTCGATGCTATTGATTCATGCATACTTTCAGGTTTCATGCCCTTCAAGAGTTTGATGAAGGGAAGAGAAGTTGTCGCCGGCGCTTGGCTGGCCACAATAAAAGGAGAAGGAAAACACAAACTGACAACATCAGCAATAACAATCCTATCAATGACAATCAGACAAGTGGTTACCTGTTGATGAGCATACTGAAGATACTCTCTAGCATGCATTGTAAGGAAACAATACTCTTTTCTGTTTATGATAGACTGTAGTAATGTTATATAATTCGCAGAAGGTTCATTATTGTGACATTTTGGGCCCTGTGACAACTCTAAGATTGACAATTCTCTTCCGATTTCAGCTAATAAGTCAAACCATAGCGATGATCAAGATCTCCTATCTCATCTTCTTCAAGGCCTTGCTGGTCAGGGATCCATCAATTGGGGAGGAAACTTATCTGCACATCTTCAGGAGTCTCAGAATTTGCTAAATGGATTGCCTTCACAAGGAAACTCAGAATTGGCATCTATGTTAATCTCAAATGGCTCTGTCAGGCGATCTAGACAAGAATATTGCATGAATCCTAATGATGAAATGCCAAGACAAAATGGCGATTTACATGCCTCTTCTCAAAGACCAGGGATCGTGCTACACACCCCATCCGATTCACAAATCTATGCTCAAGGCGTGGAGACTTCTGGTGCAAGGAGCAAACTTAATAATTTTGATCTGAACGACGTTTATGTTGATTCTGATGATGGAATGGATGACATAGAAAGATCAACTTTGCCACAGGGTCTAGGGACTGTTTCCATTGGGTGTCCTTCATGGGTGCAACAAGAATCTCATCAGTCGAGTCCTCCACAAACTAGCGGAAACTCGGATTCTGCATCTGCACAGTCACCATCCAGTTCCAGTGGAGAGGCTCAGGTTACTAAATTCTCCTTTAAACTCTTCTAGAAGCCATTGGACCTATTAGATTGAAAATTACGTGCTGTTAGAATGTTGTCATGCCTGTTGAAAATCTTAAGCAAACTATCATACATCATCAGCGGTCTAAATACAATCAAAATGCAATGTTCTGGTGAAGTTTTCCTTTATTTAGTGGATCAATTATTCACTATCAGAGAGTATATAGGGTGACCTCGCTTAGTGGTACAGAGGCTTAGTTTGTTCTTATTTTATTAGGAAGTATACAGGACAATAGGATTGCAACTTAGACGGTTTTTCATCAGCTTTCATTTTTCTTGCTGCCCCTCTTGCCTTTTATCTTCTCTCTTTCCTTTCTCTTTTTCTTTTGGAGATACCAAAGGTCCGATGCAGTTTACTGTGATTTTTAGACCCATCTATCACCATTGGTGAAGACAATGATTATATTGATAGGCAACTTTAGAGTTATTATAAGTCATGTATTTTGAATAATTTGGTAAATCAATGTATATCCATCTACCTTACTAGGTGTTAAGTTCAAAGATATGATCCACTGTACCAAAGTATGTTTGCTATGTCGAAGATCATACATTATTCCTTGATTTTCTGACATGATTCAAGGGCAGCCTAAATTAAAGTCGTCATCTATACCAGTTTCAATTGTATTAATTTTTTTTTTTTATGTAATTTGATCTATTTTGTTCTAATAATTTATGCTATTGCAGAGCTACACAGATCGCATTGTTTTCAAACTATTTGGAAAAGAACCTGGTGATTTTCCCATTGTTTTACGAGCACAGGTATCTTTAGCTGCACTCATTTGGTCACTCAGCACCTTGTTTCCCATTTATCCTCCATCTTTCTCAGAGAGTTTTAATTTTGTAAATTTTGAATTTTCAGATTTTTGATTGGTTGTCCAACAGTCCTAGTGACATTGAGAGCTACATTAGACCAGGTTGTGTCATTTTGACTATATATCTTCGTCTACCTGAGTCCACATGGGAGGAGGTATGGTTCTGTGAAGTACTATAGAAACGTAATTGTGTAAGTGTGACTCAGTGTTACACTACTGAACTGTATTGACAAAATCTAATTGTTTCATTCTCTTCTTTTTTTCCCCTTTTCTTTTTTGGTAGCTCTACTGTGACCTGAATTCCAGTCTAAGCAGGCTTCTAAATTTCTGTGATGATCTCAATTTTTGGAGTACGGGGTGGATCTATACCAGGGTGCTGAATCAGATGGCATTTGTCTACAATGGTTCTCTCCCATTGTGTTCTTACGATAACCTTTTTCAATATGTTTATCTTTGGATTTGAACTCTATAAATACATGTTTTCTGTTGTTGGATGTGCCATCTAAACCTATTTGCCATTGCAGGCCAGGTAGTTGTTAACACGTCTTTGCCTAGCGGGACTGATAACTGTAGCACAATTCTGAGTATCAAACCTATTGCCGTGACATCATCTGGCCAAACTCAATTCATTGTCAAAGGCTTGAATTTATCACGACCTTCCTCAAGGTATTGGTTGGAATTTTTGACATGTGACGAGCCATTTTAGTTGCGGTTTAATGTAGTGTGATGTATACACTGTGTTGTCCAATATTTACCAAGACTTGTGAAATATTATTTTGTCAACATGTTTAGTAAAACATTTACTATATAATGTTATTTTATTTTTCCAGGTTACTCTGCGCACTGGAAGGAAATTATCTGGAAGCTAATAATGAGTCAGTGGAACATGTTGACGACCATGTGGAGCACATTCAGTGTCTTAAGTTCTCCTGTTTGATTCCAGCAGTTATTGGAAGAGGTTTTATTGAGGTGATTCCTATGGTTGTTTTTTTCTCCTTAAAATATAAATAAACCGTATTCTCGTGGAATA
This sequence comes from Prunella vulgaris, assembly GCA_026898435.1. Classification (NCBI taxonomy): domain Eukaryota; kingdom Viridiplantae; phylum Streptophyta; class Magnoliopsida; order Lamiales; family Lamiaceae; genus Prunella; species Prunella vulgaris. Next base: position 757,756 of record JAPKLY010000193.1, read on the forward strand.
TAGTGGCTGAGTGTATTTGCAACTTATATCTGTTATCCCCCAATATTAAAATTATTGAAAGTTCCTTTGTGCTTACCTGATGCATGTATTCCTGTCTATCAGATTGAAGATCATGGTCTCAGTAGCAGCTACTCTCCCTTCATAGTTGCTGAGGAAAATGTTTGCACTGAGATTCGTATGCTAGAGAAAGAAATAGAAATGATAGAATTAGATAATTTACAGTGGGGAACAGGAAGATTTGGTGGAAGTAGCCGAGCAATGGAGTTTATACATGAAATGGGATGGCTTCTCCATAAATTTCAGCTAAAGTCCCGATCTGGACGCGATGATCCTAACATGGATTTCTTTCCTTTTGAACGGTTCAAATGTCTTATAGAGTTCTCCATGGATCGTGATTGGTGCTGTGTTGTAAATAAGCTCTTGGATATCTTTTTCTCTGGAACAGTGAGTGGTGGAGAGCGGCCTTTCTTGAAGTTTGCGCTTTCTGAGATGGCTTTGCTTCACCGAGCAGTGCGGAGAAATTCAAGGTCTCTTGTGGGGATGCTGTTGAGATATGTCCCAGAAAATGTAGCAGATGAACTGAGTTTGGAGTACAGATCTATTGTTGAAATAGATCAAGGTTATTTGTTTAGACCTGATGTAGCCGGAGCTGGAGGTCTGACCCCTCTTCATGTAGCAGCTGGTAGGGATGGATCTGAGGACATATTGGACGCTTTGACTGATGACCCGGGAATGGTAATCTTGTACTTTTTTACTACTCATCTATCATATTAACTGTCGTTTTTTAGGTTTTGTATATAACTGTTTGGTTAGGGATAGTGATGGATTAAGGTGGATAAGGGTAATCCAGTGAATAGTAAATCTGTGTTTGATTAAGAATGGAAGAGTAGGGTCGGATGAAATTTAATATCAAATCACCATGATATATTATTTTATTATTGTTAGTTAGTATGATAATAATTATAATAGTAAGTGATGTATTATTTTACTATTAATATAAGTGGTATATAGCCATTTCTACTAGAGTAAATAACCTTACAAAACTTCAACTGTTTTCAGGTGGGAATTGAAGCATGGAAGAGTGCCGTTGACAGCACAGGATTCACACCTGAGAATTATGCTCGATTGAGAGGACATTACTCGTATATTCATCTTGTTCAGAGAAAGATGAACAAGAAAGCACCATCTGGACATGTAGTTGTTGACATATCTGAGAATGTTTCAGATAACAGCACCCCGCAGAAGGCAAATGTAGAAGCCACTGCTGCTGCCTTTGAGATTGGAAGGCCCGATATGAAACGTGTTGCTCGACCATGTGGTGTCTGTGCTCGGGGTCTGCCTTACAGACCTGGCAACCAAATGCTTGTTTATAGGCCTGCAATGCTCTCAATGCTGGCCATAGCCGCTGTATGCGTGTGTGTGGCGCTTCTTTTCAAGAGCTCGCCTCAAGTTCTATTTGTCTTCCGTCCCTTCAGTTGGGAGATGTTGGAGTACGGCTCCAGCTAATAAGTGTGATAACTAATTTGCTTTTTTTTTGGGTGTGTGTGCTTGCGTGTATTTGTTAATACTTGGGATATACATAGCTCCTTAGGGAAGAAGCTTTCATATTCCCTTAGAATAAGAGTGTAACTTGTACAACTTATTTGTGTTTTTGGTATGAAAGCACACCTGCAGTGTGATTGTAAGTTATTTAAATAGCTAGTTTTGTAATTCTTTTATTAAATTAAAATAAATTAATTGTAGGGCTATCGAGCAATAGGAGGCCACAGTCTGATTGTCAAAACATCTTTCAACTAAAAGCCCTTTTGAACATTTTTATATTTGGCGTAATTTCGTTCCAATTATTGCATTATATATATTTGTTTGTATTACCTTCTCCATCTCAATATAAAATTCACTTTCTTTTCTCATAGTTTACAAAAATTTCTCATTCAATAATAAACAACAACACTCCAACACATTAATAAAGAATTGGTACTACTCTCATCATTGAAAGTTTTGCTATTTTTTTTTAGAAAAATAATAAAATGGTTTAAAAAGTCGACACTAATTACAAATTAATTCTATATAAAAAATTATATATCTATATAAATATTTTTAATTAGTTTACAAATACAGTCTTTTTTTTTATTAATATGTAAATAGCCCAATTTATGTGTTTTTAAAATTTTCTATCATCAAAATCTTCATTTCACAATTTTTACCTTACATATTATATTTATTACAATTTTTTCTTAATTTCTATACTTAAAAAAGTAATGCAAACTTTCCAACTATACACGGCTTTATATATAAATAAACATGATAAATAAAAAAATATAATATCTTAAATAAAAACATAATAGTGGGACGTGAGGCTTATATTCATTAAATAAAACTTAAAATTGTGAGCAACACATTGATAATAGAAAACAAAAAGCTACCAGTATTACATATTATTGTTGGAATTAGAAAACAAAATAACAAAGTCCATAGACTATATGATGGAGTATTAGAAAGGAACACAACACAAAAAGCAAGCACACACTCACTCCTAATAGTAAAAACAAGCAAGCACAACATTCTTCCAAAAAGAAAAAGCATTTGTCACAAAATCTTAAGCTTCAGTAGTCACACGTCACTTCTTTTCCCATTTGAGGGGCTTCACAACCTCCCAAGTGAAGTCGGTGTCATCCCTACCAAAGTGGCCATATGCAGCTGTCTTGAGGAACCTCCCATTTCCACCTCTCTTGAGATCCAGATTGATCGATATCATCCCGGGCCTGAAGTCGAAATTCTCCTTCACAATTTCAAGGATCTCCTTGTCCGGGATCTTTCCAGTTCCATAAGTGTCGACGAAAACAGACAACGGCTCTGGTACACCAATGGCGTAAGACACTTGTACGATGCACCTGCGTGCAAGTCCGTTGGCCACAATGCTCTTGGCAGCCTGCCTCACAATGTAGGCCCCACTTCTGTCAACCTTGGTTGGGTCCTTTCCAGAGAAAGCGCCACCACCATGTGCACCCCAGCCTCCATATGTGTCGATGATGATCTTACGACCAGTGAGACCAGCATCACCATGGGGGCCTCCAATCACAAATCGGCCAGATGGGTTGAGGTGGAAAATAGTCTTTTCATCAAGGTATTTCTCAGGAACCACGGGCTTAATCACGTGCTCCTTCAGATCTGCAGCAATCTCATCGTTGGTCACAGTTTCGTCATGCTGGGTGGAGATCAACACAGTGTGTACACGAATAGGAACCATGGCCCCGTTGTCGTTGTAATACTCGACCGTGACTTGGGTCTTCCCATCAGGCCTCAGCCAGGGGCAGGTTCCATTCTTACGTACCTCGGTGAGACGAGCACCAAGCTTGGTAGCAAGAACATGGCTCAAGGGCATCAATTCAGGGGTCTCATCTGTGGCATACCCAAACATATGGCCCTGGTCACCAGCACCAATATCCTCTGGGCGTTTGGTGAGGTGGCCATGGACACCCTGAGCAATATCAGGGCTCTGCTGCTCAATGTTGACCAGGACCTTGCAGTTGTCGGCATCAAGACCTACATCATCGGAGACAAATCCAATGGCACGGCAAGTGTCACGGACGATCTTCTCGTAGTCAACATTAGCCTTTGTGGTGATCTCACCAAAAACCATGACCATGTTTGTTTTGGTGCATGTTTCACAGGCAACCTTGCTCTCAGGATCCTGTGCAAGGCAGGCATCCAGCACTGCATCAGAGATCTGATCGCAAAGCTTGTCAGGGTGGCCCTCATTGACAGACTCAGAGGTAAACAGGAAGGTCTCTCTCGCCATGATATTAAGCTACAAGAAAAGGAAAAAAGATTTCAAACACAATTCCATACTGCATCCGTGGGTGTTACTCAAATTATTCCTCCTATTGTAAACGAAATAAGTAAGAAAGTTACTGAAGAATAGTGTAGATCTGCAAAGTCCATACATGTTTCTCAGAAGATAAAATCAACTCATAAGCACGGCCAAAGCAGCAAAAACTAGTGAGTTTGTACATATAGTGGATCTACCATAAAGAAGGGAACTATATTCCAAAAGGATAAGCGAAAATAGGAGTATGCTCAAAAATTTCAACTAGGAACAGGAATAGGATATTACAGTTTAAGCATCTCTACCCATATCAAATTTTAATTCCACAAGTTGTCGAATATGAAGTATCAAGATTCGAGATCCAAAATATTCACGTTTCACAAAAACAAATGATGCATAGTGAAAAAATGTAGATCTCTAGTAAACACTAATAGCACCCGAAACCCTAGCCATCAGGAATTCAATACACAAACCAACAAAATTCATGTGGCAGCATACTCGAGTGATATTTTAATTCGTGGAAGAGTTGATGAAAAAACAAATCAACTCAACTTAAATGCTCGATCAGCGAATCACGTAGCATATTCAATCAACAAAAATGAGCTCATAAAAAAATTATGAACATGAAACACCAGATCCGGGACATAGATCCATGGAACGACTTTAGAGATTAACAGTAAAGAAACAGTGAGAGAGAGAGAGAGAGATGACCTTAGTGTAGCAGTGATGCTGCAGATCTGAGCGTGTGAACCTAAGTTTTGGAAACCAACAAAAGACCACAACGGCAAGAAAGACGCAGTACAGAAATGCAGATTCTATATGTATTTATAGGCTGAATCCTGCGTGAACTGTGACCGGACACCGGATCACCGAGTCTCCCGCTTTTCTACAAATGAGGTGGAATAGTAAATTGCACAACTAATTTTGTGCGTGTGTTTGTAATAATTTAAAAAAAATAGATTAGACAGAATAATAATCTAGAGATTGTTATTTAGAAGTTAAATAGTATATTTGGATCGATGGATTAAGATAATTAATAGTGTAAGATAATTTCATTTTGAATGTTTGGATTGTAAGATTAATAATAAAAACATATGCAATTGACAATTTTGCCCTCTATATCATAAACAAAAATAAAGTGAATTCTGGTTTTCTTTTTTTTCAATATAAGTGAAGTATTTTAGTAAAGACACAATGACTTATTATCTAACATTTTCCCTAAGATAATATTATCTTCCATTCATAAGATAATTGAATTTTAGTTTTTGGCTTTTTATTAATCTTGGGTTTTTATCCATTAAACCAAACATCAAATTAGATAAAATAATTTAATTTATTTTAGCTTATTTAACGAATCAAATGAGACCTAAGTGTATTATGATATTTATTTATAAATTAAACAAGTAATTATGAGAATGATAATAAAGATGATTATTATCATAAAGATGATTATTTTCATAAAGAATAATAAATATATTTGTGGGTGGATAAAAAAAGAAATATTGCATAAATTTAGCGGATAGAGTGAGTGTATAATGATTCATATTTAGCTGGCATATAAATGAAACTTTTAAATGAGAGAAAATATACTTTTTTTATCCTTTAAGTTTGACTGACTTTGATTTTGGTCCTCTCATTTTTTAAATTTTAAATTTAGTTCTGTAATTTATAAAAAATTAATTTTTTATCTTATGACTTTACAAGTCACTTAACAAGTCATATGTTTAGGGGTGGAGCAAATACCGAAAATACCAGTATACCGTACTTATCGTACCAAATAATACCGAATTTATCAAAAATTTCGGTATATCAAAAATTTTGGTATGGTATCGGTATAGAATTTTAAAATTTTCGGTATACCGGTATATACCGAAATACCAAAATATTTTCGATATAAATCGGTATATCGAAATATTCCGGTATACCGACTTATACCGAAAATATTTCGGTATCTTGGTATACCGGTATATACCATTTTGGTAATTTAATATTAAATGTATTTTTATTAAAATTATACCTCAATTATCTCAGTATAGACCGGTATATGGGTGGTATACTGACATAGTCGATATTTAGGTATGGATCGATATATATCGAGATATCGATACGGTACGGCATACCGAAATTTTCGGTACGGTATGCGGTATGCATTTTTGGTATACCAAAAAAAATTCGGTATGGTATCGGTATGCAAAAATGCATACCGAAAAATTTGGTACGGTATACGGTATGGGTGATACGGTACGGTATGTCACCCCTACATATGTTGATGTGTCTATTTTATTTTATTATAATGAAATCATACTTTGAAATTTCTGATTAGTGGATACTAATATTTAAAAATTAAATTGAAAATCATCAAAATTGAATATAAAAATAAAGGAAAACTATTTTTACTAGTAATTTTTAATATTTTGTGAAAATTCAAATTAACTCTCCTACTTTAAAAAAAATCTAATTTCAAATTTCATCCACAAGAAAAAAAATTAAAATTTAAAATTCTATTATAAATTTAAAATATCCTAATTTTTTATGTTAATTAAATAAGTCTAAACAAAAATTTAAAAATAATTAAATCTACTTTTTAAAAAAAAAAAGTAAAAGTTCCAAAAAATAAATAATTATAAAAAGCTAATTTAAAATAATGAGTAACAGTAACGTTTTTATAAATTAAAATTCTTTAAAAAAAGATATTGTATATTATTTTACGTGAGTGAAAATGAATTTAAATAAATGATTTGATTTGATATTAGGCTAATTTTGTATTAAAAAATTAAGTTATATAGATATTTTATTATTGATTTTTTTTTTTACAAATATGTCATTGTAAAAATTTAATATATCTAATTTGATTGTATCGTAAATATTATTAAATATTTTTATACATACTCCAAATTAAATCAGTTTGTGTTATATTAATTATTTTTAAAATTTTCTATTTACCTTTAAATTAGCCATTATAATTATTTATTGAGAAATTGGCTCTCAACTACACACTATTTAACATTTTCACCCTCAACCCAATACATTGTTTTTTTTACTGGTGGCCCAAGTCTCTGCCTATATAGGTTAAGCAAGATACATCAGACCACCCCACCCTGTCTGATTGCTAAGACATCTAAGCCTATTATATAGGACATCATACCACCCCACCCTATTAAATCATACATGTATCATCAGACCTCTAATTGTATATGACATTTTTTTTTCTTTCTCTAAAAAATTAATTTTGACGTTTGCATGGAAAGGCGCAAACAAATTTTGCCAACTACAAAATCTTTGAAGGGGAAATGCATTTATTTTGGTTATCACACATATATTAAAATATTTTGGCAAAATAGAAAATTAAAAAAAAAAAAGTTCAGACGAAAATTAAAATAAAAAAAAATGAAATATTCCAAGTTCAAAAAAAAAAGTAAAAGTTCAGACGTTGTAACTACAGTTCAAACTCATTTTCTATTAAAGTTCAATTATAATTTATTCCATCAACTCTCATTTCTCTCTCCTCTCTCCTCTCTCATATGTCAACTCACCCACATTCCACTTTTCTCTCCTTAATTTCGGTACCTTTCTCTCTCTCTCATCTCTCCATTTTTTTTCTCTATCTTCTCTCTCACATGTCAACTCACCCACATTAATTTCGTTACTTTCTCTCTCTCTCATCTCTCAACTTTTTTTCTCAATCTTCTTTCTCCTTTCTTCTCTCTCCACTCTTTTTTTTTTGTAGTACTAAACTAGTCTAATCAATTAATGTCAATGAATTCAAATTGTTGAATGTTATTTCCTGAGGCCCAATCGTTCAAATGTGTGAAGTATTTTTATTTGTATTTTGTTTTAGCCTTGTTTATATTTTTAGATGTACTAATTATTTTATTAAAATGTATATAATAAAAGATTTATTAAGTGGTACAGTAAAATTAATTTATAAAAAATATATCCAGAGGAATAATAAAATTATTTTTTGATGTATTGTACATATTTAATAATAATACATTATTTTTATATTCAATATACGTAATAGGGCTAATTTAAACATAATAATCAAAATTGGACTTGCCTTTGTTTTCATAATAATCAAAATTGGACAGACCTAATTTAAGCATAATAATCAAAATTGGAATTGCAGAGCTGTCCATTGATTGGACTTGATTGGACTTGCCTTTGTTTTCTTCCTCCCTCCCTCTTCATATTTCTCTTTCATATGCCATTTTACTTTTCTACCCCTCTGCAATTTTTTTGTCTAACTTTAATTTATAAATTATAATTATTATATTAAAATATATTTAATTTTCAATTATATTATTAATTATAAAAAGCAAAATATTCATAAGTTCAAAAAAAAATGTAAAAGTTCAAACGTTTGTAATCGTAGTTCAAATTAAATAATTGATAAGTTCAAATGTTAGTTATTTTTTAATTTAGATTTTTTTAAGCAATTTTTACGAAATATTCATAAATTTTAAAAATAAAAATTCAAATTTATAAACAATTGCTATCCTCGGAAACATGCATCTGCTCACCCCATCACCAAATTTAAATTTATCTCTCTCCATGTATTTTACCCTGTGCAATCTAATGTACTGTAACAACATTCAGACATACATGTTTGTAATTGGCAAAAGAAACGATGCACGATCTGAGTTCTAAACAAAACGAAATTATATTTGATTAATAATGGTAATTAAAGTAAAAAAAAGCAGAAATTAAATCTAAGAAATCCCAATTTTCTGTTTCTTTTTTTTTTTCACTGAAAAAAAAATTATTTTTAGTGAGAAATATCAAGAAGATGAAGATCCATTAGTTTCCAGGAAGATGAAGAGCAGAACCTCCAACCTCCTTCAGCAAAACATTCTACAAAATTGAGGCCCAAAAACACCAGAAGAGAGACGGTTACCGGCGGAATTCATTCTCCGGCGAGATGGAGAGTCTCAAGCAAAGCCTTCTTCGAAGCTCCAAGCCACAGCCAACTCTTCGTACAGCAACTCCTTCACGCCGGAATTAATGGCCGATGCTCAACCGCCACCGGAAATTGCAGCTGAACCATCACCCACAATGGAGAAGACCACAGAAATTGTCGTCGATGTTCAAGCGTTTAAGCTAACCCCCAACGACGGAAAAACCTCTGCCTGGCGGTGGACGGCGGACTGGTCATCTTATCCCCCACGCTCCCAGCCACCGCCGCCGTTTTCTTCCCATCCCTCTTTCCTTCAAGCCACCGCCAAGCTCTGATTTCTTCCTCGGCTTCTTCCTCGCAGAGCTCAAGCCACCATGGAATTTCTGAAGCGAGCCAGAGAACTGTGTGGACTTGGGGCCGAGAAAGGTGCTGTGAGATATGAGAGAGAGGACCGGAGTCGGAGTCGGCCGGCGCCATCTGAGCGACGGTAGAGAGTGAGATGGGAATGGGAAAGAGAGAGAATGAGGACTGAGGGGTTATGGAAAGGGGATATATATTTAATAGGTTGAATAGAGAGGAGAGAGATAAAATGGTGTCAGATGGGTGGGTTAGGTTTGAGTTACCCAAGCTTTTTCAGGTATATGAGTCATTAGTAGGTGTTTTTTGTACTATTTGTACTGGGGAGGAAATTTTTTTTTATTGGGCTCAAAGAAAAATCACTAGGAGAATTGTACTCAATAGTAAAGAACCCTTATTTATTTTTTGAATTTTTACTTATTTTTTAAAAATTTAATTTAATTATTTTATTTAGATTTCATTAATGAATTTTTTTTTTCTTGTGAGTGATTTTGAAATTAGATTTTTTTAATAGGAGAGTGAATTTGAATTCCCAAATATTGAAAAGTATTAATGATTTTTTTCTAAAAAAATGTATGTTCAATTTAAATGGTCAAATATTAGTGTCTACCAATCAGAGACTTCAAAGTATGATTTTATCATAATAAAATAAAATGAAATTGACACGTCGCATATTACTTGTTAAGTGACCTGTAGCAGCAGGTCACAAGACAAAAAAATCAAATTTTTTTTAAGTTACAGGACTAAATTCAAAAGATAAGATGACAAAAATTAAAATCAACAACTTAAAGAATATAAAAAATAGTTTTTCTCTTTAAATGACATTAAGAATTAGGATAAATATTCTCTTTGTTTCAAAATAACTAGAAATCGTTTCAGAGATTTTATTTTAATTTAAAAATTATTAAATTTTGACATATATATTCTATATATGTATATATATAAAGAGTAAATTTTTTGTGCACCATGCAATTCAAGTTATTTTTAAAAGGTTACATCATTTATTACTGAAAAATTACATCATTAAAGATACAATTTTCAGTAATAATATATGTGACTTTTCAATATTATTTTGTGTAACATTTTAAAAATGAATTTGACCTGCATGATGCACCAAGTGCATACAAGACTAAGACATTTTTATAATTATGATACTGATTATATATAACAGCTATACAAATTCATGTGAACTCAGGTTTCAAGAGACTACTCATTTTTTAAAAATATTCCTACATTCGAATAATATGTACAAGATCTATAATATTTTAATAATTTTAAATTAAGATTTTGAGCAAATTAAAAAATATGTAAAAATATAGCTACAACAATACTTATTTGGCAAAGTTTTGTACGAAAATAGTTCATGATAAGTTTATTATGAATCAATTTTAAAGTATAAAATATTTAATCAGGTGTATGAAAAATTTCAACTTTAAAATACATGATACATATTTTACTAAATATTTAATACTTTAAAATAATTTAATAATAAACTTATCATAAACTATATTCACGACACTTATTTTAAAATATAACCCTGCCCAATCCCCTCTTCTTTCGTGAAAGTCTCAACTTTCATCCCCCCTACCCACCCCACCCCACCCCCTATTTACAAAAAGTTTCCGCCCCCAACCATTTCCACATGTTTTTCTTTCCCGACAAATTGAGAAAAAAAACAGTATATAGATTCACATATTTTTGTAAATAAAAAGAATTAAGAAAGTCAGAGATGGTTCTTCTTTTCAACTCCTACAATTAACGATGAATTTGTTCAGATTTGAATTTCCTTTTTAAATTTTTTTATTTAGCTTAAAAATGGTGATTTTGTAATTTTTCTAAAGGAACATTTATTTCAAATTCTTTAATGGTAACGAGAATAAAATTTTATTTTCCTTTTTTATCCTTACATATGTTGAATGAAAGTTCGTATTCATGGTAATTACATCATTAATGTTAGAGGTGTAAATGAGTCGAGTCGAGACGAGTAGTGCTAAGCTCGAACTCGACTCGAAAGCAATACTCGAAGCTTGAAACTCGATTCGAACTCGATCGAGTTTGATTTTTTTAGCTCGAGCTCGACTCGGCTAAGAACTCGACAAATTCGAGCTCGATAACTTTATTTATATATAAAAAATTAATGAAAATATTAAATATTGTTTAAGCTCGATTAGGCTCTCGAGCCTCTCGAGCCGAGTATTTATAAACTCGAACTCGAGAACTACTCGAGTAGCTCGAGCTCGACTCGATATGGTTCGAGTCGATTTCGATCTTTTTACGAGTAGATTGCGAGTCGGCTTGACTCATTTGCACCCCTAATTAGTGTTATGCTCCAATTTTAGAATAAATTGACAAAAAGAAAAGTTGTTGATTGTGGTACGAAGGATTGATTGAGAAAAATGATTATAGGGTGAGATGAAGGTAATGATTACCTTATTTAGGAGGAAAATCAATATTGTGTACCTCATTTATTCTCATTACCTACTATAATTTCTATATATTAATCCTCACCCATCACCATTAAAAAAAATTCATACCAAGTGCCCCATAAATATTTTATTTTACTTTAAATAAAGCAAAGAGACTATTCTTACTTTCGATTCATGCAATTGATGATGCATTTGTTCTGATTTGGGATTTTTTTTCAAAATATTTTATTTTGCTTATGATTTTGTAATTTTTCGAATTATTTTATTTTGCTTTAAAAGTGGTGAATTTGTAATTTTCCAAAAATGTTAGTAACATTTTGATTCTTGAAGCATATGCATCAATAAATATTTTCGGTAACTTTAAGATATGTATTTTGATTCAATTATTTATTGATGTTAAATTTAATTTCAAATTAATAATTTTAGTTTTTTTCCTAAATTTTTTTTATATAATTACTGATGTGGATTTTTTAAAGAATTATTTAAAGGAAAATTTTATAAAAAAAATATAACCGTATACTCCATATCAATAACTAGTTGAAAAAACACAAATTCGACCAGGGCGTAACAGGCATGTGATGCAAAATGATGCCTTTTTTATTTTTCGGCAAAGCTATGACAAAAATTCGACAATTAAATAAATTATGAAATATAATTAAAACTATTAGATTTTCTTTAAAAAATCTAATTCTAAATAAATTACGAGACAAGAAAAATCTCCCCAATTTTATTCTTGAATTGTCTAAAGTCATTTTTCTGCAATAACTTGATGATTCGATACCTACTTTACAAAATAGTAAAAATTAATTGGCCGTTTGGGTGAAATAATGAAGATGGAGTTGGAAATAAATTCATTTATATTAATAGTGTGTAATATTAATTATTATACATAATTATTAAAAATAAAAAATATATAAAATAATTACTGATCTTTTAATAATATATTTTAAAAGTTTCATGTCAAAATTATATGAAGTGTCTCCTAAATATTATAATTTGTCCTTTTATAAATACAACATTTTTGTTTCATGTGAATAAAATCATATAATGGAAAATAAAATCAAAGAAAGACTTCCAACACGTGGGAGGTTTACAATTCCATTGAGCATATGTAATACACGTGGCCACGTGGGAGGTCTTGGAATTGCGTACAGATTGAGATGAGATTTTTTTCCTATAACGACAAAAAGTTGAAATGATTTTGATTTTACATGATTATAGAAAATAATAATTTAATTGACACTTTCTTTATCTGATTTTTTTTATAAAATTAAAACTATAAAATTTTGATATATCTACCGTTCAATAAAAGATGAAAGAAAAGGCCGTGTCCTGTGTGAGAATATTTTTTAAAAAAAACACTGCCCCTACCGCCCCAAAATAATTTTTTACATTTTTTATTTTGAAATATCTTAATTTTTTATATTTAAAAAAAAATTATATTAACAAAATTAATTATATATTTTATTATTTAATTTCATATTCCAATTTTTATTAATCTTGTATCATATATATTTTTAAAAATAAGGTGAGAAGGAGAGAATATAATTTTTGAAAGAGTATGTCTCTTGTGAACTCGAGTTCACATGAATTTGTATCATTGTTATTCATATATACTATCATTGTATAAAAATATACTTAATTTTTTAACAGTGATAGTATATATGCATAATAGTGATAGTGAATACACATAACAAAGATAGTGTATATACATAACGGTGATATTTGATAAACCCATCCCGAGTTCACCGTAAACTCGAATTCATATAAGTTTTTTTCTTTTTAAAATATATATGTGTTGCTCAAATCCCACTCTTTATGAATCGTTTTTTTTTTTTTTTTTTGGGAAAATAATAAGACAATACTTCAACACACTCTTTATGAATCGTTCTTTTTTTCTTTTTTTTTTTTGGAAAATAATAAGACAATACTTCAATACACTCTTCATGAATCGTTCTTTTTTTTTTTTTTTTTTGGAAAATAATAAGACAATACTTCAACACACTCTTTATGAATCGTTCTTTTTTTCTTTTTTTTTTTTGGAAAATAATAAGACAATACTTCAATACACTCTTCATGAATCGTTCTTTTTTTTTTTTTTTAATAATAAGACAATACTTCAACACACGCCTCCAAAATAAGGTATAAAAACTTAGATTCGTGATTCTGCGTTAGATTTAGAAAAGAAAAACTTGTTAATACATAAATACACCAATTACAATCTAGTTTAACATTCTCGCATAAATCTTCCTTGAATACAAATATAAAATTCTTTTGAAAGAAATGTTGGGATAAATGGTTTTAGAATGCCAATATGATGTATTCCTCTTATCACAATTGAAATGTCATTTTGAGTTGCATAATACACACTTTCATTAAAAAAATGTCTCACACAAATTTACACATTATTAAAAAAAAAAAATTTAGACATTCACAGATCTATACACATATTTATCTATATGTCACTACTTTATATATAATACATATTTTAAAAAAAATGTGTCATCCAGAAGGGTGCAAATCCCTATGGGACGGAGGGTGTATTTATCATTAAGGAAATGAGTTATGATTTATAAAAGGGAAATGAAAACAAGCAAGGGCTAGTTTCATTTATTAGGTTATTGTGGATAGAATCAAAATGCAATATTAATTATACATCATCTGTAATGTTGGTAGAAGCAGGTAGCAGAAAAGAAGATGGCTTGTCAGCCTCCAATTTTGGTAAAGAGTTGGTAAAACAAGCATGCATCTTTTTCATACCAAAACCTCATTTGAACCATCATTGTTTGGTCACAACTAGACGTAGATTGCCAGAAATTCTCGCAACGAAACGCTGACAAGTTGTCACGATTCCTCACATCACATCATTCAAGAGACCACTTGCTTGAATCTTCACTCCGCCTCGTCTTGAATCTTAATCAATACCATGATGCAGATCATTCAACAATTAGTCTGTGTATGGATGAGCGATTAGCCAACTGATTATGGGGAAAAAATGTTAGCCTAAAAAGAAGAGGTAAGCAACATGCTATCCCAACGAATCGTGCACCATATAGGCATATATAGTTCACAAGATGAACAAATAGAGCATGCTTCAGACAGAATGTAACAAGGAACATCAGATACAATTTGTCTAGTAACACAATCCAGCTATAGTTTATTTCAGATCTTATAAGAATGCAAGTAGCTAATTTTTAGGATGAATCTTAAATTCAGTCTATAAAAGAGGTGAATCTCTTACAAGTGGCAATAATGATAGTCTGCAGGCCATCAGGTCCCTCAGAATAGGAGCTGCCTACTTTTCAGTATTCACCACATTGGACGGACAGAATTCAATCATTTGCATCCCCCTTCCAGCAACTGCAATCTGATAATGATTTCTGAATTCACAAAATCAATCAGGTACAGTTAATAAAACTATCTATATGGAATTGAAACAGCTTGGTACGAATAACTCGTACAAAGACTGAAATCTGATATAGGAGGGGGGGGGGGGGGGATTGAAATTATCATTAGTAAGTTACCTGCCACAGGTTTTAACATCTAATGCTTCTGGCTCAGGAACACTAATAATTAAATGTGCACGCTCAGTAAGTCTATCTTGACTAATGTTCCAACACCTGATACGCTGATCAAGACCGACAGAAAAAACCCAAATTCCATCTGTCCATACACCTAGATAAGAAAACACAATAAGTACTCTTCAGCATCAAACAGATATCCTTTAATACAAACATTTAATGAAAATTATTTATTACAATATGTATGACATCAACCAAATTAAACTATCACAATGTATCAATCACGAGCAACTGAATTTTGTGCCCAATTAATGAGGAAACACAGACAAGAACTTTGAAAAAAAATCCCTTATACCTTTGACAGCAGAGTTGTGAGCTGAGGCAATCTTATCTAGATGTAAAACTTGCATCTGATGGTTTTGGATGAGAAAATGGTGACTGGAATTGTTCATAGCAACCGGCATAGTGGTGCAATGAATTTTGCCATTCAAATTCTGAGCTCTCATAGGATTTATTTCCAAATCAAATCTTAGACAATTAATTGCCTGATCATCACCCCCACTTACAACATAGAATGAGGACATAGGGTCTGGAAGACTATAATCTTTAATATCAGAGACGCAAAGGCAATTGACCCCAGACTGATGCACTTTATCCAAGACCTTCGTAGCCATTAATAAAGTTACTTTTGGTGACAAATAATCTTTTTTCCTTCCAGAAACAAACAATGCCTGATTACCAACTTGCGAAGGAACATGAACATTGCTTTGTTCAGAAATAGATGATTCAGATGTTCCATGGACATGATTTTCCATACCATTGCCAGGTTTTGTGCATCCATCAGAGGCAAATTGAATGTTAGCTGTTTTTCTCAAAGTGTGGTGTTCTGGTTTCTTATTTGCAATATGATTGTCAATGGACCGCCACCTTCTACCCCCTTGACTTCCTCTACCAGTACGTGGTCGTTTCTGGAATTCCATGCAGTTATCTAGTTCAAGACCCGATACTTGTCTCATAAAGTTTTCAACACAATCAGTCAAATCCCATAAAGCAATACTTCCATCAGTAGATCCAGTAATTGCCAAATACAGATTTCCAATTTGCATGTTCCCTGAAAGCAGCTTTGAAGAACTTAAAACATTAAGAAAAATTTGTAATAAGAAAACCTGAGAATCTCCAAGGATTTAAAAAAATTCAGGGAACAATGCAAAAATATGACCACAGTGTCCACTAGAAATAATTTCCATATTACGGATATTTAGACAATCTGGGTAGACCTGGTCATCAAATCCAATTTGTCATTAATTAAGTTAATAATACTAAATCTTGAAGTCCCAGATGGTAGTCTTCAGTTTCTTGACAACACCACCCTATCATTTGCATGTTTCATTTTATGAAAGCATATCAAATGGCAATCTGCATTTTCAAAGCCCATGCCCCCAATTTCTTCTTAAACAAAGCCTGGTTTTTAGGAGTATGCGCTGTGTTTTCAAAATATTATTTTGAATTTGGAAACAAGTTAACAAAGACGGTTCTCAAAAATAAAATGTCAAAGCAACCAATCAAGTATCAACTCATTCCAGCTTCTCAAATGACATGGAAAAGTCAAAAGAGCACTTTTATACACAAAATTTGTCAAAAGCATCTCAAAACAAATTTGTCAAATTGCTTGCTATCAAGGTAACATTATAATCTGAAGTCCTCTATTTTAATTAGATCAGTTTATGGTTAACCGACCTTTTGGAATGACAATATGCTGCAGAGCTAGCACAGGCGATGATAAGTTATCCAAAGAGGCAACATCAAACCTGCCAAGAAGTTGAGACAGAAAAGATCAGCAAGGAAAAAGAGTAGCAAAATATTATCCGGCCTCAGCAATGATAGAAGGGAAAGACAAATGCTATTTCAGGAAAGAAGTTGAGGTCATTTCTACAGCAATGTAAAACATACCAAATTTGAAAAGGTAACACAAGAGCCCTCAACATTACTGTAGCATCTGAACAAGCAATAATAACAAAACAGATTGAAATCCTGCAGAAGAAACACTTTTAATAGTTAGTAACGAGAACTAAGAGCGACGAATCAAGAAATGAGATAATTAACATTGAAAACTACTGGAGCAATTATGAACAGACTTGGATCCATCCTCTTTAACAAGAAAAGCAGTAACATCTAGGTATCTCCAGTCATTTTCAAGATGATCTTCAGGGCAGGGGCTTGCTTCCATTGTCCCATACTTTGGACATACTGATTCAATAGGAATAGCATCAGGTGTAGTACTGATAATATCTCCAGTTGTTTTATGAACTTCCTTCGTGCTTTGTCTTTTCATGTGACTAGGGTGTCTGAATGGCATATCAGTGGAGAGCCACTGGAAAGATAATGAAGACACGGGAGCTGCTGATAAATTTGTTAAGTGATTTTCATTCTTCTTCTCCATGTCATTGCACATAGTGCTTTCCCTCTTGTTGTTCATTGTTACTATCTGTTTCCATGCAGTCACAACCCTTTTAGCACCAACAGATATTAAAATAGAAGGATCTTTATCTTCTGATGTTCCTTTTTTTCCACAAAATATATTAGAATGGCCAATGGAATCAGGTATGAATACATGCATCTTTGACACAAAGCATACTGATCGTACAGCTGACCCACCAACATGTTCCCCAAGATGCTGGGAAGACGACCAGTTCTCCATGCCTAGTTCATACCTGTAAAGTTTTAACAATTTATACTAAAATTAGGAATCATTGAAGTATTAAAGCTCATTCTCTGAGATTATATTAGATACTTTTTACCCAACAAATGAGAGAAGCAAAATACCTAGTCAATCGCACAGTTCCATCTTCACAACCAGTTGCAACCCAAAGAGATTCAATAGCCAATCCAAGATTTTCATCTGAACTACACAATGAATGTCCGGAAATAAAGCACAACGAGTGGATCTCCTTTCCATGAAACTGCAAATGGAGATTCTGTGGATATATCTTCCTATCTTTATCAGGCATCCAGTGGCGGTGAATATATATGACATCATCCTGTCAGCACAGTGAAATTGCATGTTATGTATCTGAGAGTGATAAACACTTAACATGTTTAAATTCAGTGTAACAAACATCAAATCAATACCAATGTTTGCATCTTAAGTCGGTAAGTCCAACTAATTGGTATAAGATTTTATAAAGATTGTTTTTTCTTAACTGGTTTATGCAAATGAATACCAAGTACAGGTCTTAGCCAAAAAGTGTCGCATGTAAAATATCAGATATCATTTCTAAAGATGGAAATTGCAAGTTCCTCGGTGATGCAGCATATCTGTTAACAGTATGGAGTCAGGTACTTCGTAAACTCTGACTCCCAAGTCCCAACTAATTAGATATAGATAGCTCACTTTCTTTAAGTGACTGATAACTAGCAACTGGATATTGTCCCCATACAAGAATATTTTCAGTTAAGCAATAAGAAATTTTCTATCCAAGAGAAAGCTGAAGAGATCTAAATGTGATATTTGAAGTTAGTCAATTAGGTAAAACTTCAAGAGATACCTTAACAAAAGAAAAGCAGTTCATCTTCTCTGGCTGGTGACCAAGATAATATGAATGAGGGCGCCGCCAACCACCACATGTAATTTGCAATACCTTTTTTATGAAAATTGACAATAACATCACGTGAGTATTCTACAGTTGCAGTAAAATATATTGATGAGCACTTTCTGCAATTGAAGTTAATCTCCCAGACTTGTGGGGGCCATAGAAAATATTTAAACCAATGTTTCACGTTTATTACTATCAATCAAATAAAGAGTCATAAGGAAATTCAATTTTTATTTGTCTTTCTATTATGCACTTCCAAGTAATTTTTATGCAAAAACTGAAAACTGACTGAAGCGAGTGGATATTGGCTTTGGACATTTCGTACACAAAGATTTCACTTATTGATATTCTGGTCGTAGTTTTAATTGAAATGGCAGATGGAAGCTATGTAAGGAAAATGGGCAACGCAAACTTCATGATGTCGTACAGTATGAAGAATTCAAATTGGCGGAAATGATGGATTTCAACATAGAAGGCTGCAGATTCAAATTCCAACCAAGTCAACTGCACTCTGTTCATGTCCAGCTTAATGGGCTGCCAAATGTATACCCAAAATCAAAAGGAGTACTGGCAGGCTAAAGCCAGAAATTTCCCACCATATTTGGTATGTATCACTCATACCTGCCCACCTGTCATTTGTTCACACATTTCTATAAATGTGGACAGTCAAAAAGGATTCTGAACTATAGAATGACGGAATGAGAATGAGATATAGGGTAGCACATTCAAACAGACATAGAAAATTATAAAACGGGCAACACCGAATACATCTTCTTTTATACAGGGTATTGGTTTTCAAATTTGATGAAAATTTGATGGAGTCAATGGTTGTTCTTAGCAATTTCAGATACTTATTCAACAAACAAAAAATATTGGAGCTTGAAACCTCCAGAAAGACAGGGAGGTTAACATTTGTGTTTCGCAAATTTTTTTTTTTTTTGCACTCAAGCATGTGTTGTGTCACTTGTGTGTGTGAGCATGAGAAAGAGAGAGAGCATACCTTTGTCCCTGTGGTTAAATTCCAAATAATAAAATTTGACGATGCAAAACCAACTACATAGTTTCCAACAGCAGAATCATTAGAATGCTCAGTGTTAAAGGTAGACCGGATTGTGCTTAATTCTTTAACTTGCTTCATCCCTATAAATTCCAAATCATGCAGATCCCTATCTTGCTGCAAGTAGCATATGCATCCATCTGCTCCTGTCTGTTGGCCCGCCCGCTCCCCCCCCCCGGGGTGGGTGGGTTGGTCAGATTACCAAACTACAATATCAGGTCACTGCATGCTAACAATGGAAAGGAGACTTTGCATAGTATTTTGATGATTTACAATCATACTATTCTAACGAATATGGATGTTTCCATTTTTATTTGTTATTTCAGCATTACTGAAGATGTGTTAGGATACAGAATTGTGTGATTCAAAATCAGTACTTTCAACATACCGAGTGTATCTCAACTTTATCAGAAGACAGCCTTGAAATAGAAACACTGTTGACAGTCGATACTCCATGAGCACCTTTGAAATAATTTACTGGAGATGGCGTCACTTCTGCAGTAACAGAAGTATTGCACAGTAGACATCTAGGCAAGGAAAAGAGTAGCATATTCCCACGAATATCTCCACACACTAGCAACTGTACAGAATAGCAATTTCTAGTCATGTGGCGGTTTATCTCCACAAGATACTCATAATCTTCTTAGGATTTTACTGTGGCATCATGTCATGTACTTCAATACCACAATTAGTAAATGAATTTGGGGGAGGGGGAATGGATCAGAGCGCAATAGTCCAAACAGCAGCAAAACAAGGAGAGGTAATATAGCCATATAGGCATTTACCTCTTCATCAAATGATGCATCCAGACACATTATTCTCAGTCCAAAGCATGAAGCATACTCCGCAATTAAGAATGCTTCGTAATTTCCTCTGCCAGCTATAGATGAAGAGGGCAAATTGTGGAATAGCTTCCATAGCTTCAATCTGCCACCAGGATCAGCAGTGAAGATAAACCTGCATACAGGAATTAACAGATAAAGGGTAAAGATGTTTTATTTCATTTTCAATTGAGTTGTACACATATAATGAATATGATGTTCTTTTAGCAGTAGAGCCACGATTCGTAAAACAGTAAGATCACAATATACAAATAGCTTTAAAGAATCTATCTTATTCTAGCTATACTTACAGTCACTTTGACATATTGTAAGTGGGATCTAATGGATAATTGGATATTATCCTTGAAATAATTACATGCAACTATTTTAGTGTCTTAATGTAGAATGAACCCACTTAGTCAGCAACCAGCTAAAAAACAAAAACATAAACGTTTGTCACAGTTGTAAAAAAATCTTATTACTAGGATGACATTGGAAAATCACCACAAATATAGGTAATTGACAGGTAATGTTGCTTTAAACAGAACTGCCCATACCTAGTTTCTAGTGATTTGCACCAATAAGTGCCTAAGACATGCCTCTCTTTTTCAGCTGACCAAGTAAGAGTGAATTCAACTTTCGTAGTCAAACAAGTTCTAACCACTAGGACAATCGTTATTCTCCCTTTACCATCTCCAAGAGCAACCCAGTCTTCAAATCCACCTGAGAGGTCAGAACAATTTGACATTAAGTCCATACAGATGATGGGTGCTTCCTCACTGATGCGAGCAAGTTCAGTCCATTTAACAGCATCTTTATTTAATAGACTAGCATGGTATAGATATCCATTGTTGGTAGCCACATAAAGCGAGTCTTCATGTGAGAAGTTTAAACAGCGGACATATTCACTTTTGCTGCATAAGTATTTAAGAAGTCAGTAACTTTGGTTCAACATGACATAACAGAAAAGCAAGATAAAGGAAACAAATTAGAAGTAAACTGAGACAATACTTTATGAAGTTCCAAATGTACAGAAAAAAGACATGCAACAAAAAGAATTACAGTAGTTTCAGCCTTTTTAGTATTTTGATTGTGTTTGAGAGCTTGAATGCAACTATGCAAGAAGACTATGCGTAAAAGCAAAGATACCTGTCCATGGGCCCATCATTCCCTGACAAGTTGGGTATCTTAAGTGCAAAGACTTCTTTTCTGTCACTGCTATCCTCTGATGCATTTGGGTTTTCTAATCCTTTAGCAGATGTACGAAGCTGGTGAACCTTTATCGCAGAATCAAAACCTGCAGTGACAAGAAGCGAAGAGCTGGGATCATACAAACATCGCCAGACTCCTCTACCACTGCAGAAGAATAATAGTCAAGATTTAAGCGTGAGATTAACTAATGAGGTATTAATTGGCCATGCACAAAGGGATTTTTAACTAGATCATAAGGGAAAAGTTAAAGCAAGACACTGAGGGATGAAATACAAGTTCAAAAATAAAGTTCTCATTTCAGAATGTTTACAGGCTTACTTTGTCAACTGGAACATCAGCAAAGAAAAAACAAGTAGAAGAAACCCATGAATATGGATCTCCAATAGCCATATCTTGGTATATTTTGAAACTTACATGTGCTCCTTAATCTGATAAAGTTCTCTACCATCATGATCCCAAACACGGGATGTACAGTCCTCACCAGCTGTGATTATTAACTGAACAATTTTATAACCCATGGAAATAGGTCAAAAACAGAATAGCAATCTTTCCATATGTGCGAAGCATAACAATTTGTAATCTTTAAATTGAATGGTATAGGATAGCAAGAAACAGTTTCGACATGAAGTTATCACAGACAGTATGGCAATCAGACACCAATCAGGCTACCAGCCCAGACTTGCTATCTGAGATAACTTAACATGATGGCATCCATGAATATATTTCAAAGTCTATATTGGGAAAATCCAAATACCAAAATAGGTTATTGCTAGGAAACAAACGTCAAAATCTCTTAAAGAAAGTACTTTTCAGATCATTTTAAAATTACTAGATAGAACAGACTCAAAAGGAGTGAATTAGCTGATTGCATATCTAGTAAACCCACACACAAGTTTCCTGAATTTAGAATACACGGACACTGCAAAAAAGGATCCAAAATTAGGATATAGGGGTGGGAAATGCCTATATGTACTCCCTCTATCCACCAAAAGTAAGCTCCTTCTGTTTTTTACAATAATTTTTTCTTTTACTTTATCATTCAACCATCGCTTAATTATTTCACATGTCGTTGACTTACTCACAAACAACCACTTAATTCATAAATGGATCATACAATACCCCAAATATCCTTACTTTATCTACTTTTTTTACTTTTGTTTAAAACATGTCCAAAACCAATGTGCATACTTTTGGTGAATGGAGGAAGTATATACATACATATATAAATTATTAATATATTTTTCCAACGAAGGATTCCCACACCAACAATGAATCCCATGTCACATCGGTGCCCCTCCAGTTTTGAGGAGTCCGAGCAACATAGGTCAGGCTTCTTTCAGACAAGCAACATTATTTGACTCGCCTTTATAAATTATGCATAGTATAAACACAATCAAATCCAAAGATTTAGTGCATTTAGGAGAAATCAAGTGAAAGCCACCCATATGATAAAATTAATTTAATGTTCACAGCAGTCTAAGAGAAAAGGAAAATCTTGGAGAAGGAGCGGAGAATGGGGATTCATTTAGCTTAACAAAAGCTTATTCTCAAAACAAAATGTTCAAGTTTTAATACTAACTCTGTCCTGACTCCTGATACATGTCTATCAACTTACATATAAAATGACAATAAAGATCATGAATAGCTTACAGAATCAAATATACAGCAATCCCAAATTCTAGCATTGTGTCCAAATAGAACATGACCCGCTAAGTGATTGACCTCATCCTGCACAGCATTGCATGAAATTCCTTTCTCAGCCAGAATTTCCCAAATGCGAGCACTGAACTAATCACAAAGTGGCATACCATAAAGAGTTACTGCACGAGTAATTTTAGGCTAGGCTGCCTAGTAAGATAGTAAGATTAGAAATATGCTCTCTACCTGCGGTCATCAGAAACCGAAAGAAGTTTCATTCCATTAGCGAACCATGCGATACGGAAGATTGAACCTTCATGCCCTACAAGCCTACTTATAAGAGCATCCCTGTACTTGGGACCAGAAAAAAAGAAGTCCTGATCTCTGATTAGCTGTACATGGTCTTCTGCACGATCTACAAGAATTGTAGCATGGTTCTGAAGAACCATTTTCCAAACAACTACCTGCCAAAAAATCGAACGGGTGTCCAGTTTCATCAATTTTTGTTTTATAAATGCAAATTCAATGAGAATACTCAATATAGAAGAGCACACACAGATCAGTGATCTCTGACACCAATGTCGTACCATATTGATATGCAGATACACTGCCTGTGGAATGAGAACAATATTCAAGGGCACTCATGAATCAACACAAGTACAACAAGTGTCACCTTACCCACACAGCTCTATATAGGATTGTTTTACGCCGACATGACCTCTTAGAATCAATGTCTACTGCAATCTCTCCTTATACAGAAAGAAAGATAAGGGGGTGTTTGGTAAATGATAGAGAAATGGCAAAGGGCATGGAAATGACAGATGAGAAGAATGAAATGAAACCCAGACCCCAACTAAGTGGGAGGAATGGTGGATTCCCAAAAAGGTGAGGAATTATTATCATTTCTCGACTATACCAAACACTAGTTTTCATTTCATTCCTATACTTCACCCCCAAAGCAGTCAAGATAAATTACATGTCTACACCCCAAATTTTCAGGATTTAAATAGCAGGCCTTTTTGTTTCCATCAATTACTGAGTTAGTTTCCAATTACTCCATCTGTCCCTAAACACTCTTCATACCAAATTTTTACACACTTTTTAAGAAAAGTGAGTAATGAGTAGAGCATTAAGGATGATGTGTAAAGTTATATTATTAAAGTAATGAAATTAGTTGGATTGAGTGTAAAAGTAACGACATTTTGTGTAAATATGTGAATATTATGAGGATAAAGTTAAAATAGTTATTTCCATTTATAGGATGTGCAAAGTGTTGTGAGACAAACCGAAAGGAAAGCATGCAAAGTGTTAAGGGACGGAAGAGGAACGAAATTTATAAGTGGTATACAATTACGGTAGGGTCCCCTATAAACCGACATGAAGAGTACTGGATCAACACAAGGACATCACACATTTAGCAATAAAATATAGCAGCTAAAAGTATAATATAAGAGCAAAGAATGGTAAAAATTCACAAGTATACAGAAGAAAAGGCTTTCAATGCAAAAAAAGACTGAGTGGGTGAGCGCGTGACTGATATGAGAGGACTAGATGGAAGCTGGAAAGTACAAAATGAAGAATACAAATGTCTTTAAGTTACCTCGTTGAAGATAGTACCAGATGCAATTCGGAGAGAGTCAATGTCACTTCCAAACATCTTCATGGAGTACAATAGGCATCTCTCTACAGGTAGCAATTTGGAACAAGAGAACAGTAAATAGCAGTCAATTTCTGCTAGATAACATCATAACAGAAGGCATAATTCTAGCAGTAGCATGTTCCGTGAAAAACTAAATATCAATATTCAAAATTTTATGGAAATTTCTGATACAAAATCAGTAGCAATCACTTGCACTAGGATAAACATCAAAATGGGAACTCAGAAATAGAAAAGCTGACGGATTTGCCATATATAATTATTAATTAGACATCGTAGATAATTCAACTTGCAAAGCAGTACCTGTACGCTCTCATTCTCTAGCATTACAAACTCATCTTCAGATGCCTAGTATTACAATTCAAAGACAAAAGGATGGCGTATGAGCAACGCTAACCTGAGCTTTTAACTTGAGAATGCATATTGCATCTCAAAATATCCCAGAAGTATGCAGAATTATCACTACATCCAATGGCAAGGTAACAAGCGTCCTCACTTGCAGTTGCACCATTCTACTACGGAACAAAAGGAAAAAAGAAATTACTTAACCCCACTGCAAGCTTAATAAATCCTGAAAACCAACCCAAAATAATAGAAAATAAGTGACATTGAACGATTTTGCACCTTCAAGAAACAAACATCCAAAACCCAATGGCCAAATTTAGGCAGCGAGTGAACAAGAGTTAATTCAACATCAAGTAAAGGTTTCTGTTCGCTGTCGGGTACAATTCGCAAGCTGAAAAGTTTAACTCTCCTTTCACCATAGACAGAAACTTGGAAATCAAGAACAGAACCCGCCAACTGTTTGTGAGAATTCTTCAAAGAGATACCATGAACGCGAATCCCCTCAAAGACTTGAAACGACCTTATTATATCTCCACTCACCAAGTCATACACCAGCACCTGGGAACCAGTTCCTGGGGATGAAAACTATAAGGTTCATGTGAATCCAAATAAGTTTGCAAAACAATATAAGTGAGTATATATGTAGCAAAGAAACCAGCGAGGAGGAGAGGGAGAGAGGAGAGGTGAGCTGGAAGATGGAGGAAACAAAGGGCTGAGATCTCTCCGAGATACTGCCGCCGCCGGAGCTGCCACGGGTTTTCCACCGTCGCCTCCATTGTTATGCCGTCTGTAGAGAGAGAGAGTATAGAATTGTCTGTCTGATGAAGGTTTTGCGGTAAAGGGTTTAAATTTTTACGAGAATATATTTAAAAAAAAAAAAAAAACTTTTTGTAAATAATAAAAATAGCGATTAAAAAATAAAAATAATAAACCATGCGGTGAACGTGGATCGAACACGTGACCTTCAGATCTTCAGTCTGACGCTCTCCCAACTGAGCTATCCCCGCATTTGTCATTATGTCAACTGTTAAAGATAAGTCTTTATTTTTTTTGACAATTGCTTGTATAAGACGAGAATCATGCCAAAGTCTTATTTGTATTCATACAATTTTATCTGTGGATTGTGATTGGAAGAAAAAGTGGAGATGGGGAAGGCCAAGATCCAATCTTTCAAGGAAGAATTTTCCCTGGGTCCGTGCCTTCTCTTTTCACTTATTAGGATAAAACGCCCTCTTTCTTCTTTGATTTAATTTAATAATTTGCAGATGAAAGAGTGCAAGAATCACAAGACATCATAGCCAAGTATCCGGATCGAGTCCCTGTAAGTATTTTTTCTGTAATTTTATGATCTTTACACATGTTGGAACCTTGATTAGGTTAAGTCAATCATCTGCCACTCAGTTGATGTTGCTGCTGAGCTTATTTTGCTGTTTCCTTTCTGTTTAAAACTGAATGAAAATTTTGGAGCTGTGTTGTCTTGAACCTCCTCACCATGAAATAATTGAACCCATAAATTATATTGCTTGTGTAGGCCAATTGATCAATTGTGTGAGGAGAAGTAAAAGTCCCAACCAAACCAACACACTTTAGGAGCTGAATAGATTAGGTTTTGAGGAAAATGGGTTTCTTTTCATTCTCTCAAGGTAGGTAGAGAGAAACCTGTCTGAATAGCGTTTGTTTTGCCAAAAGAAAAGAGGGTTATTGGTTTCAAACATACAGGGGGTAGGTATGGTTATGTTTGATTCATTCAACACTCACTTAGCGTTGGTTGAAGGAATGTTGTTGGCATTGTTGTGATATTCACTCACAAAACAACTGATTTTAAGATGTTCTATCAGCCCACCAAAATTGCTTGAATACATAGGTTCAAATATTTTTATTGTCTGTGAAAGTATCTGTGGTGTTCTAAAATTTGCATAGTTGCTCCATGTTACTGGATGATCTCTTTATGCCTTCAAATGCTAGTAACCTGTTTATTAAACTCATGCCATAGAGCTTTGCCTCGTCATCATAATAACTGGTGGACTTATTGCAGGTGGTCGCTGAAAGGTATACAAAGTCTGACCTTCCTGAGATCGAGAAGAGAAAGTAAGTTACCTTTATTTCTTGTTCTCTATTGTGTTTCTGTGTAGTATTACCTGCCCATAAAGATTCCTTAAAGATGCCATTTTTATTGCAATCTTGATATGTAATGGATTTATGCCGTGATGCTGCCTGTTCTTAAGTCATGGTAAATTTTTACCTCTATCGAACATGATTACATCCTTCTCCATATATTTATACCATTTCAAAGTAAGAATAACAAGGGAGGGTGATGTTTGTTAGCCTTTTACTTGAAACAAAAAATATCCTCATAAAAATGTTACGAATGCTTCGGCAAGACACTACTATTGAAGAAGGATAAGAATCTTACACAAACTAAATCTCCACGTAATTGTTTATTTAGAATGAGCTCTACAGATTAATGTCTCAAGAATCCAGCGATATGTCGGAATTATTTCAAGTAACAAGAAATTGACTTCCTGAATTTAACAAAGAGAGAGTAAGCTGCTAAGGAATACTTCTGCACTTCATAAAATATCAGTGTCTACTTTCATGTGTATGCTGGGGTCCATCACAAGGCAATATTTCCGTTGTGAAATATTACTGTTCCCCGCTCCCCCACATATTCGTCAACAATTTGTTAGTTTATTTTTCTGCTTTCAGATTCCTGGTACCTCGCGACATGTCCGTTGGCCAATTCATCCACATCCTGAACGGAAGGCTCCATCTGGCTCCTGGGAAAGCTCTCTTTGTATTTGTGAAGGATACATTACCTCAAACAAGTAAGACTCTTATTACTCACCTCTTCATTTCTACAAATACTCTTTATCAACCGATTAATGGAGCCTGAGTGGCCATTGATACTTTCTTTCGAGCAGCAAGTTTGATCGAGACAGTGTACAATTCATTCAAGGACGAGGATGGGTTCCTTTACATGTGCTACAGCAGCGAGAAAACCTTTGGCAGTGTTCATAATCCTTTGTACCATTGACTTTCTAATGCTAATCCTGCTCGTGTGTAATTAAATGGTGTCTGTGTACATTCTTATGAATAATGTATCGTAATGCTACTGAATACTGAATTAAATGAAATTGTTTCTTCTTCACTAACATATTATTATTGAAGCATCATTTTCTGACTTCTTTTCAAAGAATTAATCTCCATTTATTGTAATAAGTGTAGAAATATTGTCCAAATTACTCATTCATCTATTAGAGAGTGTGTCCTCTCCATTTGAGGTTCCCTTCGTTTATCAAATAAACCCAACAAAATTAAAGTAAAAAATACTGGAGTTGAGCAGTTTCTGATGGAGTTTGCATTGAGAAAGAAAGACAAAAATCCATGGATTGTAATAAACGGTTCAGATTTTATAAGTATTGAGAAAATTAAGGGAGGAGAGGATCAGGTTCATGGATTGTTATAACCCATATTAGGTTGTCGGTTCATTTTCAACCTTGACAAATCTCTCTATATTCTCAACTTCCGAAGAATTAAGCAAGGCCAGAAATACTAACTCAACCCAGAAAATCAAATTAAGAAATGTCCAACCAATCTTCAAACATGATCTACTCAAATACAATCTAGGTGCTTCTTGTGTCGTTTTTCAATCGGATAAATTAAGAATTCAATGAGCATTGGCATTCGACCTTATATATTTAACACAAGCCAAGTCAAGCCCAGCTTTATCTTCTTTTCTTTTTTTTTATTATCGGTAAATATTAGTTGTTAGTAGTTAGAAGTTAGTTCATCACGTCTCCTTACATCTCAAGATATCTTCAAGCCAACCTTATATCTCCCTCCTCAAGTCCAGCTTTATCTGTATTAAACAACATCTATATACTTCTCTCGGCTCTCTATAACAAGGCAAAAAATTAAATTTATAAATATAATTTTGTATCACAAAGTGATTTATATCATAAAACTGGTTTATATAATACTTTGCCCTCTATAATTTCCCAATTTGATCAT
Organism: Prunella vulgaris; assembly: GCA_026898435.1. Lineage (NCBI taxonomy): Eukaryota > Viridiplantae > Streptophyta > Magnoliopsida > Lamiales > Lamiaceae > Prunella > Prunella vulgaris. The sequence goes on from JAPKLY010000193.1 coordinate 787,114, forward strand.
TCCCTCTATAAAAATTATATTTGTTTTTTTAGCTTTCTAAAAAAATATGTTATTTTTTTCATCACATCACTTATAACTATTATTTTAACACTTATTTTAATTAGCGTGCCCAAAAACAATGAAAATATTATATCAGAATCAAGGGAGTAGCTCTTTACTTCATCAATTGTACTACCCTTCCAAATGGAAATTCTTAGCGCACTTTTTTTTCGATCCGTCTTACAATTATTTGATCAAAAGATGGTAAATTTTTTTAACACTTATTTACAATAATGTTGCTACTAAATCACCCAAATTATTCCTAATTAAACCCAATTTATAATTATCCCAACCTAAATCATAATTAGTAAAACCATTAATTAGCCTAGTAAACACAAGAAGCGCTCTCTCTATCTTCTATCATCTGTGAAACCCTAGTTTCATGTAGAACAATTCATGTATCTGTCTTTACAAAATCTCTCAAATCGTTTAATTTCTAAAAAAAAAGTGAATTAGAAATTAGAGTTTGGGGTTAATTTATTTTAGGTCAATTAAATGATGTGGAATGCCACACGTAAAAAGAAAAAAATTACCACAACTAAAACCTATATTAGTTTGGGTCGTTGTAAGCTAAAAATTAATTCATCAATCTATTCACACTATCCCAAATCGCCCAAACTACCACCATCAACAAGAGAATAATATTTGCTAAAAATAATACTCTCCAATACTAAAATTATTTTTACTTTTTTTTTATTTGGGCATCTCAACTCTTTTTTCAAATATTTAAAAAAAAAATTAGATTTACAAAAGTCAATAAAATACATATTTTTTTATTTTACTATTTAACTTTACATTTACATACTTATTTTTTATTGATTCGTGTGCCCAAAATTACTTTTATAATTTTGGGACAGAAAGGAGTATGTTATTGAAGAGAGAGATGTTGACTAGGACCGTGATTTACATGGTTGCACAGTAATTGTTTGCAACATCTATTTAGTGAAAACAATTTAGACCATATTTATTAGCTAATTTTGGGCCATCATCGTGGGAAGGAGACAAAATAAAAATTAAAAATTGAAAATGGGAAAAGAAGTGTGTCAAAAAATAATGTATTTTATGTTAAAAAATTTATTTTAAAAATAAAAATTTACCAAAATTTATATTTTTTATTTTCTATAAATACTTAAATAGATGGCACTCTTGATATATTTTGGAGTACATTAAAATCACCTTTTTTCTATAAATCTTCTTCATCTCCCAAAAGTATTCAAACTTTCAAAATTTTCAAGATTTTGTAAGCTATTCGAAATCTTAAGAATGATTTGATTGAGCGCATTTGGCAAAAATTTAGTGATTGTAATTGAATTAAGTTTGTAATTTTCATCTTATACATTTTTAGTTTTATTTTCACATGTTTCAAATGAATCAAGTTTTATTTTTAATTTTGTGTGGTAATCTTTTTTCATGTTAATTACAAATTATTAGTAAAAAAATATGTTTATTAATTAATTTTAAAATAAAAATAATAATTGATAATATATAATAAATAAAATAAAAGAATAATAAAATGATATAATAATATTAGTTGACATAAGTTGAAGGAGTTGCTGATAAAAATTAAAAAAATAGATATATAGTAGATTGTGTAGGTGAATGAGAGAGATATAATATTTAATTGAGTAATCAGGGTTGAAGAAGTTGTTGATAACCTTGGCCTTAGACTACCCCTCGATAGTAAAATGTAACCGGTTGAGGTCATTTAAAAAAAAAAAAAATCCAGTTGCAACCAGCCGCGCTCATGACCGCCTGCCCAACGAAAACCAATTTTTAGGTTATCCAATCATAATATGGATAAAATGTATTTTGTAAATATTGTGAATAATATGCATTTAAAAAAATAAAAATTTAATTAAAATTCATATTTTTCAATTCTCTATAAAACAGACATCAAATATTGATATATTTTGAAATATAATTTGATATTATCTATTTTCTCCTCTATTTTTATCATTACATCTCTTAATTTCTACCATTGATCTAGATCATCCTAATTATTTTTCAAACTCTCAGAATTATCCAAGCTTTCAATTTTTTCTAAACTCAAAAAATTATTCAAACTATTATCAAAACTCTCAACTTTCTCCAAATTTAAATCAAGTTTCTATCTCTTAGCATATGCAACCACCACAAAATATATCCCGAAATTTATTACAATATGTTCAACAACGAAACACAAAAGTTTGGAGTGTCAAAGAAGATGTTTTTCTAATATATGATAATTAGTTTATGTATATTTTTTACACATTTTAAATATACCAAATATTAAATTAAAATTATGTATAATTAATAAATAATTATTATTATTTTAGGTTGAGTAGAATTGTGAATGTGAGTATAAAAAAAAATAGATTGAATTATGGGTTGCATATTTGAAGGATAGGAAAATTAATATTTTATTTTAAATTAGGTTGAGTTGGGTTGGGTTATGAATGGAGCTAGTCTTAAATATTCTAGGGTTACTTACAATATGGTTCAGAAAAATTATTATATTTATAAATTGGTTCAAAAAAATTTGTATGGTAGTATACTTTTTTTTTTTTTTTGCACGAAAGTGTTTTTTTTATACGGGACTAATTTATAATTTTTGTTAATTTCTGAAACCACGTTGTACTTTTCCCAATATTCTACAAGTATCTTGATGGCGGCGCTAACATCGAGGTCTATGTGCACATACTGCATACATCAATTTGGTGTCGGTCGGAATTGATATTATCGACACCTTCATGCCCGCATACACGGTTTTCTATGCCACCGACCACAAGAGACAACTCTGATTTCGACTTCACCTTTCATTTCCTTAATTATTACTCCTATTTGTTGTTTTTCAATTTGGGAAATTTTAAATTTTGACACTAATGTAATAGTATAATCTAAATGAAGGAGATAGAAATTTAAAATTTTAACTTTCCAATTAGAAGGAACTAAAGAAAATAACAAAATGCTTAAAATTGATAAAGTAAAAAGTTAAAGGACTAATTTTGAGTTAGACCTAAATTACGAAACTACTCCTAATATATACCCTATAAATTGTTTAAGATTTTTAAGCCTTCTCAAAACATAATAATGTATATAAAAACAAAATTCATACACTTATAATCTGGAAAAAAAAAATTATATTAATATTTTTATTATGAATTATCAAAAACTTCATAATTGATAAACTAATAATTTACATTTCATAAATTTTGAAAATGACTAGTACAAGATTTCAAAATTTATAAGATAGTTCAAAATAAACTTAGTCAAACAAACATGCTCTAAATCAATTCAAGTCACTCGCAAATTTTACTAGAATTTTTTGTTTATTCCAAGGGGTTGTTAACACACAGCACATAATTAATCTTTGAAGAGAAGACAATAGTCTAAATTAGATAGAGCTCCCCTCCATTGCACAAGACAAAAGACCAGGCAGTACTGTAAACATATTATCCTCAGTACGAAGCGCAAACTAGATGATAGGAGATATCAGATATGTATATACGAGGGAAGCAGCATTTGCACTTCCACCCAAACCCCACTCTTCAAAATATCCTGCAAAAAATTTCATCCAAATCCAACTTCACTCAAAAACTGCTTCACTCCCTTAAACAAAGATATGCTTCAATCCACAACAAAAGGTCAATGTCACTCAACGTGTTGGGCAAATTTTCAATTGTGCACTCAGTTTTTAGACCCTCTAGACTTCGTTGACAAAAGCTTCTGACCTCCACTGTTTCTCCACACACCACGCACAGGCAAACTTCCAGTAGGATTATTCGGCCCATATGAGGAAGCTTCATCTGATTTTGGGCCAGTGTCTGGATCAGGGTCAGTATTCCTGAAATCCAAGAGTGCTTCAGCAGAGCCTTCACCTAGACGGACCCTATGGAACTTCGATGTTTTCTTCCGTTGCTTACCTTTCCCATCACCATTCCCTGAATTTTGATTACTTCCACCACCAGCAGACAAAGACTCAATCACCCCTTTTGCTTTAGTCGATTCTCCAGGCCCACTTGACTCGACCATAACTTTTGATTTCCCTCTGGCATCTCGATATCCATCCTTTGACAACACTTCCACTTCTTCTGAAGTTCTGTAGCTTGATTGTAGTTCTCTTACAGTGCTTATAACATTATCAGCTATATTGTTTTTAACAGTACCATTCCCAGAATCCACAGACTTGCCTTTGCCTTTGCCCTTTTTGGTGCTATTACCATCTTTTAAGCCGTTACTCCAACCGTTCTCTCTAGAAGCTCTGTAAGCCTTACGAAGATCAAACGCTTCTATCAGCTCTTTCTGCTTATCAGCATTAGGTAGGAGTCTAGCCAAGTCTAGAACAAGATGAGACAAACCAAACTGCTCTACACAATCTACGTATGTCTCAGCATCCATTGAACCTCTGCGATATTCACCAGATATATCTTTGAAAGCTGTGAATTTTTCTTCATCAAACCCTAGAGCAATTCGCATTTTCTCCACCAGGGATTTGTTTGCTGTCTGAACATCTTCTACCTTCCCAAGAGCTTTCTCCCCGGTGGTTGACTTGCGCACCTGTACTGCTACTGAAACTGGAGGAAAATCAATAGTACTTGAAGGCTCAATTGATTCCCGGTCAGAAAGATTGGGAGCTGATGATGAATGACTCAGACGATTGGTGCTTCCAGAAGGCCTAGATGACATTAAAGAGCCAGCAAACGATGAAGTAGCAACTGATGGTGGACGAATCAGACCAGAAGTTGAATGGCTAGATGACATAGCTCCAATTTCTGGTTTCGGTCTGCTCTGTACAGAACTAGATGCTGATCCAGAAACAGCGTTTATTGAAGGCCAAGCCTGGGAGCTACCGACTGGCTGTGCATGTGTACGGTTAGCTGTTTTCCAAGAAGGAGCTGAGTTTAAGACATTCACCTTGTTGTTGTTCTGGCGACGGAGATGGTCTGCCATAGTTTTCTTAGAATGGGCATCTGTAGTACTCAGTTGGTTACTTGCAGGTACAACAGCAAGAGGAGGAAAGGCAGTATCCCCTAGAGTTCCACTCATTGAACTTTGGGACAAGGCTTGTCGGTATCTTGAAGAGTCTGTGGTGCCTACAGATTCAAGAGGTGGAATAAGTGAATCGACATCATTAATGTCTCTAAGATCATTATGTGCTCGAGTACTAGATGTGGTGGCATTTGCTGTCTCAAGACTTGCTTGGATGGCTAAAGAGAGTTCACTATCTGCAGGATCCCGTCGAAAGGTACGCGCTCTTCCACGACGATTCTCTTGTTCAGCATTTCGTCTGTAACGGAAACTGGTAGGTATCTACAAAATTGCAGAACATACAAATATATTATAATGCCATCAAGGTGAGATTTTTCAGATATGGTGATTCCAAATGAAAGTGAATGCCTAGAAACAAGAATGGACATCCGTTATCATTACTGTTCTACATTTCCACCCCAACAACTCCCTTACTTACCTTAGAGGGGAAAAACAAAAGGCAAATAAAAAGCTCAAATGATATGGTTCAGATCAGAGTTGGGGAAAATAACCTGAAGAGCAGCACTGCGTTGTGAACGGGACATACGCCCTCCATGCTCCAATGCATTGTGCCTCTGAGACATATGCAAGTAAAGGGGAGAAAATCAAGCCAGTAAAAAAATAATATGCAGGTATTGTCAGCTCTTAGCACAAGTACAAACAGCTGACCTTCAATTCAGATTCAGATTGGAAGACAATGAACTTTTTGGCAAGACAACCATCATCCTCACAAAGGAAATGATCTCGACGGAAATGGATCTAAAAAATATTAATCCATTTAGATTATATAAAGTTATATTTATAGATGAAATTTCAAAATCATCAGCCAAGTTATGCTCTACCTCCAAGTCATCATAATTCTTGTAGTATTCATATTGTCCAGGAAGTTGCCTGTACAAAATGGAAAACATTACTGCTGGATGCATATGAATGCCAGTCATGTCAATTTGTATTTTCAACTAAATGGCTAAAAGATTACCTTTGACACATATGACAAGTATAATGTTCAGTAGACATGTGTGTATAAAGTTCATTGTCCCCATAAAATGGTGTTTGACAAAATTCACACAGGGGATGCCCCATGAAGCCACCTCTTTCACTTTCAGTTCCATCAACCTCGGAGTCACCAGTATGTATATGCTGAGTCAGCTGCGATCTTGTATATAACTTCTGCTCACAAATGAAAATCTGAAAAGCCAAGAACATCCAGTCAAGTTGTTGCATTATTAAGAATCCTAGTAGCAAATAAGATTTCTGCAGAGTAATGCTACTGTGCAAGTTAAGGAAAAGTGTGTTTTCGTTCCTTTTTCAGAATATATTCATACTACAGTTAGCCAACAAACACTTACAAGCAAACCTGGAATCCCTTCATTAAATATCTCATCCACCAGGAAACAAGAACAGCGCACACGACTAAACCAGTGCGCTCTCAGTCTCTCTCCATCGACTCAGTAATATCATGAGCGACCCCATTCCAATTCTCAATTTTACATAACTGCTCATGTTGGCCATATGCTCAAAAGATTCTTGAATTTAGAGCAATTGCTTTCAATGGCAAATATATCAGTGACACGCCACTGATCCACAACACTTTCAATATATAATCACTTTCAAAGATGACCTTATTTCCCTTAAAATGTCCATACAACCAAAGTGAGATCTAGAGCCAGAGCTTCTGCAGACTGGACTTGTGGATATAATATCCACTAAACGCAATCGTGTGGTATCTTAATAAGATAAATTGAATGGTATTATGCAAGGAACTGAATCCTCTTACTACAATTGGTAAAGCAAGTTCGTCACTAAACAACTAACAAAATATTAGTCAAATGCTACAAGGTGGACACAGAAATCTTCATCTCAAAGATAGATAATTCTCTACTCATGAGCTAGTTATAAGGATGGGTTCTTTTACAACACACTGCACTCTACCAATCTATTATCTTCATTGTAAATGTCAAAGTAGGAAAATTAGATATCAATTAGCATATTACCCTCACACGCAAATGCATAAAGGATGTCAGACTATCAATATGAGTCCGGCGTGTATATTTACATCTAAACCTTGTTCCAAAAGACATTGCAGAAATTCATGGCTAAATATAGTATAGATTAAATGATATTTACCTATAGTCATTTAAAAAAATATATATAATTAATCATACATCTAAACCTTATTCCAAAACACAGAAATGCATTGCTAAAAAAATTGTAGAGTTAAATTATCAATACTAATAAACAATAGAATAAAAACTGCTATAATCAATTAAGTATGGAAGATAAGGAACCAATGACGCACCTTTCTTCCTTCCAAGCACAAGCTACACATGATCAACCGATGCTTGTGAAATAAATGGCCCTTTAACTGCTCAATGTTCCTAAACCTTGTCTTTCTCCTGGAACCATCATCAGGCTGGTCCTCCATTTTATCACAAACACTGCAAGAAAGTCTGCACATGGCCTTGATCATCTTGTAATGATCCAAATCATCAAAGAAAGCCTGTGTATCTTCATGATACCAATACTGACCCACTCTGCCCTCTTTCATTTCAGATGGCAATTTCGAAAAGTCACTGATAGTGTTTGTATAACTTCCCATAGCCTAAGCGAGAAACATAGAGTTTATTATAGGACTAGTATCAATGCACAGTAAAAAAATCTTAGTAAATTTAGACATATCGTGACTAACTGAAGTGCATTCATGGCCAATCTAACTTCATATAAAGCTCCAAATTCTCGAAATTTAATTTAGTGGACCGACTCAACTAGTAAATCTTTAGCAGGGTGCAGAAGATCAAATAAAATTGATAATATCAGGAATTAGGAAAAGGACCTTGGTAACAAAAACGACATCCATTTCGGTCTTGCAAATACAGCATCGACGATCATCACAGATAAATCGGAGGCGAGCAACGCAAGTGGAGCAAACATCCTTGTGGCCGCAAGCACCGTACGCCACCCACTCCAAGCTTTCCGCGCAAACGGCGCAACAATCATCCATTGCAGCTCAAATCCAAATCGATCAAGTATTAACTGAAAAGAGAAAACGATTATTAATCTAGGGTTTAAGACCTAAAATTAAGAAATCAGTAAGGTGATTTGGTGCGTAGACGATGAAATGTGCAGAGCTATCGTGTTTTGTAGTACCTAGGGTTTGTGATTTGAGGATTTTTGCTCGTACGACAGAGATGGAGGGGTTATATTTCTATACCACCAAAAATTAAACAATGAGGGGTATGTGTGAGGGAGATAGAGGGAGGGACTTATATTTCTATACTTTTCTTTAATGTAAAATCATTTACTCATTTATTTACAAAAGAAAATATAAAAAAAAATATCCTACAATGTTTTTAAAAAAAATTTAATTATTTTTAATAAAAAAAATTATTATTATTTAAAAAAATTGTTGCTGAATTTAGTAGTTAAATGTAACAATATTTTTAAGAAAAATGATAATCAGTTTTAGCAAAAATATTACTACTTTTTAATTAAAATTTTACCATTTCTTAAAGTAATAAATTTTTAATTAATAAGTGACACATTTTATATTGATTTTATATTATGAGATAGTTCCACACAAAATTTACTCAAAAAATTTTCTTTATATAAAAATTTTAGCTTAAGATATTTGTGAACCTTTATTAAAAATAAAATTAATTAAGTCTCAAAAAAAAAAAAATCAAAGTGAGTTTAGTAAAAAGTGTTGATAGTGGTACAAAGGATTGTTGGATTAAAGTGGGATTACGACTATTAGAGAACCAAATCAATTATTTTATCTAAGAATTTGAGATGTTTTTTAGATGAATATGTATAAAGTTGTAATCAACAAAGATTTACCAGTTCTTTTGTAAGGTTTAAACTTGAAGGTTGCGCATTCTTTATTTGGGGTCTCTGAGGTCTTATTTATTTATAGGTTTATATGGGTTTGGGATATAACGTCTTTCAGTGGTCTCCCAATATTGTACGTGGGATTTTCCCTATTCTAGAGGTGTAAGAAATTTGTCATTGGGACAATCTTAGACTCAATAAGATGATGTCACGTTGGACAAGGACATATAGTGCTTCTGAGACATGTCGTTGTGTCAGATGGTAAGACAAGCGTGTGTCAATGTTTTATTCAGTATCTATTTTTTTTCTGTTAGACTAGGTTGTTAGGTCTCATATGTCACTGTTGTCGTCCTCGTACCTAGCCGTCGGTTAGCTTCATTATTGAGATGATGTCTCTAGTCATCGTTTATCATCAGTTGGTCGTCAATTTGGACTGAAGGTCATCGCATGCACGGAAACATAGGCTCAATTATGTGTTGGATCAATGGGGCTTGACTATATAATTGGGCTTACTCTGACCTTAAAGTCGTTAAGTTGACCTACAACAATTGCTTCCCAGGTTGGATGCTAAGGTCGTCAATAGCCAGTCCGTGTTGATGCTAGTTCGGGTGACATCCCGTACTCATTGCGTATGTGACGCTCAAAATTTATTCCAAAAAATTTTTGGCAATTGCATGTACCAGTTAAATTAAACGAGCCGCTCGTGAGCTCAGCTTGTTAAGGCTCGACTCAACTCAACTCAATGTGTTAAACAAGTCAAGTTCGAGCTCAAAGAAATACTCGTTTGCTTAACGAGCTTGGCTCTACCCGACACAATAGGCTCACGAGTAGCTTGGTATGCTTAAAAATAGGAGTTATTTTATAAATATCATATTATCTAGTGTATAAAATTATAATATCTTATATAGTAATATAATTTTAATTCTCAAAACACTCATATTGATGAACTGGTGATAATTTTACTCTTATTGGAGTATGAGAATGTGAATATGTTGAATTATGGAGTTGTTGATATAATATTAATTAAATATAATTTTTTAGGATATTCGAGTTCAATTCGAGCTTTAACAAGCTCAATCACTCAATCGAGCTTTGCTCGTAAATTTCGAGCTCGAAGTCGAACTCAAGATTAATTTAGACGAGCTAACTGGAGCTCGGTAAGTTTAACGAGACGAGTCGAGCTGGCACTACTCGGGCTCACCCGACTCGTATAACAACTATATGCCTCGCCACTTGCTGAGTTCCAATGGTTATTTCGAACGGTCACTTTTTATCTCGATTCTAAAATTGAGACGACGTGATGACATATTTGATGGTTAATGGGGGGGGGGGGTTGTTTCATTATTGAACCACCCTACGTGGCCACCGCGTGGAACGATATGCTTGATCAGAGTCTTATTGGCTCTCGACCTCTTGCCAAATGCGTTCGAGCAAAGCCTTTTTATTACAAAGTTTATTTTTCACCTTTTATGAGTTTTGTTTGAACTTGTGAAATTAAAATTTATAACTTCAACTGCATCCATCCAAACACTATCTTATATTTCAATTTAAATACAACTTTTAGGGCTCATTTGGTTCGTAAAATAAAAATATCTATCCGTAAAAAACATGCATGTTTTCGACGGATAGATACTTTTATCTTACGAACCAAATGAGCCCTTAACAAATTATAATTTCTAGATTGCAGGAACAAAAAATTTGAACACAAATTAAGAGTATTTTATTTTATTTTATTTATCTCATTTATTCTCACAATTAGCTTGAGTAATTACAATCACAAGTTCAAAAATCACACTGTATCCACAAGGGCTCGTCAAATTTGCCATCCAACTTCTCCTCTCCATTTTGACCTTTCAACGACAAGCTAGAAATGTCCACGTCATCATTCGACTGAACAGTCGGATGCCACGCTGGCGTTCCATTCTCGTACCCATTCCACGTCAGCCTCTGCAAACCACTCCCGTCCAACCTCACCATGTGCAAGTCCCCGTACGGCTGGAACTGATTCGGAAGCGTCACCGGCTCCGCCGTAACTCCCCCCAAATTCGCCGTGAACAGCAGCCACTCTCCATCGGCGCTGAAGCACACGTGGTTCAGCCTCTCCCTTTCGTCTTCAAACCCTGCCACACAAACTCTATGAACACCGCTTCCGTCTGGTTTAATCACGTATATTCCGAAACCTTCCGCACTATCCGGATTGTGTCGATTGGAGGAGAAAGCGATCAATTTCCCATCAGGTGACCAGTTCGGCATCGTATCGATCCATGGGCCTTCCGTCAATTGACGGATTCCGCCCTCAAATTCTCCGTTAACCGCATCGATTATGTACAGATTTTTGTGCCCAGATCTGCCCGATCGGAACACAACCGATTTCCCATCAGGCGACGAAGAAGGAAAGGCGTTGTTGCCTGTATCTTCTCGGGTGAGAATTTTGATCTCCACAGGGATCTTATCGCGATCATTTGTTAAATGTGATGGATCAAACGTAACTCGAGCAATCTGTACGGTTGCTCTCACAGTCTCGAAGATGGGGCCAATTGATGTGAAGATGACGTTGTTATCAGCTGGGCTCCATGAGTTATGGAAGGTAGTGCGATTCTCAAATAATTTCCACCTCTTGGAGCCATCGGATTTGACGATTTTGAGCCCTGCGTCCTCACCAGAAAAATCGCCATTTAAAGCGATGAGATCACCGGAAGGTGAGAAGGAAGGGAATGCACCGTTCAGCCTCAGCATCCGAATCCCTTGAACCGGACTAGCTACTGGTTCAAGGTGTGGAATCGTTGAATCGCCGGGGACCCCCTCCCCTCTGAACCGATGATAACCGAGAAATTTACCTTCTGGAGAAACGAAAGGATTGTAATGGTGGAAATTGGAGTTCATCGATTCCGTCACAGGATAGAACGTCTCCGATTCAACATCGAAAATCTCAATGTGGCGATGGCTCTTCCCCTTCCGCCTTGTGGCAACCACGATTTTGCTGCTGTTATGCAGAGCTGCAGGTGTGAAACAGTGCAAACCCGGTGGAGTGACCCGAATAGGTGCTGCAGCCGAAGAAGCATCAGCGGATGCAAAATTTTCCGGCAAATCAGATCTGTAAATGCTCCACCACCCATCCTCCGCCTGGCGATGGAAATACAGAGTCGAGTCGCCGGAAAAGGTAGGCCAACCGCCGTGTTCGCAGACCAGAACACGCTTCTCCGAATCCGATTCCGGAAACACAACAATATCAGTTCGAAGATCATGAAATTCACCACCCCAAGGTTTTGAGCCGTAAGAAGCGACAGCAATAAGCTTCCCAGATTGAGAAATTGAAGGGCTGTAATCCACACAGCCATGGGGCGTTAACCGCGCAACGCTTTGCTCGTTAAGCTTCGTGGAGTAAAGCGCCGACCAGCTCCTGAAGGGCTTTTCCGGCCGTTGATGAGCTGAAATGAAGTAGAGGCGGCCGTTCTTAACGATAGGACGATCATGAAAGAGGCTCTCCGGTGGGGAATGGAGTTGCTCGGGTCTATCATTCCCGGGTCGATTCATGAAAATCCGGGGCGAACCGCCCCTCTCGGAGATGTAAACAAGGGTTTCGCCTTCATCAACAAACTGGCCGTTGAAGTTGACGGATACGCCGTCGGTGAGGCGGTTTTGGGAGAAACTGCAATTCTGTAAGGAGAGGGGAACGGAGAAGATATCGAAGCCGTAAGTGGGACGGCCGACGGAGGTGAAGAGTATAGTACCAGTGGGTTTCATGATTTGGGGCAGAAGCAGAAGGAGCAGAGTGTTGTTGAGTGAGTGATACGGCGGCGTTTATAGAGGAAGCGGCGAAGGAAAATGCGTAAGAAATGATGTCACAACTCACTAGTATAGTATGTTATCTATTTGGATACAATCATCGACACTTGCTTTGACTGTCAGTAATTGCACTCCCAAGGGAGACGCTTTCTCGGACTCAAACCGCATTTTGCGGCAAAATCATTATCCAAGGGCGACGCAAATTATATAGCTAAATACCATTTATGAACGGTGCGTGGCAGACGTTTTTTTCTTTTTTTTTTAAAAATTATTTTATTGATATGATTTATATATTTATTGTATTATATGGTGTATTATATATATTTTTATGTAGGTGTAATATATATTAATATTAAATTTATTTATAATATAATATAATATGATTTAATAATTAAATATTAAAATATAAATAGTTATTGTATTTAAATAAAATTTAAAATTGTAACTAATTGTTAAAAAAAATATATCATATTTAAATTTAAAAGATCACAACATAGCAAATAGACTGAGAATTAATGACTACCAATATGCAATTTATATTATTTACATTGTCTTGTAATATTTTTAGATTTGCATTATGTTTTATTAGATGCATAATTTTTATATATTAATATGTAATGTGATGTATTATGTTATTAAATTTTGTGATTTAAATCATTGATTCATTGTTCTTTAATTTTTCTTATTAAATATATATTTTAAGTAAATTAATTTTTAAAGATTTAAATATGAATAACAAATTATAAAATTAATTATACATTTATAATAATAAAATAAAAAATAAATTTTATTAAAGTGAGAATATTCTAAAAGAATATTCCAATTGGGTTAAGATTTGAGTTTTATGATTAGAGATGATTTTACTGTTGGGGGCAAATTTGGTGGCAAAATATGTATTTGGTGGCAAATTTGCCTCCAACCCTTGGGAGTGCTCTAATGGATAAACTATATCGATAACATTTAAGTTAGGCTCGTGATTTTGCATGGTATGTAGTAATAAAATTTAATTATAAAATGAGATGTATACATATTAAATTTTAATATTTATAGCCATTGCATCCCCCAATTTCTCAAATTACTTCCTCTAATTTACTCAAAACTTTTTACCCAATTTCTCAAAATCAACAGAGATTTTGAAGAAAGTTTTAAACCCAAAAGAAAATAGTTTCATCTTTTCTAAAAAAAAAATTGAATGTAACCAACCAAGAATTAACCAAATCAAACTTGAAATATCTCTATTGATTAAGACTATCGTTGTGAAATCCAATGCTCCACTGCTCTTTGCTCAATTCGCCGTGAATCGAAGTTGTATCGCTGGTACTAATTGGAGACGTAGATGACGCTGTCGTTTGAACCCGCCACACACAGATTATGTTAATCGAAGCTCTCTATCACCGAAATTAATTGGAAAGGAGAACACCGCCGTCAATTGAAGCTTTATACGCCATTTGATTAAGAAGAGGGTTATCGTGGTGAGGCGTGAGTGGTGGTGCGATTTATCTCAACAACTGTTACAAAATTATTTCAGCTCCATTGCTTTAGTTGGAACACACTGTATACTCGTAACATTGGAAAATAGAGAAAATTTTGTATTAAAATTTATAACTCCCGACCCGGTGAACAGTAATGGGTCATAGAATTCTAATACAAGCTACCAAATGGTTGTAGTAGATGTAAAAAAACACCCTTATCTCACCTTTATTCAAGCTACCAAATATGAATTTAAGATAAAC
>JAPKLY010000193.1:801516-828829 GCA_026898435.1 Prunella vulgaris
CTTATCTCACCTTTATTCAAGCTACCAAATATGAATTTAAGATAAACTCAAGTAAAAAATAAAATATATTACACATACCATATATTCTCTTCTCTACCTTCTCCATCCAACAAAAATTCTTGACTATTTTCCCATATAGAACATCAAGAAATCTAATTCCCTTGACATTCCATCATTCTTATAAATGTACCTTTAAATTCATTCCTCTCTTCTATTTTCATTTTACTATTACTATATATTCATTTTTTAATTTTCTCTTTGGAATGAAAGTGCAAAAATTCTGAGATAAAATGACATTAAAACAGTTACCTTTTGAGTGAGATTTTAAAAAGAGTAGCTCTTTGGGGAGCACAATACTATAAAAGTTGTAACATATGTTTAGAGGGGTTTATTGTCTATCATTGATCTCTATGGTAGAATCAGTCTTTTATCTTTCCATCCTCAAATCCAACAAAACCCAAACTTTATGTTTGCTATTGCCTAAGCTCCCAAGCCTCCATTTTGTTGAGAGCTCCTTCATTGTTCCGACTTTAGGCTCTTGAGACTTATAACCTATTTGACCAAATCTAACACTTGTTCACTGTCTTCATCGAATAGATTAGAGTTTTGGGATATCGAGCCTTGTAGGCGGATGAAAGTCGCCAACAATAAGAACTAGGACATGCAATTTTTTAAAAGACAAAATTCTAGTGGAGGAAGACCAACATATAAAGCATAGTCATCCAACCACAAGAACTAGGGCATGCAATTTTTTAAAGACAAAATTCTAGTGAAGGAAGACCAACATATAACGCATAGTTACTCATGAAAAGGAATAGAAGGAGTGAGACGCGATGTATTTTGTGAAGAGAAACGATGATTTTAAAGAAAAGATTAAATGAGCCAATCGTTTTTCACAAGCCATCATAAATTTTATTTTCTGTCCACCAAATAAAGGAAAAAGTGTAATATTTTTTTATGGTTTATTCAGAACTACCAAACAGATAAAAGAAGTTAGAGAAGCCGACCATGACAAATAAAAGTTCTTGTACTCTTTTATGGAATGCCATCAAAATTGTTTCCACACACTTTCTGAAAATAAACAATACTTCAACAATTAAGTGTTTATAAATAAACTCCATAATATCTCATAATATTCCCTACAATATATATTTTTAAAAATAGAATATTAATAAAAAGTTTTGACACAGTTTTACGAGCATTTCTAGGTAATGCTACAAACCCATGCAGGACAAGAATCATTGGACTTTAATAGCAATTTGTTGATCACATCAGAACGCATTTTTTGAATTTGCTTTAATTTATATAAGAAATGTTACTATGAAATCATACAAAAGACGTGCATGACCAGAATTCGTTGGAAAACACACATACGTGTTTTATTATTTAACAAATAAATAAATATACATGATGATACAATATCAAACTACGTAGCAAGATCCATATACTAGTTATAAGATGTGCAAGTGTTCACAAATTAATTAAATAATTACTCTACTTATTCCTTCCTTCCAATATTATCAAACTAAATATTTTCTTAAAAAGGTTCTTTATTTATTTCAACTTATAAGTTATATTAATAAGCATCATATGCATCGTTTCAATTTAATATACAGTAGATGCAGTCCAAATTCTGAAGGAAATGGTTTTTATTAAATTGACGAAATTAAATTCATAGTCACTTGATAACAAATTGATGAAATAGACTCCATTCCATGTCTGAAATCTGAATTACCAAACAAGATGATTTTAATCTCATAATCTCTCCACCTAACAGAATCTACTAACGAAAAAAGCAGTATTGCAGTATTATTTCTACGACGCAACCAAGAGGCGGTTTTCAGGAGATATGGTAACAGGAACATACTTGACGAGCTCAGATTTTAATCCTTGGCCCCTCAGCCATATCAGCCTTCCAGCATCGATTATATCCTTGCACATAAACCCCAAAACTGCCCGATCAATGGCCTGCATATTCCTCACTATATCTTCAACTCTGCCTAATTCCGAGTTCACAGACAACTCTTTCTCTTCACTCCTAGAAGATGATAAAGAAAAGGTCTCACCATAAGCACTTTAGACAACAAAAATCAACAAATGAAAAAGAAGCACATAGAGCATCATCATCATTGATTAAAGTAGTCCTTCATGAAAAACCTAACATAAAAGGGTGTTTACATGGAGTCAAACTCAAGCTGAGTAGAGTAATCGGTGATTGGAAAATCTGAACCATGATCTGCATCAACTGCCCAGCTGGTAAACCAAGAAATTGCATTGAAGCCTTCCTTGGTGAAACCCATATCATATATATACTTCTTATCTGCAGGTTAAAGAGTCAGTTAGATTTCCCTCCAGCCACATTATTCACACATTAAATATATTGATATTTTGAAAACTGACTTATATAATTTTTCCACTGGCAGAGATGATGACAACATGTAGCAATGGCTAAGCCTCTCAGGTGGTAACTTGCTTGGGAACGAGAACCAGCATGTTCATTCGATTGTTGTGGAATGCAGCATCTTAAGGTCATATCTGAGATCAAAGTTGTGAATGAATAGACCATCTCCAGATTCAAATGCAATATTTGCAAGAAATTCATATACCTGTAGCGGGTCCACAAATATGTTTGCCAATCGAAATATAGCCTACTCCTTTTAATGATTCAACGGCATTCAAATTTAGATCCTCAACTGCAATAGAAGGTGTTAATAATAAAGAATGAGTTCAGACACTTCCAGCCAGGAAAACAGACATAATCAAGTACTTCCATCAAATGCTAACTTCTAAGAGTCAAAAGGATATTGTATAGGTAGAAAACCATTCGAGATCATAATCAGAGTACTTTTCAATATCATCTTAACCCATGTTAAACATACATAGTTGATAAAAGTATTGTTTTTTTTTTGGAAAAGCAATTTCCAGGAAAAATCATCCTTAAAAAGTCCAACCATAGTAATTCTCAATTTGATGCTGAGATGAATTTAAATTTTGATAGCTAGATATATCCAAAAATCTACATCACAAAAAGTAGACATTCATTTGTTTCTATGGCTTCAAATTATTTTGATCACATCAATTTTACAAGGCTGAGTTTCCTAGAGCAGCGAGGAGATTTTTTCTATCAGGACAACCTAAGGGCAAATCTTACTGTCAGACTAGACAGATAAATATTCATTTGTGTAACATTGAATCAAAGTGCCTAAACTGCCAAATCACTTTTAGATACTGGCATTATAGTTTAACGACTGTTCAATTGTCGTCATGAGTTTCAGTCTGCAGCTTATATGGACTTATAAAGCTATATCTTGAACAAATTCAATTGAAATTATGTAACCACCAAGATATTTTAGAATGAGATTTTAAGAACTGGAGATAACGTTGTGCAGTGATCATATTCTGATAAACCTGAAAGCCACAAATGTATAACAAATGACCATTTTTCTAACAAATCGCCAGCCGGGCCTTAGATGGATGCATACATTGCAGAATCTAATTCTATACATGCATGCTAGATTGCTAGCATTCCATGATAAGGTTGCTAACTTAATCAGACCATATTAACAACAAAAACCCAAGTCAACTCTAGAGATCAATAACCACTCTCATTAACCATTACTCCTGCAGTGTATATACTAGATGATTCCTCATTCCTCATTCCTCATATCTAGTTCTTTTAAATTCCGACCCCTTTCTCAGGAATGGTTGTAGAAGCAGTATGCAAAAAGTCATAAACGAACACCTATGTGATTAGCAATCAAAATTGCTCTAGATATGATTCTATTATCATCTTGATCTAAGCTTTGCAACGATAACGATCCATCAATGAGTAAAGTTGTTACTAGTTTTTAGGACGATCAATTTTCAACCACTAATTGCATAGCTTCGATTCTCCACCCAGAAGAACAGTCTCAAAGCCAGACATGAAACTTTGATCTACATGACTAAGTTTAGAAAATTGGTCATAACGAAACAAGGTGAATAAATTAAGAATGTGTTTGCACAAAAAAAACAAGTTAAGTTAAAAATGTAAATTAGTTGTATTCAACCATTCATATAATTTGGTGAAAAATACCTGAAACAATCAAATGCTGAAGGATGCTTCTTTTTTACATGCATTTTATTTAGGTAGTTTAACAATCATCCATTCCTCGAGACATATGTAATGGAAAAAATCCAAAGTGAAAAACAAGAGGAAACCAAGGATTACGGAAACATACTGTCAATTTTCAACCTCTCTAATACTAAGCTGTTTTTCTGTCGCAAACTCCGATCAGCCTAAGAGTAGCAGTTAACATGTACATGAATTAGTAGCAGGCATCATCACAACTGAATTTGTGATCACCACAGAGAAGTACAAAATAGAGAGAGGCATAATATTTGTTAAAAGAAAATGAAAAAAATGGTTTAGCAAATCACCTTATACTTGTATGCCTTCCGCTCAACCAATAAAACCTTCTTGATCCCATAACAATCTGCAAGCATCTGTGTTAAGTACCCCCTTCCAGCACCAAACTCAATCACGGCAGAAGCACCAGTATCCTCGTCTACCTCCGTCTTAGAACCACAATGCTCATCAGAACTCAAACAAGAACTTTTCAACACCCCAAATTTCTCTAAATTCCCAAGGATTGATGCCTGCTGTAAAACATGCTTCTCCTGATACGGTATTTGTCTGAAATTATTAAATACTCAATTGATTTCAAGTTCAACTAAAACCATTCAAGCACAAAAGGAATATATAAAGACAAGAAATTTGTGGAGTACTTGTCAACTTCTCTGTTAGTCCAAATGCTACAAGCTTCGGGAATCTTGTAAGAATCTGGAATGTTGCTGCATAACGATGCATGAACCGACTTGATCTTAGCGATCAACTCCAAGAATTTGGGCACAGACATTGCATAGACTGCATTCCTTTTCATCTCTGAAGTAAACACAGAACCAGTGGGGGCAACTGCCGCTTCATAATCATCTTCATCTTCTTCTGTTCCAGCATTAATGCCCTTCAGATAGAAGGGTTCACGTGAAAGAGACCGCGCTTGTTTCACCAATGGGCATCTATTTAAGTGACTTTCAAGATTTTCTTCAAGCACGGAGCTATAAACAAGTATATTATCACGAAAAGTAATTCAAAACTACTGGTAATAATACTCTAACAAGATTGAAGTAAAGAGCTAAGAAGAGGGATTACTGAGAAGGGTCAATTGGGCATGGAATCCACTGTGCATCTGACCTCTGAGTGTGGTTCCCGCAGAATCTAAACCGTTAAGATTAAGAAACATCAGCAATGGACAGTCGAAGTCTGTTAGTGTAGAGAGAGAGAGAGAGAGAGAGAGAGAGAGAGAGAGAGAGTTACGGAGAATCACGGAGAGTGCAATTTGAACAAAATCTCTTCTTCTTGGGGAGCCAGAATTTGCACTGACCTGTCATCTTTCACCGGCCTGCTTCCTCTTAAACCCTAAAAACTGCTTTTAAGTTTTTACAATCGCATTCTACTACATTCTTACTTCTGGATTATTTTATTTTTATTTTCCTAACAAAATTAAAATAATGCAAGTACTAGTAATTTTTAATTAAAATGAATTTTGAAAATTTTATAACGATTTGGTGTGGGCCGAAATGTTAAAAAAAGCCCAACTCAGGCCCCAAACTGAAGCCCACTTCCACAAAACCCTAATCTATTTATAGAGTGTCGATGCTATTTCGCCTGTCGCAGTATCATTTCGTCCACACCAAATCTCTGCCGTTTTGCCTCTCCGCCGCGAAGATGCAGATCTTCGTCAAAACCCTAACGGGGAAAACCATCACCCTGGAGGTTGAGTCCTCCGACACCATTGACAACGTCAAGGCCAAGATCCAGGACAAGGAGGGTATCCCTCCGGACCAGCAGCGCCTCATCTTCGCCGGAAAGCAGCTCGAGGACGGCCGCACCCTCGCCGACTACAACATCCAGAAGGAGTCCACCCTTCATCTCGTCCTCCGTCTCCGTGGTGGCGCTAAGAAGAGAAAGAAGAAGACCTACACAAAGCCAAAGAAGATCAAGCATAAGCACAAGAAGGTGAAGCTCGCGGTTCTCCAGTTCTACAAGGTCGATGATTCTGGAAAGGTGCAGAGGCTGAGGAAAGAGTGCCCGAATGCTGAGTGTGGCGCCGGAACGTTCATGGCCAACCACTTCGACCGTCACTACTGTGGTAAGTGCGGCTTGACTTACGTCTACAACAAAGCAGGAGGCGATTAGGCCTTAAAACTGTTCATTAGTTTGGGATTAAAGCTGGAGACGATTATGCCTTTTAAGAATGTTATACCTTCGTCTATCTTGAACGATTTTAATTTTGTTTAAACTGTTTCTTAGTTTGGGATTATGGATTTTGTTATTTTGTTACTATAATGTTATGAGATTGCAGTTAAATTTTAAATTTGCAGTTCTGTTTTATTTAGTACTTCATTATAGCTGTTATTTGATACTGATTTATGTATGTTAGCAGAACATGTGTGTATTTGGTGTTCTAGAGGTTAATCTTTCTTGAACATGCTATCTTATAGCATACAAACTTCTTGATTGGGTTTAGCAGCTTTCACAGTGTGTGGTATATTTGTAGTAGTATCATCTTAGATTTGAACTAGCCTACTAATTTCCACTTCATTTTGCTAGCTATGCAAAAATGTTGCAATTACATGACTGCAATTTTATGTCATTATCTTGTTGATAGGATTCATGTGTCTGTTGATTAGTTAATGTTGTGGTTTTTCCTTTTAGAGCAATTCATATCCGGGAGGCAGCTAGATCCCTTTAAGAAGTGAGTTCTTTGATGGCATTTTAGATTAATCTATATTACGTAATGGAAGATGAAAAAAATTGATTGCATGTTGGAGTATTTGTTTTTTGTGCTTTTAGATTCCCAGGTCCACTCTTTTTCTTCTGTAAATTTACGCCGTTGTTTAGAACATTGCATACAACTTAACCTGAGTCAAATTATTTCTAATTGGTTGCTGTCTTGTATCTAATTTCAATTGGGTTTCAAAGATGAAATTGCTCATTAATCTCCTTTTGGTATTGTGTTACTGCTTTTTCTTATCTGGGATTCAATTCTTGATTGCTTGAATTGTTGTTAAGTCCATTTGGTTGGAAAAATGTTTACTGATTTCCGGATTGAATCCTAGTTTTTTTCTGCCATATTTGTAAGGAAAAATTTGAAAATGGTTGAAAATTTTCTGCCAATACCAAATCAAAATTTGAAAATGGTTAAAGGTATAATTTTATTATGGTAACATAAATATCCTTCTTATCACTTGTAACAAACATGCTTTAAAAGAAGCATCTCAACACACCGCTAACTTCCAAGTATCATGATTCAAGGATCAAGACTTGTATATTTACAACAATAACTGAATATTCAAGAATGATTTATAAAATTATTGGTGGTGGCTAATGAAGGTTGGCAGTAGCCTTCGTAGATAGCTTAAACCTGTTTCTTCTCAGCCGGAAACCTGCAAATTGAAAATCTGTTATTCCCTTTCCTCTGGGTCAAACTTTGAATCGTCCATAGCAGTACAATAGTCCACATTGCAATAAATCCTTAGAACTGAGTTGACCTCACAAATGTGTGTGGGAACATTCTGGAGAAAGCTGCATGTTTTGCTTTCGTAAGCCATACGTACAATCCATAGCAGGGGACGTGAACCAATGCAAGAGCCAGATACCTGAGAATCGAGTTGTATGTTATTAGTAGTTTGATGGGATGGCGATTGGATTAATTCTCTTACCATAGGGGGGCGAATGCAGTTGAAAGATCAAGAAAAGGATATGGCCACCTGCACAAGTAGTTTAAACATGAATTCCGAATGATAAATGAATTCTAATGTGGCCTTCTCTTTGTAATAAAAGGAGTTGTGTTTGTGTAATTACCATGCGATGCAACATGCATGGAGACTCCACTGAAAAATAATATAAGCAATGCTCCACAGCACGAAGTAAACCAGACCAAACCAGGTAAATTGCTGAAATTTGGGGACAGATTTTATTAGCAAAGAATAAATAACATGGCTGAAAACGTAAGTTTGATTGCTTAGCACACATGAGAGTGCAGGGAAACTTGCCAAGCGATTGAGAGCAGACTCGATGATGAGGAAAACAGCATTTACAGAATGCATGCACCCAATCAACTGCCATAAGACACATAAATGTCATGATGTTTCCAAAAGAAGTCTTTAAAATGAAAGGATGATTTTGATTATTCTTTTATGTAATATTAGTGTTACTAATGGAATTTGAACATGCTACAGGAAAATAACCAACTCAATGCTAATAACTAGTAAGAATTCACAGAGGCTGCTGGAGTTAAAAGATGAATGATAACTGCTTACTAACCAGGGTGAGTTGAAAATTTTCACCCGTCATGAATGGGAGCAGGAGGCCCCAAAAGACGATGTCTGTGAGGATAACAGCACCCGCGCATGCCTGTTCAATAACAAGTATCCACCATTTATCAAAATCATGGAAATACTTAGTAGGTAAACGCCACTCAATATTAATAGGGGAAAAATGTCATCACTTACTCTTGGCTACTATGTAGTTAGGTATCATGAGAAAGGAATGACTAGGGAGTTCTGCATTGGATCAATGCTTATGAAATGTAAATAATGTAAATGAGGAATTCGGTTCGTTAGCTTCACCATTGAGGCCATACTACACGAAATTTATGTTAGGTTTTGTATAAACACTGTCTTCATTGCCTCACGAAGCTAAGACAACACAGTAGTTGTTTGCTCCTATATCGACAACATTGCCCTAGTTAATGATTATGAAATCTGGTTTGTGCCATTCAGCCTGAATGACTATCTATACCTATGTTGAAACTTGAAACAAATTTAAATGTGTAAACTTGGAACACTATTCTCTTCTCTTGGACAATTAATTCACAGCCTAATCTGAGAATAAGATACTTTTGGAGTAGTATAGCATTAGGTATAAGATCATCAACACATACACTAGATCATGAAAGAAGCAAAGCCATAGAATTTTATAGACTAACATGGTAAACCATTTGCAAAAGATTCTCCAGAAATCCAAGCTGGTCATCAGGGTCTGAATTGTGGAGTTCCAACGTAACAAAGCCTTTGCTTTCTCTGCTTTTGGATTTTGAAGGTGTTTCACAGTTGGCCTCTTCTGCATCCTTTTTCTGATACTTATCACTCTCCCCCGTTTGAGGAGTCGATTTCCTCGCATGAATCTTGCATCCCCTTATCGACACAATGGTGGCAAGCTGCACTTAAACAAGGAAAGAATTCACATCCCAGAAGCAATGAATGTTGCATTGCAGATGTTCAAATCATATGAATAGAAATGCAATCAATCGAAAAGGGAAAAAATGATGGTGAACATACTGCAAAGTAGATCATGACCAATGCAAAAGTCCACCTGGAAACCAATTTACACAAAATTAGATTCATGCTGGTACACATATCTACAAACATATATGCATATGGTCTTAGTATGGAAAACTCTAATTAATCACTACTGTGAATGATCAAATAAACCCTAATTAAGTACAATTAGACACAGTGCTCGAAAAAAATCTATAACAAGGAATTGAGATCGTACTGGGTGTAGAAAAAGAAGACGAAGAATCCGAAGGCAGCCACAGTTTGATAAAGCAAGAAAGCCATAGCAACAAAGGCGAAACCACGGTAGAAGAGAAGCCATCGGGGGTGGAGGTATCTCCAGCAGGGGGCCCACATATCGACGGGCTTCGGTTCAACGGTGCTCCTCTTCCGGAGGAGGCTGATCGCGATCGCAGCGGGGAGGACGATGATGACTGCACACACCCACACTTGCCACTGCAACCAGTAATCCAATCCCGGAGCTCCGTCAGAATCCTCCATTTGCAGTTTTCTTGGCCGCGGGAAACACCGATGAAATATTCAATTATCACTGATTTTGCTTTCTAATTCTACAGACGAGCTGTATAATGAAATTATTGTCTCCACTACTATCCAATTTGTCGAAATTTTGAATTTTATAAGAAGAAGAAAAGTAGGTTCGGGAAAGAAAGAACAGATATGGACTTGCTCATTTGGTTGGAATTTAGCCACACTAAAATTGTATCAGTGAATACCTTTAGGGCTCATTTGGTTCGTAAGATAAAATTATCTATCCATCGAAAATATGCATATTTTCGACGGATAGATAGTTTTATCTTATGAACCAAATGAGCCCTAGGAATCTTGTGAACTAAGTAATTCATATCACTTTTATCTTTAATTAATATTACTGTTATTCGTATGTATTATCACTGTTATAAAAATATAGTTAATTTTTTAACAGTGATAATGTATATGCATGACAGTGATAATAAATATATATAACAGTGATAGTGTATATATAACAGTGACAATTAATAAACTCGAGTTCACCAGAGTTCATACAAGTTTTTGTCTAATATTTAACATCTTAATTTTTTTTGTTAAATTTAATAGGTTGAACTCGGTAATTTTAACGAGAGATTTTAGTTCGCAAATAGCAATCAAACGTGACAATAAGCTCGTGAACTTTTTTTTGAATAGGTTTGTGTACAAAATATTGAGGTGGCTTGTGTTCGAATAGTGAACTTCCATTATCATTTTTTAGATGTTATCAATTTTTTCAAGTATATATAATTGTGCTTTGTCTTAGTCACCGAGCTCCTCACTTGAGTGAGTAACCCGAGTTCGATTCCCTTTGAGAACGAATAGGAGAGAGATATAAGGTTGACTTGGAGATATATGAGTGTATGGAGATTTGGTGAACTAACTTCTAACTACTAACCACTAACATTTACCGATAAAAAAAAATATAATTTGTGCTTTGTTGAAAATAGATAAATGGATTAAGGCTCCATTTGGATGTGGAATTGAAATCTGTGAATTTCACACACAAATAACCACTCTTTCCATGTAAGTTAAATGAATTTATAAATACTTAGATTTAAATTTATGTTCAAAAAAGGAATTCTAAATTATCATCAAAATAATGTCATTTGTGAAATCTCCCCTCTCTACACTTCCATCTCTATTTTTCCTTTACTTTTTGTCTTCTCTCCCATCTCTTTACAATTCGTGATTTGAAATATATGTCTACTTACATGTATTTTTTTTAAAAATTATTTATTTTTAAATACATCAATTCAAATGGAGCCTAAAGGAGTATGGAATTGGGAGTTTAGTGAAGTCGAGAATTGTTATGGAGAAAATTTTCTGATTTTTTTATTTTGCATTAATAGTTTTAAATTACAATAAGAGAGGAGAGATTAATAAAGATGGATTCATGCAAGCAACCAAATTCATTCAACTAAAGTGGTTTATATATAACATATTCATATTGACTAGTGGAACAAGGATGGAGGGTGACTGCTCTGGAAAATTGTGTTCAAAAGATTTTAGAGCACTTTTATACCAGGGAAAACTCAAGTAATCTTTTGAGATGAATAGTTCTTACTAGAGAAGAAGTGGAATAATTTCATCTAATGGAGACATCAAGTGCTTTCTTTGCAGAGAGGATGAAGAGAATATATATTGCTCAATTTTTATTTTTTTTATTGGGCACAAAAGGAATTTTATTACTTCAAATGAGTGCAAGGAGTACCAAGTCCCTCACAAGAAAGACTCCAATTCTTTTGCAACAAAACCACTCTCATGCTGCCTCTACATTTTTCCTTTTAAAACATAGTAGAATAGAAATTACAAGACTATTATTTATTGTACAACTTTTTATCAATAATATATAAACTCTACCGTTCTGCACTATTTGATAGCCATACACTTCCTCCAGCATAAAAAAATTTGATTGCAACCTTATGGATCATTAGAAATCTTAAGAATGGTTTATTATTTAATGGTTCTTCATTGTGTCCCGAGAAAGTCTTTGTTGAATTCATAGCACGCTCTTGGTCTTAGTAGGTAAGGAGAAAGATTAAGAGTCTTTTTTATATATTGATGATTTTTTTTTAAATTTGCATTTTAAAAGTAAATTTATTCAAATATGGTACTTATTAGGGAAAGCTTTGAATTTAAATGCACTTGCAATTTGGAGGCGCATCTAACAGGCCATATGTAGTGCTGTTAAAATAAACGAGCTGCTCGTGAGCTCGGCTCGGCTCGGCTCGTTAAGGCTCGAACTCGGCTCGCTCGAATAGCTAAACGAGCCGAGCTCGAGTATCATTAAAGCTCGTTTACATTAACGAGCCGAGCCGAGCTAGCTCGCGAGCTACTCGTTAAGGCTCAAATAAACTCGATAGTATAGGGATATTTTTGTAAATTCATAAATATATATTATTTTCTTAAATTCCTAATTCTAACCCTAATCTACTGCCCCTTCTCCACACCTAACATCTCAAATCTCAAATCTCAATTCTCAGCCCCTTCTCCACAAGACGGCGACTCCGTGCTGCCACCGCCGCTTCAGCCCCTTCTCCCAGGCTACAGCCCACCGTGCTGCCACCGCCGCGCTCAGCCCACGAGGGGAGTTCTGCCGACTGTCAAATCCCAGCCTCCGCGACGCCCTGCACAGCGAGCCTAGCCTGCACCGCCGACGCCCTGCACCGCGACGCCCTGCACCGCCGAGCACAGCCTCCGACGCCCAGGCCACCGCCGCGCCACCGGACGCTCAGCCACTTCGCGACGCCAACGAGAGGAGTTCTGCCGAAGCCCAGCCGCTGCCAACAAAAATTCGAGCTCGAGTTCGAGCTCTATCGAGCTTAGCTCGTTTGGCTAAACGAGCCGAGCTCGAGCTCGAGCCGAGCTTACTCTTAAAATAAACGAGTCGAGCCGAGCCTTCTTTTTAGCTCGAAATGTTTAACGAGCCGAGCCGAGCATAGCTCGAAATGTTTAACGAGCCGAGCCGAGCCGAGCCCTAGGTACTCGGGCTCGCTCGGCTCGAATAACAGCACTAGCCATATGCATCCTCCATGCACATATGTATTGTTTCGATTGCGCTATATCAAGCTCCAGTGAAGACAGTTATGGGCCCCATCCAGACCCATCTGGGGCCCACTACAATGCCTTCCAACTATAGAAGTCCAAGCCAATGTTAAATGTGGGGCCCTATCACACTTCATTTCGCGTTATATATATAGGAGTTTACGCCTTCGTGCCAAAATTCCTTTCAACGCAATAATATTATTACGGCCGACAAAGATTTCATAACATAAAACTTGTATTCACAATAAAGTTCTAGTTTTGTGATCCTAAATCAAATGAGAAAAGTCATAATCCTTGATTATAAACCGAACGAAAATGTATAATCAGAAAAAGATTTGCAACTTTTGCTGAGAAATGAAAATTGAATAATCAAAAGAAGTTTTGCAACTTTGGATGAATAATCGGAACGAAAATTGAGTAAATCATGAGCGAAAATGACTTTTAACATTCAAAAAATTTATCATTTCTTGTCGCGAACTGAAATCATTCTCAATAAAATTTGTGAATCTTCTTCCAATTATTCAATTTTTGGTCGATTTAGGATTAGAGATTAGAGTTTTTCTCGTTTGATTTAGGATCAGGGAATTAGGACTTTATTGTGAATACATGTTTATGTTCTTTCGTAAGAAAGAGATAAAAAATATGAATTCAATTTTGATACTTTTCTTAATTAAAAAATACGAAAGAAATGATGTGGCAAAGGGTGTGACAAATTTTGAATACGTGAAATTGGCGGAGACTATAGGTCATAAATCGGGTCATCACATGCGAGACACATGGTAATTCAACACAGTCAAACTTAACACGGGTTCAATTATTCTAAATTTACAACTTTTTCCTTTCAAATTTTTTTTTACAACTTTTTAAAATTATTATCCTAATTTTTCAAGCCCGCAAACATATTATTCTATAGTTACCGTTTAAAAAAAAAAATCTTTTCTAATATATACTCCCTCCGTCCCATAGGAATTTGCACCCTACGGGACGACACATTTTTTAAGAAAAAATAATTTTATATATAAAGTAATGGTATATAGGTAAATATGTGCAAAGGTTTGTGAGTGTACACGTAAATCAATGTTTCCTTTTTTAGTAGTGTGCAAATTTGTGTGGGACGTCCAAATAAGGAAAGTGTGCAAATTCCTGCGGGAAAACGGGAATATAAATTTTTAGTAATAAAGTTTAAATTTTAAAAAATCCAGTTACATTGTCCGTAAGACTTACTTTTTACTCAAAATATTTGATGTTGGGAAGAAATTTAACATTATTTATTAGTGTAGGAAAATATGACACAAAATATAGTAATATAAAATTAAAGAAAGCATAAATATGTGTAAATGTGTCGAGGCGTTGACCAAAAGAGTTCAATGAACTGGACCTCCATTTCATTTCACAATTCAATTCTAAAAGCATAAACAAAGAAAATAAGAAACAGGCGTGTTACCAGGAAATGTCACATGCATGGATGGCAACTCTTAATTCCATCTCGTAAATACCAACAATGTAAAATAATAATAAAAAACAACCAAACCACCATAACTATTACGTCCAACTTAAAAACAAACAGTAATTTCATCGAAAAGCTTTTCACATTTGCAATAATAGAATTCGTAATATAATTTTTTTAAAAAATAATTTTCACTTATTATATATGATATTGGTCCTCCAGATATTAAAATTTTATTTTAATTTTTTATTTTTTTAAAATATTTTATTTTCGTTCTTTATTTTTATAAAGAATTTGATCTTCATTATTTATTTTTTTAAAAAAATAAAGAATTAAAATTAAATTTTAATAATTAGAGGACCAAAATCATTATACACGAGAATAGAAGACAAAAAAGAAGAAGACCATTTTCACTAATTTTAGGTCAGTAGAAAGCGGAAGCACCTTGGTTAACGACGGTAAAGCCGCCGTCAATGACCAAGTTCTGTCCACTGACGTAAGCCGACTCGTCCGAAGCCAAAAAGAGAGCCGCCTCAGCTATGTGCTTCGCCTTTAAAACGACTCCCTTCAAGTTACCCAAACTGGCGACGCTGGCTTCAACCTCGCTCGGCTTCAAGCCGTATGCGCCGCAGGCT
The DNA here is from genome assembly GCA_026898435.1 of Prunella vulgaris. NCBI lineage: Eukaryota > Viridiplantae > Streptophyta > Magnoliopsida > Lamiales > Lamiaceae > Prunella > Prunella vulgaris. Next base: position 816,553 of record JAPKLY010000193.1, read on the forward strand.
AACGGCGTCGCAACCCCAAACGGAGAAACGCTGTTAATTCTGATCCCATGCTTCCCCAGCTCACAACACGCCGTTTTCACCAGCCCCACCACCGCGTGCTTCGACGCCGAGTACCCGTGCGGCCCAGCGCCGCCCACGCACGCCGCCACACTGGCCGTGCAAATTATGGACCCCTTTATGTTCCTCTCCACCATGACGCGCGCGGCGTGTTTGATGGTGGCGGCGACGCCGCGCACATTGGTGGCCAGAGTGCCGTCGAATGCCGGAATGTCGAGATCCAATATGCTCCCAATCTGCCCCAGAACTCCGGCGTTGCTGAACATGATGTCGAGGCGGCCGTACTTGTCGACGGCGTAACTGACGGCGGCGGCCACCTGCTGCTCATCGGTGACGTCGCAGCGGCGGTAAGAGACCTTGTCGGAGTTGATTGAAGCGACGAGTTGATGGGCTAGTTCGTCTTGTATGTCGGCTATGACTACGGCGGCGCCATGCTCGATGAAGAGGCGGGCGGAGGCCTCGCCGATGCCGCTGGCGGCGCCGGTGATGAGTGCAACTTTACCCTCCAACCTTTATGATGGATTTGGATCAATAATTAATATTAAATTTATATAAGAATGAATTGAATTGAATTGAATTGGCTCACCTTGGCTTTGTCGACATGATGATATTGATCGATGAGGAAGACAATTGTAGAATGAAATTGCGCGCACAAAATAAGGTTGTTGGATCTGCTGTGTGTGTGTGTGTGTTAAAATGATGAGAGAGACAATTGAAGAATGAATGCTATGGACTTGACTTGACTGGACGATGATGATTATTATTACTAGCTATACTATACTATATAGGTCCTCCATCACTAGGACTCAGAGCTCGAGAAAACAATTGACGTGTAAATGTCATTTTAGACTAGTTAATTTGTACTCCATGCCATGTATACTGTATACACGATCAATGCATGTAAATAAAATAAAATTAATTTTCTCAAAAGGTATAAATTTAGTTTTAAAATATTTATAAGGTGTAACAAACGTTGAGGGTCAGTAATATACTTGATGTATATTTTGATACAATTAACTACGTTAAAATAATTTTATAATAAACTTATTATTAATTATTTTATATAAACCCACTATTTATAAATACTACTACCTCCGTCTCGAAACTACTTTCATAATAGTTTCGGGCACGCGAATCAAGGAAAAGTAAATATGTGAGTGTAAAGTTAAATAATAAAATAAGAAAAATTGTATTTTGTTGATTTTTGTGAGAGAGAAAAATTTCTTTTTTTTGTGTGTAAAAGAAGAGTTGGGACGCCCAAATAAGAAAAGTGTGAAAGTAATTTTTGGACGGAGGGAGTATTTAATTTAATCCAAGTGTGTATCCATTATTTTCGTCAAATATTGAAAAACTGATTTTAGATCTGGACATGCTAATTGCTATTGAAAGTTCAGCACCTTACTTAGGTCAACGCATCCAGCTCGTCTAAGGAATTTGCTATACAAAATAGTCTTATAAAATTAATATGAATATTGTAGGGGAATTACGCGGATCTATTCGAGTTATTCGCTAAACACAAATTTAAGTTTACAATTAATATAATTATTTCAATATAATTAAATAAAATAATTATATACCCAACAACAAGGTTTCGCATGCAAAAATAATAATAGTATAAAAACATATAAATTCCTATACATGCGAAACTACGGGGTTTAAGTGAATTATACCTTGAGTCCTTTGACAAAACAGTTGAGATCAAAAGGCGTCCTTCTTGAGACCCTTAGCTTTGATGATAACAAACTCGACTTGATCAATCTAAAAGCCTTCTCAAATATTTCCTCGTCCTTACTCGTACACCCGGTGGGAGGCCACACGAATAATTTTAACAGAAGGAAAATAATATTTTGTTGCCCAAGAAACTGTAATTCTCGAAAATATAATGAAGTCTGTATCCTCTCATATTTATAATGAGAATACAAGATCTTGAATATCTAATATTTCAAATCTTGATTATCATGAATATAAAATATTCTAACCTTGATTATCTTGAATATCAAATATTCTATTCTTGATATTATTAATCATCATATTTTCAAAAAATACATACTTTATATTTAATTTAATGAGATCTTGATTTTATTAGATATTCTTGTATTCAAAATACATACTCTCTCCGTATTTCTATAAGTTGCTCGTTGCTTTTGGGCACACGAATTAAGGTAAAAGTGAAAAAATATAAGTGATGTGATGGAAAAAGTGAAAAAATATAAGTGATGTGATAGAAAAAGTGAAAAAGTATGAGTGATGTGATGGAGAAAAGTGAAAAAGTAATGAAAATAGTATAAAAAGTATTGAAAATAATAATAAAGAAGTGAATAGTAGTTTCCAAAAAAGGTAAAAAAACAATGAGCAACTTATAGAAAGACGGACGAAAATGGCAACATGAGCAACTTATAGAAAAACGGAGGGAGTATCTATTTTCCATAAAATCTCTCATTCATTTAAAATACAATTATTTTCAAAAATTCCAAAACAAATGGGCCCAAAATATTTCTTTTATTTTAATCACCTTGTTCATTGTTGGACATTTAATTGGGCTACTTGAGAGACCTTTAGGAGAATTAAGATTGGACTTCCCAATGGGCCTTAAATTCTAACATTGAGCCCAATGTCATTCAACCAATTAACATTAATCTCACTCCACTATAGGATTAATGTTGCACTATCCATCTTAACCCATATTACAATCATATGGCTCCCGGTCATTATTTTCCGTGTTTAAGATTCTCTTGTCCGTTTAATTAATCAAGCCACTGAACGCTTTAATTACTTTAACATCTTAACCTTGAAGTAAGGACAACTCTTCTTTATCATCATACCGGAAACAAATTCCATTTGCAAGATTTAGTATAGCGAACATTTAGAGTTCACCAAGGGGACTAATCATGCAAGACTCTCCAAGCACACGTTTCTCTGTATTAAATCTTAGCAACTGTCATGCTCTCAATGATGTCGCCCAAGATGCAAAGTATTGAGTCTCATTGACTCTCTACCATAACAAAATAAAGCGCCATGCACGGATTACACACAGTCCTATTTAAGGGACATAGGTTTAGAAATAAACGACCACTGAGGTCTAATTCTTCATCCCATAAATCAGTACGGAAGAATTACCTCTCTGTAGGTCCTCTCCAGTGCATCATCATGCACTAGTGTAATCCCTTAGTCAAGATATACCAATCTGGGATCTACACATCAACAGTTTACCAATGGGGTGTTCAAATCCCATCTAGGTTGTGAATTTAGTACTTGTTACAAGACACTGATAATGTGATCTTGCTGTGAGTTATCCAGGGATCACCACATTTATCTATAGTGTAACTTGTACTATTATATTTGAACGAATTGCAATAAATAAATAACATTCATATTATCTAAAGCACAATGATAAAAGATTTATTTCAGATATAGTTCAAAGATTCTGTTTAGTTATACAAAGTAAAAGCCTACTTTCTAGTATAACCCTAACAATCTCCCACTTATACTCAAAGTCTGCTTTTAAGTATATTACAACATATCTATGTCTTACACATGTCCTAATAATTTCTCCCACTTATACTCAAAGCAGATTGGCAACACACTTGACTCTCATTCCTTCCACATGTCTCTTGAATGTCGATAGAGGCAGACCCTTTGTGAAAGGATCAGCTAGGTTGTCTTCCGTTGCGATCTTTGCCACCTCAATGTCTCATCTCTTAACGATTTCTCGTATAAGATGGTACTTCCTTTCAATGTGTTTGTTGGCTTTGTGGGCTCTTGGTTCCCTTGAATTTGCAACTGCTTCGGCATTGTCACAATAGTCCGTGATGATGTCGGGCAAATCCGGAACTACATCCAAGTCCACTAAGAAGTTCTTGAGCCAAACCGCCTCTTTCGCCGCTTCACAAACAGCTACATATTCGGCTTCCATGGTAGAATCAACGATGTATTTCTGCTTAACACTTCTCCATGTCACGGCTGCACCTCCCAGGCAGAACACACTACCCGAGGTAGACTTCTGGAATCTAAGTCTAATTGGAAATCCGAGTCCGTGTAACCAACGGGGATTAGACTATCTGACCGATAAACCAACATTCTCTCGAGTTTTCTTGAGATATTTCAGAATGTTTTTAGCAGCCGTCCAATGCTCTTTCCCGGGGTTACTTTGATATCGTGCTACCATGTCTACGACAAATCAGATATCCGGTCTCGTACACAGCATAGCATACATGAGTGATTAGGGTCATATTTGCATCAATTTGTGCTTATTTTGTGATGAATTTCTAGAGTTTTGAATGCATTTAGGGGCTTAATTTTATTAATTATGTTTGATTCTCAAAATATTAACATTGTGAAAATTTTGTAGAAATTTGAGATGACTTCACAAGATAATTGATTAAATTATTATTTTGATAATTTTATTCAATTAACAAAGCTCAATTCTACAGGAAATAGGAGAGGAATTTGAGGACTAATTTATCATTTTCTAGAGGGAGAATATTTTTCTCATACGTGGGGCCCACACACAAAAAAGTCCAACTACCACTGCAAGCATCAATAGCAGTACTCAGCCAACACAAACACCACGCCTCTGACCCTGTTCACCATCTCTACAACACCATGTTCAACCATCTTGTTGGTCCCTTAAAGTGGTCAAGATCTAGAGGGGGGGGGTGAATAGACCTTGAGTCAAAATCAGATTTTGAAACTTTTCAAAAGAGGGGATTCTAGAACCTTACAGTAGCCTCTTTAAGTTAAAAAACAATTAAGTCTACAAGAGTTTTAAAACAGGACCACAAAGGTTACAACTGTGGACTAGAGAAGTCTACAACTGCAGAGTTTAAAAACTTGCATATAAAAGATCACTTGTAGACAAAAGATCAGAGGGATTCTCACACTTAAAAGTGTATTGAGAGTACTCTAATGTGCAGTGGAAAATAAGTAAGTGTTAATGAAAAACAATATAAACAAACTTAACAGTTGAGTGACTTAAGGAAGTCTACAGCTGTAGAGTCAGTTTCTTTGTGAAAACCACAAAGTTTATGCACTCAATTTTCAAAAGAATGATGAATGTAATAGTAAATTAAATATGCAGAACAAGAATTTAAATGACAAAAAGTAAATAGACCAAGTTTATAGTGGTTCAGTGTCTATAAAAAGACCACTTACATCCACTGTTACACCACTTAGGTGCCAAATTCACTAAGATGAGATCACTCAGATCAATACAAGTAGTTCCCCCTTAGAACTAGGTTCACTCAGATTCCTATTCTAACAAGAGATTAAACTACCCTATTCACTCAGAATATAACTCACAAAGAGTTTACAAAACCTCACAAAGAGATATCTACACTAAGTAGAAATGTAAAATAGGTGAGGGAACAACAACAAAAGGTGTGATTCTTTCTAAGAAAATCCTAACCAACTATCCTATGAATCACAAAGAAAGATAAAAATAATAAAGCTCTCGAAAAGTTTGTTGGCTGTAGACTTGCTTAGGCAGAATGCTTGTATGCTCAGGGTTGTTGTTGTTGCTTCCTCTGAGGACTTCTTCTATTTATAGATTGAGTGGTGTGACTTATCCGTTGGGAATTTCAAATTTGAAATCCGGATAAGGCTCCTCTCTCTCTATTTGGCATGTGTGAGGTGGTCCTCATCCATCACACAGAATAGTACTGAGTGTACTATTGTCCTTTTCTTCAGAATTCTGGCTGTCTTCAAGCTAATCTTCATTATCCTCCAGAATTAAAGAAATATCCTCCACTTAAGTACATTTTAGTGAGTGCTTGAGAGCTACACTAATTGTGCTTAAGGGTCTTCATAATCTTCAAATAAATCTCTGACTTGTACCATCTCTTCAAATGGTTCTTTCAGCTGTAAGGTCTTCAACCTTGTAGCTGTAGAGTCCTGTCAATATGAAAAATCGTCTGTAGAGAAACCTTACAGCTGTAGGGTCATGTCTGGCTGTAGAATGATCAAGTATATAGCTGCAGACTTCACTTACAACTATAAATTTCAAACACCAATTTCCTTAGCACAAGTGTTAGATCAATTTATCCAATTAAACACATTGTTTTGCACACATCAAAATCTAAACCAAAGAACTTAACAATCATCTCTATTGTATACAACTCTTCTTAAATCGCAGCCACGACAAACCCCTATTCATCTCTGTCGATCGCATCGCAGCCGCCTACTGCTCTCATAGATGCTGTAGATGCGAAGCCTCCGACCGGGAATCAACCATCAGCCGTCCGTACTAGAATTCCCCGTCGCGAAGCTACAGAATCTGACGCACCACTGCTCAGCTGTGATACCTGCCGCTCCTCGCCGAAATAACCGCCGTTCAACCTCTGTTACACACCTGCAAATCATCCACCACTCCGCCGGATTTCCGCTGCACAACCGTCACCTACAGCCTGCAATCGTTAGGGGTGGCAAATGGGCCGGGCCGGCCTGGCACTGGCCCATTGGGCCGTTTGTATTTTTGGGTTGGGCCGGGCCTGGCCCGGTACTAACAGGACCTTCATTTTAAAGGCCCAGCCTGGCCCTATGCGGGCCACCGGGCCAAAATGGCCCATTACTTTAATAATTAAATTTGTAAAATATTATTTATATTATTATATATAATAAGTGATGCTGTATCATAATCATACATCATATAATTCAAATGTGGTTTTAGCATATATTTAAAATTTAATCAAACTTGTGTTTCGATCACACAATTATTCATGATTTCTACATAATAATTTATTTTAGGAATTTCATTATCTTTGTCAGGTTTTCACCTTCATTTCATCATCTAAAATAATTAAATGAGTCAAAAAAAAGTAAGAATATATGTAAAACAAATCTGCTCTTAATGTAAAACAAATCTGCTCTTAAAAACCGACAAACATATAGTCAAATCATGATAAAAGTAGGTCTCCAATGCAATATCCATCATCAGTTCATCACTAACCACAATGCAATATCCATCATTAGTTCAATATAACTAAAATGTTCACAGATCATAATTAAAATTAAGTTCAAAATTAGACTTCATTTGATTGAACATTGGAATCTTCTTCTTCTTGTAATGGTATCTCCTCAAATTCAGGTGTATCTGTATTTCATAATATAAAATATGTGAGATAAAAATCAAATAATTAAAAAAAATAGATTTTTAAATTATTATTATTACCTGAAGATACAATTTCTTTGAAACCATGTAACCAATTATGAGTGCAAATGAGAGCTTGCAAATTATGTGGAAGCAAACAACTTCTGTACTTGTTCAAGATACGACCACCGATGCTGAATGAAGATTCTGAAGCAACTGTAGTAATTGGAATGCTCAAAACATCACAAGCAATAATAGCAAGTACAGGAAATCGACCCTTGTTAACTTTCCACCAATCAAGTACATCTGTGGCTCTCACAGCAACAATATCTTCTTCCAAATATCTCTCAAGTTGAGACCTGCCTTCACCCGAAGAGATTTGACTCATCTGTTGCTTATACTCCTACAATTACTCAAACATATAAACATGAAAACTAAATTAAATGCATTTTAAATAACAAACAAGATCAATAAATATAAATTACAGAACTTAAACTTACACGGTTAGGGGGTCATCTATGTCTTCAATGCCAACTAAATATGGGTAAGAATAAGATGAGGCAATCCTTGATGAGTTAGAACTAGAAGCTGCCCCACTTTGTTCATATTCACTATAAAGCCTACACATAGCCTCTTTTATCTTATTCACCTTTTCTTCGCATGTTTCTGGGTAAAGCTTCTTGTAGACAAAGTTCACGTAGTGAAACTTTGACACTGGCTCAAAAACACTTCCAAATGCAAGAACAAGGCAACATGATTCCCAATACTTCTCAAATTTCAGCATCATCCTTGAGGCCATTTCTTTTATCACCATATCCTCACTAGTCAAACCCTCCTTCAATTTTATTTGGATGTTAGAAATATGCTTGAAATACAAATTAGAGGTAGGATAATAAGAACCGGACATCACGTTAGTGATATTATAAAATGGAGCCATGAATAAACGCATTTTCTCCCCTCTTTCCCATTCCTCATCGGTTGGACAACATTTGTAATTTTTATCATAAAAGCACATAGAATGAAATGCCCAACGATATTTAATAGCACTTTCAAGCATCAAATATGTAGCATTCCATCTAGTTGACACGTCTAACCTCAAGAATCCACCACCAACATCACCCAATTTAACTTCTGCAATGCATTTTTTTAAATAGTTTTAACCTCCCCTCTAAACTCTTCACATACTTAACACTTTCTCTAATCCTATCCACAAAATTTGATGCATCTCTTACACCATCTTGCAAATCAGATTCAAAATATGTGCACAACACCTTACATGAAAAAACTCACCTTTGCATAGTAAGCCCTTCGTCGCGTTTAGTCTTTCTTTGACCAACTTTTGCATTTTATCATTAGAAGAAGTATTGTCCAATGTGAGAGAAAACATCTTAGAAGCAATCCCCCAATCCTCAAGCACTCTAAGCAAATGTCTTGATAATTCCTCCCCAGTATGTGGACTATCCAACTCACAAAATGCAAGCAACTTAGAGTTCAATGCCCATTTCTCATCAACATAATGTGCAGTTACAGTCATATAACCTTGTGTAGTCAAAGCAGTCCATGCATCAGATGTTAAACATATTCGACCAAGAATATTGACTAACACCTGCTTAAGCTTAGCCTTTTCAATCAAATATATTTTTGTAACATCAACCTTTGCAGTGTTTCTACTAACATGCATGAATTCAGGATTTAGAATTTTATTGCATTCACGAACTCCCTCATACTCAGCATAGCTAAATGGAAGATCATGCTTAATAATACATTTAGCTAGTGCAGCCCTATAAGCCTTTTCATCAAATTTCCACTTCTTCAAAAGTGTAGCTTGACTATCTAACAAAGCACCTACATCATGAAATTTCGGAGTCTTAAAACACTTGAGAACATGACGTCTTAAATGAGCAGTTCCTGAGGAAGCTTTGCAAGTATAAAAGTTCCCACAAGATCTACACTTGCATTTTTCTACTCCATCTTTTAAACCAACTTTTTCAAAATCCAAACTTCAGATGCATTAGCCTTAGGTTTCTTACACTCCCTAGGTTCATCATCATCAACAACATTATCTGCATGCTTACTCTTATTGCTAGTAGTACCAAAAGAGATATTGGTACCTGTAGTGCTCTTAAGAGTGGGAGTGGGAGTGCTCTTCGTAGTACGGGGATCTTCCTCCAACATCTCCAAATCATCATCTTCCAATGATTGGTTGTTATCCATAGCTAGCTGATAGATGAAGTGAACATTAAGTGTCAAATAAAGAAATAAACAGCAAAATAAAATATAATTTTTCAATGCATTAATGAACATTAAGTGTCAAAAATAAAATATAATATTGTAACCGAAATGGACAGAATAAAATATAATTTTTCAATGCATGATAATACTTTTTGAGACAACAAAACTATTATTTTTTCAAATAAGTTTTTGTCAAGCCATCTTAAATCAAATATTAAATAATTCAATTTAATACTCAGTCCTAATTATGTGTATGAATATCTATTTCACAACTTCTCTAAAGAGAATGACTTCACAACAATAGGATAGAGGCATAGGGCCAATCAATTGACGCGCCCAATACAACAACTAATTCATAACCCGACCCAAATTTATCCTCAGTTCCATAACAAATAACAGTATCTAGCAGCAGAATCTTGCCCATACAATTAACAATTAATTTTGAAAAAATCACTTTCATTTTGGGAATCTAATTAATGTTCGAACAGCAGTAAATTCCCTTTCATTTTGGGAATCAATATATAATATAGAATGGAGAAGAACAAGGGATGTCAATATGTGTATATAATATATATACATATATAGAATGGAAAAGAAGACATACATGGGTCTTGTCAGTGTCACTGCCGCTGCCTGAAGTCGGAAGAATGCATCGCGTGTGGCTGCTTGCTGAAGATGTGCTGTCATCGCCGATGTGGTGGGCCGCTGCGCTGAAGTTCGAAGGCGTCCCAACTCGCGTGCGGGTGCGGCTGCTCACTGAAGGGGGTGATGGCCGGCCGGTGCGGCACGGTGGTCTGATGGTCGGCGCACGGCAGAAGACGGTAGAGGTGGCGTGGCCTTCGTGTCGTGGGGTGTGGATATTTGCTTGAAGGGATTAGGAATTAGGGTATGTATATCGTGATTGGGAATTTGTGATTGTTGGGCCATTGCCATTGGGCCTGGGCGGGTTTCTTGCCTATTGCAGAATTAAAAAAAAAAGGTCAGGCCACTCTTTTTTTCAGGCCAAGCCCGGCCCGAGCCCGGTAGGCCCGGCGGGCCTATTGGGCCGGGCCAAATAGGCCCGGTTCATTTCGGGCTGATATTTTTTAGGCCCAACCTGGCCTGAAAACCGGGCCGGGCTCATTTTGCCACTCCTAGCAATCGTTGCCCTCGCACTCAACCGACTCTGTCTTCAACCTCGCCGCCGATCGGACAAGCTACATATAGCCGGCACATCTTCATCGCCGGCATCTCATACCCCATAACCACCTCTATTTGCAGTTGGGCCAAGGTCAGATAATTCACAACATAGTTTGGGTTTAAATTGTGGAGGCCCAATTGTTTTTAATTAAAATGAAAGCCCAATTTTTGTTTAATTGGCCCATTTGTTGAGGAGGGCACATATTTATTGAAGGGAAGAAATTTAGGAGGATGACACTTCGCTATTAGGGCACTTAGGCAGTAGGTTAGATGGCAATAGTTTAGATTAATTCTTTGGTTTTTTAAGTACTTGAGGTTTTAGGGATTAGAGAAAATAATTTCTTATTTTGGTTTGCTACTGCACTTTCAATTTTTATTTTGGAGATTTTCAGAGATTATTTATAATTCGTTTTTATTTCTTTATTTCAAGTTCTAATTAGGATTTATGCATATGATTTCAATTGTTCCTGCTATGAGCTTCGTTATGTTTGGTTTATTTTTGTTAATTAGTATGATTCTTTTTTATCTCTGTTAGTCCTGTTGATCCATTAGCCATGGGTTAGGCCTTTTGCTTTGGGTGAAGGAAGATAATGAACAATTATAGTCCTTGCCTTTAATTTCTTTTGAAGGTTTACTGATGAGATGAGTCCTTTTAGTAGGTCACATAGATACTTAGGGTTTTAATTTCTATTGATAAATATTTGAGTCCTAATCACGACAAAATGAGAGTTGAGTGAGAAGGGTAAAATTATTTACTTGATAGTACTGGGTTCTAGGATTGAGTTAAGGTTCTTATGACATTGAGAGATGCCTAGAACTGAGAACAAGACTACTAGGGTGTTGAGATATGAATGAGAGTTCTATTTCAGCAGGACATTAATGTCTGGCTTACTCATTAGATAACTTTTATAAAGAATTTTAGGCAATTGATTGTAATTGGTACATAACGGAATCCACTCGAAGCATCTCATTATTTCTGCACGTTTTAGTTTAGGTTGTTATTTCATATTCTCGATTCATTTCAGTTATCTGCTTTAGTTAGTAATTAGATAGAAACTCAAACTTGCATTTTCATTCTTGTTTATTTGATTTCAAAACTAACACACAATTCTTAGGATTAGATTGTCTCATTGCTTCCCGTGGATTCGATATTTTATAACTTGGTCAGCTTACCACTACACGATCCTATACACTTGTAGGAAAGTGCATTTGTGTGCGAACACAAATTGCTAGTCAAGTTTTTGGCACCGTTGCCGGGGAAGCAACATAGATAGTTTAATTTTAGGTTTTGTGTGTTTGAGCATTTTAGTTCGTTTTAACTCTGTGGATTTGCTGACTGTTTTGCAGGAGTGAGCTTCATTGGAGAGGATAAACGGATATGACATAAATTTTATGGATTATCCATCTCACCCTTACTCGGATCCTCATCAACCATACATCTATCTTGATCCATATCAGCCCGATTACCACCAACCTCCTAATCCATACTACCCACCATCTCCTTATCCATATCATTAATATTATCCACCACCTTGCCAGCAATATTCTCCATATCCACCTCCAGAACCCTACTATCCACCACCTGAATACAACCAACCTCCTCCACAACAATACTCCTACCCTTCTCAACCATATCAGGACTCTTATTCTGATCCTTACTCGTACCCCTATTCCGATCCCTACTTTATACTCATCATGATTGTAACGCCCCAGTTTTCCAAAATG